>CM035117.1:36708143-37148143 GCA_020205555.1 Panax stipuleanatus
ATATTCCGGTACGGACATATTCCCCTATTTCAGCTCCAGGAACTGGACCTCCATTTGATTCTGCGAGCTGGTCGAAAAGTACATCTCGAAGAACATCTCTTTGAACCTCTCCCAGGTAATCACACCTTCACCTCCCCGGACCTTATTCGCTTGCCACCAATAGCTGGCCTCGGATTTCAACATGAACGTTGCATAGGTGGTTTTCTGGTCTTCTCTGACTCTGATGACGTCGAAAGCTTTTTCCATCTCCATGACCCAGGTTTGAGCTTCTATTGGGTTCATGGTGCCTTTAAACTCTGGCGGTCCCACCGCCTTGAAGTCCTTGAACGTTGTGTTCGGTGGAGCTTGAGGTTGGTTGTTAAGCGCTCCAGCAAGTAAGTTTGCCAACTGCTGAACGGGGTTAGCATTGGCGTCGTTGTTATTGTTAGTTGACCCTTCCTGGCCCGGTAGACGGTTTGGTCTTTTCCTTGGCGGCATATTTCTGTTAAGATATACGCTTATTAGAACTTTATTCAATCTTTTAAATATTTAAGGCTTAACTTAAATATTTAGACACAATCAGTCAACACATTATCTCAAATAAACTCAGACACATTATCTAAATCAAAAGTTTTAACATAATACGATAGCATCACTACTATTTACATCAACTATCCTGAGATAAAGAATCTACAGGATTTAAAACATAAAATATTCCTCTGTTTATAAACACATTGGAATTTACATTATTAACTACCAGATAGGTTTCACAAAATCAAATGTTCCTATCACTGCCCATTAAGGCGACGAACAGCTTTGCCACGCTCTTCTTCCATAATCTGGGATATCGTCCTGCGATCTAGCATGTGTGACGGTAGTCCTTCGAATTGAATTGGGTGCCTCATAACCCGATCCTGGGCCTCATTAATTGCATACTGAAGTGTAGAGTACGTCTCCTCAAGCTTGGCCTTCTTCGCCTGACAGTTATCTTCTGCGAGATCTGCTCGTCGTGATTCCCTTACCCAGGCCTCCACTGCTATGGCCAGCCTTGCTGATTTCTCTTTCAGTTTATTCTTCAATTCCTCCATTTCCTCTGACTTATGCTCGGTTTGGCCCTTCTCGTGAGCCAAATCCCACTCTAAATTTCCCAAACGTGTGTGAAGAGCCTCAACCTCTCTATTCCTCAGCTCGATGGTAGACTGTTGAGTAACCGACTGCTCCCTCAGCTCCTGTACAGTCTCCCTCAGCTCCTGAACAGAATCACGTAACTTTATGTTACGGTCATACAGCTCGTCATACATCTCGGCACTGATAGAGCTCGGTGGAAACTCTTTAGGGTCTTCCTCCTCCTCTTCAGCTGCCTCAGCCTGAACTTCAATCTCCTCAGGGTCTTCCTCAGAGTCCTCCTCTGAATCAGACACCGGCACATACTCCTGACCAATAACTGTGATCAAGGGTGATGGCTCTCGTCGGACTAACTGCTCCCAGACTACGTGGATATCTCGGGGCTCCTCCTCTCTAGCCTCTAGGGGTACAAGGTCCCTGGACTGACTAGGTTCTCCAGCATCTGTCATCCTGACAAATAAAATTTTAAGTTTTAGTAATTACGTGATGCTAATCGATACTAGAATATATAAGTATAAGCACATAGAAAATAAGGTAAGCTATTATCTTTCTTAGAAATCGATAAGAGTTATCATTACTATGTTCTCGATCTCTAAAAAGGCTACTATCCTAAGGTTTTTCCCCACCTAAGGTTCATAACCTACAGCTTTGATACCAACCTGTGACACCCCCAAATCCGGGTACTTCAATTTCACGGGATTTGGTGTTCACTGTACAAATGTCATCTATCTCTCCTCCCATAATAAATGCAAACCATACGATAGATAGAAATAAATCCTCCCCTTATGGGGTTACAACATCGGAATAATACATACAATCCCAGGTCATACTAACCTTAAACATCTGTGTGGAACATAAACAAATAAATAAGTCTTACACAACTTTAACATGAGTCTGAAACATAAACACATAAAATAAACAACAAGACTTCATCACTTGTTGACCTTGCCCTTGCCTTAGCTAGTAAAAAGCTTGTCGGACCTTTCGTTATTAACTGCAATGTTATTATTACGCAAGAGTGAGCACGATTGCCCACAAGTATAATAATATGACAACAATATAATAACATGCGAGTGAATCAAAGACATCTGAATAAAGAAACTCAACTTTTGACTCGAGGATAAATAACAGGAATCAAAAGAACATCTGAGGGTCAAAAGACGTTGAACTATGTCCTAGGTTGTAAAGTGTTTATACTTTAAACCTTTAACAGTCATAAGACTATGGACTCTACTTCTCGTACTTAGGGGGATCAGCCCTTAGTACCATACTGTGCACAATATCTCAACGCTAAAGCGTAAATAATCCCCTTTACAGGGTTGTTCATCTCAATTTTGACATCAGAGTCCGCACCAAAGGAAGTTTGGTTTGGATAAGCTCAATAAGTATTATAGAATTTAGAACGTATATCAACTATGGACTAGTCGAATAAATAAGGGTTCACTAGTCCTATAAGTTCAACAATAACATCGATATTCAACTTGAATGGTAAATCTCAAGAGTATACAATCGAATAAGTATTGTATAGCTGAATCATGCTTAAAAGAGTTATAGCATCAAATATGAAACCTTTGAACTTGAACAATTAAAAACAAGAGCTCGCTCGATATAGAACACAAGTCTAAGACTTGAATAATGAATAACTTAGAATTTTAAGAAATTTGCTTAATAACAATAAATTAGAGATAGGATACTTGCTCAATGTAAAAGTAAGGTTTGAGTTTAGGAAACTTGTAAAATTTTAAACAAGTTTAACGATAGAAAACTTGCCTCTTGCACAAACTACAATTTATAATTCATGTTCTTTATTAAGTCCTATATATCAATACATTCACAATACACATTAATCAATAACGTAACTAGCATCACAAGTTCATTCTCTTTTGTCTAAACTCTAATTATGATTATACTAATCAAATCACAACACTTGTCTTCACAAAATATTAGATTTCACGAACGACTAGCTAACTATGCGTTCAACAGTTCAATTAAACATGTAAGTACCTCATTGACATGTTAAGAATCTATTTTAACATTCCATTATATGTCTAACACATTTTTATGTTCATTAGATTAGGTTACTATTACATTCCCTGGACTAAAATAATTAAAATTCTCATTTCTGGACAAACTACATAGTGGCACTGCGGTTTCACCATATAAGCTATCCTTGGCGCTGCGGCGCGGCTGGCGCTGCGGTGCGGACCTTAAGGTCTGGAGCTAGCGCTGCGGCGCGACATGCCAGTTCCAGATTCTAAAGTTCGCGAGGAAAACAGAACTTAGCCAAAACATCCAATTAATTTATTCACACATGAATTTAAGCATACCTAGACACTATAATACACATATAATCATTACCCAACCATTTTAGCACGATTTTAACGAGTTAATGCATACAATTATTTGAATCAAATCATATAATTTCATTGTTTTTCATAGTTAATCATGTTTTGAAGGAAAATCAAGAAATTCAACGTTACGGATTCGTTATAACACCGAATCCGTTCGTTTAACTTTCATTTTGTTCGTATAAACGTGTACAATCATATGCAAGTGTTAATTAAAAGTTAAACCATCGATTCATGGTATAAAATTTGTACGTAAGGGCCGTATGGCCATATATACGACTCTATAATTTTGAGAACCCAAATATAACAAAATTTGATGGGTTGATCACTGAAGTTATGCATATATGGCATATAATATGTTATAAACACGTATGAACACACATATAGCCATATAATGAAAAAATATCAATTTTTCCATTCACAAAGATTTTTTTTTTAAACACGTAAATGGAAAAAAAAACACTTTAACTTTTTTTGAAAACCCAATTAAGGCCTAATTGCATGAATTCAATTATTTTAAATCATTCATACCAAATCTAAAACATGTTATAATCATATGATAACACATATATAATTACATCTTAAGTATTCATCACCAAATCATATACAGAGGGTTTGAAATTGGGTTTGTTGAAAAATATAACTAACGTAATTAAAACTTGGGATGAAGAATTTTACCCTTGATAACTCTGTTTGATGATATAGACTCCTTTTTGATTCTTCAAATTCTTTCAACTCTCTCTCAATTCTCTTTTCTCTAAGTTTTCTCAGAGTTTGTATATGATATATAGTAGTTCTGATATATGTTTATAAGATATAAGTCTGATATGAATAATATACATATATGTATAATTAGTCGTGGGGTCATGGTTGTCAGTTAATCCCATAATGGGTTAACTGGCCTCAACCTTCACCAAGGCCTTGTTTGCTTGTCCCTTATTCCCCCTTTTCCATTTAATTTAATTAACTTACTATTATATAGTTAATTAAATGTCACACCCAATTAATCAAATAATCCTATTTAAATCAATTAAATAAAATTGCATAATTCCACAATAATTCACATAGTCACATAATTAAAATTCTTATTTATTAATTATGTCAAATCATTAAATCTCTAATTAATTATTAAATTAATTAGAATAACATTATGCTTATTAATTAATTCATTAAATCAAATAAACTCAATTAAATACATACTTTGAATATAAAAATTCTCCACATTAATTTAACTAATGTAACACATATAATTAAATTACTCTACCACAAATTCATCAATTAATTATTTAACTCAATAATTAAATCATCGAAAAATATTTATTTAATTCAATAAATATTCAAAATAAATTACAAAAATCTAGTTCGTCACAGATTTCACTTGATCAGGGAGATCATTGAAAGATGAGACGTCACCATAGAGCGTGTGGACTCTCAAGACAATATTGCAGATCCATTTACTAAAGCTCTAATATAACAACAGTTTGATCGTCACTTAGAGAAGATGGGTATGAGATACCATGGCGATTGGCTTTAGTGCAAGTGGGAGATTGATAATAGTGTGCATACAAGCCAATCATGTATGATGATAAAGCACATACTTTGTAAATAATCTTATTTATTTATTAATAAAATATTCATTTAAGGCATTTAATTATCTACATGGTACTGTTTTTAATAATATGTAAATAACCCATAGTTTTAAGCAATGATTTTAGAATCATAATGAGATCATGCTAATGAGATCTAAATTCTTAAAAAGCTTAAAAACTAAAATAGTTCCCAATTGTGGGATTACTAAAATGGGGATTAGTAAATCTGAATAGATTGGTACATATGTTGCTTGCTCATTGGATGAGGATGACTGATCTCATGGTCATTTGTGTGGAGACACTAAAGCAAGTATGTAGGTGCTTATTGGAGAATAAGTTCACTGAACGTGACTCGCTGTGGAATATTTAATGGAGTTTTACTCGCCTGTCAATAGAAATTCCTAATGTGATAGTAGTACAAGTGATCCTTAGACTTGAGATCAACATAGTATCTTGTATGTAACAAATTATACTTTGACTTATTCCTTAAGGCCTTTTAAGGCATATATAGGGTATGCTTGGGTTTAATGAGTTGCATATGGAGATAATGTATGATCAATAAAGAATCTACCACCTCTAGTAAAAGAGAAGATATGTCCTATGTGATTCGTTAAATGACAACCCAGGAATCCTTGGCCAAGGTAGATTGAAATTAGAAAGAGGTTTTTAATTTGCATTATTTGGAGTTGTGCGTTTTCTAATCGAAATACATATGATTAAATAAATTAAGACTTGACAGTAAATCCATGTCTTATATTTAATTGGGACATTGTATGGTGGAAGAATTGAATTGTATGGTAACTATTAACTCACAGGTTCTTTTATGATTAATGTTGAAATCTATATTATCTGGAAAGTCGGTGATCGCTAGGGAGGCTTATCCCTATTGTAGAATAAATGTTATTTATTTAAATAAATTATTAGTTTAATTTATTTATTTAAATAAGATTAGAATTGTTCTAATTGATTTATTCACAACCGGTTTAATATGGAGAACCTAAAGGGTCACACCATAAAAGGAAGAAGAATTATTTAAGAAGAAAATGGCATGATAGTAATAATGCATTAAGTATAATTAATTTAATCTATGGTAATAGAATAAATTAAATAGCTTAATATTTATTATTTAATATTTTAGAAATATTAAATATAAATTAATAAGAGGTGTCTTATTATTATTATTATTATTTTAATTCTAAAGGAGTTTAGGAATTAATATAATATCAGTACTCTCTCTCAATCCTAATAAGATTAGGATATAAATTAATTAAAAGTGTTTAATTAATTAATTAAATAAAACCCTATTTTAATTGGATTAGGATGGTTAACCTAATATCTATATAAGAGAGTCTTATATCAGAAATAATGTACGTGAATTTTTCCAAAGGTTGGGAGTACACATATTCTATAGAGATAGAAACAAGGGTTAAGCCAATAACCCATCTTCCTGAGTTCTTCATCTTCCTTGGTAGATCACCGTTAGAGGCCAAACATTTGGGTGACTGACATTGATCAAGGGAAGGAGCCACTACAGAGGAATCAAAGGAATCAAAGGAGTAGAACTTGTACCTGAGGAAGCTTGGATCTTTAAAGGTATAATTCCATGTTCTCTCTTTTCTGTTATTGATAAGTAGCACAAAGCATGATCATGGTTATGGGTTTGTATAAATTTTTGAGAACCTATGTTTCGCGCTTCCGCCCTGTTGATGTGATTTAATTGCATAATTGCGTTACGTACAAACCCAACAGAAGTGTATTGAAGAAGCTAAGGAAAGGACTAAAGCTGTTTGCAGAAAACACCTTTTCAGGTGTTAGGTGAAAGATACAGTCTGCTGTGTCAGTCGGCCAGTCGGCAGTGCAGCAGAAAAGCAGGACGTTAACATCAACTGCACAGAAACGTCTGGAGCATTAAATGAAGCAACGGGAGCATTCAAATGGATCTATTTTGAATGACTCTTTTATAAGAAAATCAGACAATGATTCAGACTAAGCAACCAAGATACAACAAGAAAGATTAACAAGAGAAAAGCTCAAGAACACTCAACGATCAACACTACGATCCTGAAAAGAGGAAAACTTGCTTCGCTACTAAGTTCTTCAGAACTGATGCTTAATTGCAACTGAGTAGCACACCTCAAACAACTAATGCAAATCCAAAGTGAGGAACCAAGTCAGAGGACTTGAAGAGTTCAAAAGTGAACTAAGTGAAGATCCAAGTCAGAGGACTTGAAGAGTTCAAAAGTGAACTAAGAGCAGATCCAAGTCAGAGGACTTGAAGAGTTCAAAAGTGAACTAAGAGTAGATCCAAGTCAGAGGACTTGAAGAGTTCAAGAGTGAACTAAGAGAAGTTCCAGGGCTGCTGGCCTTGAAGGAATCTAAGTGATTCAGTTGTAAGAAGAGTGGATTTCCTACTCGTGGAGTAGAAGAGTGGATTAGGATCCTTGTGTGCTCTAAACCACTTAAAACCTTGTGTCTCATTATCTCTCATTAACTGCTATAACTTCTATATCTGTCATAATTGTTATAACTGCTTATCAAACCATAACTGCCACATCTTGAAGGGGAACAAAACATATATTCCGTAGCTGTCAGTATCATCAATGCTGACTAAGTATTTTAAACAAAGAAATTTTAAAATATCTATTTAACCCCCCTTCTAGATAACTAACGTGCCTTTGAGAACTAACAATTGGTATCAGAGCAGGTTCTCATAAGCTTGAGTAGATCCAATGTCACAACTGATAAGCGAGACTAAGACAGGTGGAGGAAGGAAACCACCAATGTGCAACAGAGATAAATTTGCTAACTGGAACGTTAGGATGCAGGCTTACATAGATTCAATAGATGATGATCTATTTGAAACTGTTCTGAATGGGCCCTATGTTCCAAAAAGGCTTGCACCAACTCCAGAATATCCAAACAACATGGTGGTCAAGGTCAAATCTGAATGGACTGAAAATGAGAAGAAAGATGTTCAGCTTGACAAAAAGGCTAAGAACATCTTGTTCCAGTATTTAGAAGACAACCTGTTTGAGAATGTGGTTAACTGCAAAACTGCAAAGGATGTTTAGGAAGCATTGCTCATCATGCATGAAGGAAGTGAAGAAACCAGAGAAAACACGCAATCTCTACTGACTCAACAGTATGAGATGTTTGCTCATGCTCCAGGAGAAAATGTCACTTCCACTTATGAAAGATTCACTACACTGCTCAACTCTCTCATAGCCTATGGAAAGACCTATCCAAACAAAGATCTAGTCATCAAATTCATGATGTCTTTACCAAGCAGATGGGATGCCAAGACCACTGCAATCAGAGAGTCAAAGAATCTACATGAGATAACAGTTCAACAACTCTACAGAAACCTTCTTACCTACGAGCTAGAATTGACTCAACATGTAGAAACTTTATCATAAGGAAGAAGGAAGGACAAAGGAGTTGCTCTCAAAGAAAAGGAAGAGATCTCCAAAGCATATAATGAAAATGAGTCTGACTCTGAGGAAGATGATGACGATGATGATGAGAAAGCTGCAATGTTTTCCAGAATATTCAAAAGGCTTATGCTCAAAGGCAGAAGCAGTAAACCTAAGAAGTTCAACAATAGCGACAGTTAGGAGCAGATCAACGACCTATGCTACAACTGCAAGAAGCCTGGACATTTCATTGCCAACTGCAACAAGCCTTTCAGAGGAGAGCTAAAAAGAAAGTCAAATCCAAAGAAGGAGCTCAAAGGCTACAAAAAAAATAAGAAGAAAGACAAAGGGCTTGTAACTGGAAGTTCCTGGAGTGATTCAGACAACGACCAATACTGAGTCTGAAGATGATGAAGCACCTCAAAAAGCCAACATATGTGTGATGGCCAAGGATGCACTCAGTAGGAAAGATGTTGAAGCAGTCATAGACAAGGTATTTGACTTCAACTCTCCTGATATAGACATTGATTACTTAAGAAATGGCATTCGTGATATGTCAACTGATCTATATCAAAATATGAGGTGGTTAAGAGTTCTATCAAAAGATTATACTGATCTTCAAAAGGAGAAAGAGAAAGTTTAGAAAGAGCTGGAAGCAGCTCTACTGATTTCTGACTCTCTCTCTAAGCTTGAAGCTGAGAATAAAATCTTAAGAGAGACCAATTAACTGAACATGCAAAGAGAATCAAATCTAACCTCTAAGATTGAGGAGTTAGAAAAGACTATCTCTACATGGATAAACTTGGGAGGAATCGTGGTGTTGAGGTTTACTCAGCACAAAACATGAACTCCAAGGTTGTATGGAGAAGGAAGATGCAATATAAGGGTAAGACCAACAAATACCCAAACAAGTCCAAATGGAGAAAGAATCCACACACACACACAAACGTAAATTATATTAAATGCTTTGCATGTGGAAGATTTGGTCATAAAACTGCATCATGCTTTCATAATACTGTTCATGGGAGACCAAAGTCAAGCAAATTTGGGTTCCTAAGGATACTAACATTGCAAGACCCATGATAGTCTGGGTACTAACATGAAAGCTGAATATGTTTGCAGGAAATAAGCACCACAACTACAACATGGTATCTGGACAGTGGTCGCTCAAGACATATGACCAGAAACAAAGCCATCCTGTCAAACTACACAGAGAAGGAGGGACCAACAGTTATCTTTGGAGATAATAGCTCTGGCAAGACAAAAGGTTATGGATCAGTTGGAAATGGTGCAGTGTCCTTCAGCAAAGTGGCTTATGTTGATGGTCTAAAGCATAATCTTCTTAGCATCAACCAACTCTGCGATAAAGGCCATCAAGTCACATTTCTCAACAATCAGTGTCAAGTCAGAGATCTGGAGACATCCTCTATCAAGCTGATAGGAACAAGAGAAGGAAATGTGTACATTGTCAATCTTGCTCAGCTCAGTTCTGATGAGACAGTGTGCTTCCTTGCTAAAGCCTCTGAAGAAATAAGTTGGCTTTGGCATAGAAGATTATCTCATCTCAACTTCAAGAGTATGTCTAAACTAGCCTCCAAAGATCTGGTAGCAGGATTACCCAAGTTCAGCTTCATCAAAGAAAGACCATGTAATGCATGCCAGCTTGGAAAGCAAACAAGAAGCTCATTCAAAGGAAAAGCAGTCAACTCAATTGAACAGTTACTTCATATGGATCTCTTTGGGCCAATTCCAACTGTGAGCCTAGGAGGAAAGAGATACTCACTGGTCATAGTGGATGACTACACCAGATACACATGGGTGTTCTTCCTTAACTCAAAAGATGAGACAAGCTCCCAACTGATAAAGATGTTCAAGCTGGTGATGAATGAAAAAGGAGAGACTATCAAAGCAATAAGGAATGATCATGGCAGAGAGTTATATTTCTCAGAAATGGATCAGTTCTGTGCAAACAATGGCATCAGTCACAACATCTTAGCACCACGAACTCCTCAGCAAAATGGAGTAGCTGAAAGGAAGAACAGAACACTTATAGAAGCTGGGAGAACTCTACTAGCAGCAGCTCATCTGCCATAATACTTTTGGGCAGAAGCCATCAACACTGCGTGCTACACACAGAACAGATCTCTTGTACACTCTACGCTGAAAAAGACTCCCTACGAGCTGTGGAAAGGAACAAAGACAAATGTCAGTTACTTCCATGTGTTCGGCTGTTCATGCTACATTCTCAATAATGGGAAGCAATATCTGACTAAGTTCTAACCCAAGTCAGATGAAGGAATCTTCCTTGGTTATGCCACAGACAGCAAAGCCTATAGAGTGTTCAACAAGAAGACATTAAGTGTTGAAGTCTCAATCCATATCATCTTTGATGAAACAGACTTGGACAAGTCTGCACCACAAGACACTACGATTGACGATACCGACACTACGAATGAAGCGGTCGAGCCTCACACTACGACCGTAGTTCCTGAATAAAGAATCGTAGTGTTTGAAGAAGAAATCGTAGAGAGAGCAGAACTAGATGACGATTCTAAACAACAAGAACCAGAAGTCAATCTTGAGGAGTTCAGACAAGAAGGCACCAGAACAGCTGTTCCAACAGGGAACAGGCGGGCAAGAGATCACACTTAAGATCTGATCATTGGTGATCCAACTGCCAGAATTAGAACAAGATCTGCAACTCAGAATGAGTGTTTCTATTTGAGTTTTCTATCTCAAATAGAACCCAAGAAGATTGAAGATGCTATGCTAGATGCAAGCTGGATTGAAGCCATGCAAGAGGAACTAAATCAATTTAAAAGAAGCAAAGTCTGGAGATTAGTTCAAAGACCAAAGAGTCACCCAGTCATCGACACCAAGTGGGTCTTTAGAAATAATAGGGATAAAGATGGGGTGATCACTAGAAATAAAGCAAGATTGGTGGCCAAAGGGTTTTCTCAAGAAGAAGGCATAGACTACGATGAGACCTTTGCACCAGTTGCCAGACTAGAAGCTACTAGAATATTCCTTGCATTTGCTGCTCACATTAGGTTCAAAGTATTCCACATGGATGTCAAGAGTGCATTCCTAAATGGTGAACTTCAAGAAGAAGTCTATGTGGAACAACCACCATGTTTTGTCAATCCAACCCTCTCTGATTATGTCTATAGATTAGATAAAGCCTTATATGGACTTAAAAAAGCACCCAGAGCATGGTATGAAACACTAACAAACTTTCTTATTGAAAAAGGATTCACTAGAGGTAGAGTAGACACTACACTATTTCTTAGGAAGCACAAAGATAAAGTCTTACTAGTTCAAATATATGTAGATGATATTATCTTTGGTTCTACTGATGAAAATCTGTGCAAGAGATTTGTCAAGCTTATGCAGAGCAAGTTTGAAATGAGCATGATGGGTGAGCTGAACTTCTTCCTCGGACTGCAAGTGAAGCAAACTGATGAAGGTATCTTCATAAGCCAATCCAAGTACATCAAAGACTTACTTAAGAAGTATGGCATGGAATCAGCCTCTCCCATGAAAACACCAATTGCTCCAACAACTAAGCTTGACAAAGATAAGAAAGGTAAAAGTATTGGTATTACTCAATACAAAGGTATGATAGGCTCTCTCCTCTACTTAACTGCCGGTAGACCAGATATAATATTTACAACATGTATATGTGCTAGATTTCAAGCTAATCCTAAGAAATCACACTTAACTGCTATAAAAAGGATTTTCAGGTATCTTAAAGGTACACCCTATTTGGGTCTATGGTATCGCAAGGAGTCCTCATTTGAACTGACAAGACATTCAGATGCTGACTTTGTAGGATGCAAAATAGATAGAAAAAGTACCAGTGGCACTTGTCAACTGCTAGGAAATAGACTAGTGTTCTGGTTCAGCAAGAAACAAAACTCAGTATCAACTTCAACAGCAGAAGCTGAATGTATTGCTGCAGGCAGCTGCTGTGCTCAAATCTTATGGATGAAGAACCAGCTAGTAGACTATGGGTTTGACTTTAAATCTATACCCATACACTGTGATAACACAAGTGCTATAGTAATAACGAATAATCCTGTCATGCATTCTAGGACCAAGCATATAGAAATAAGATATCATTTCATTAGGGATCATGTTCAAAATGGAACAATATCTTTGCAATACATCCCTACCGAAAATCAACTTGCTGATGTGTTTACAAAACCCTTAGATGAATCCAGATTTAATAAATCGATAAGTGAGTTAGGTATGTTAAATTTGCAACCATAAATTCTATGCTCTAGATGGTGCTAACCTTGTAGATATAAAGGCTAAGTCAAAATCGTAGAGATGACAAAGAGGAACCGTGATCGTGGAGTGATCCAGTCAAGACAGAAAGACTAACTGTGATAGCAACAACAAGCCATGCAACCCTTTTGATACGTGTCTCAAGGACAAACCTAATCCTTAGTGTCAAACTAAGAGGTTTGCCCTTCCTAAGCAACCTTAATCCAGAAGATTTGCCATTTCAGAAGGCATTACAGAAAACTGTAGAGTCAACTATCAAGGAGCGAGCAAAGGATCGAACTCAACAATCGTGGAGTGGGTCTAGGCATCCATAGTCCTCTCACAAGGGCACACTAGCTCAGAGGGAGCTAAGGGCAAAACAGAGATTTCCACATGGATTAAAATTGTGGAGTTCTGCAGAATCCAACATGTGTCCCACGATGCAGAACATATGGAGGGAAGTTAAATTCATTTCGAACTACTTTCTGACAGTTTACCTCTGAATTTCAAAAGACTATCTCTCTCTTACTTTCTCTCTTTATCTGTCTCTCTCAAACGAAACCCTAAGTTTCAGAAAGCTAAGCCAAATTCATTCATTACAGGAAAATTAATTCACATAAATGGCTGCTTCCAGAGTTGTTTCGGGCTATCAGCTATGCTTTAATAAATTTGAAGATGCTTGTCCAAAAGTTCACAAAGTCCTTTCTCTGATAAAGAAAGCTGGACTCGAAGATGCCTTAAGCTCCAACACTCTGATCTTTACAAAACTGGTGAAAGAATTCTACACCAATGGAGTTGTTGAAGGAGACTCCATCCTCACCAAAGTCAAGGGCGAGCAATTGCAATTCAATGCTGAAAACATAAACCTAGACCTGGGTTTTAACAATGAAGGTGTTCCATCACTGGACCGAATCGATTTTTATGAAGGCCTAAAGAAGATGAAGCACATCAAAACTGAAGGAAAGAGTGGCTACAGGAAGAAAGAGTTTCCCCAATAATATGAGTTTCTTGCTGACATTATTGGCAAATGCATATGCTGCAAGGTCTCGGGCCATGATACTGTCAATGAGAAACAACTGAAGCTTATGACAGCTATCAGATACAGTGTTCATCTCAACTATGGAGCTCTACTGATCGAATAGTTTGGGAAATGGACGGAAAGTCCCAAGAAGACCAAGAGCACGATAGAGATGCCATATGGAAGGTTTATCAACATGATACTAGAAGCTACACTGGGTGACAAGATTTAAGATAAGGAAGGTGTCTCCATTGTCCCCAACAAAAAGATGACCCAGCAATAGTTTCAGAACTGGAAGAGAAACCCGGCAGAAAATGTAAAGATGAAATATGCAACTTCATCTGCTGTGGGGGAAGCCTGGGAGGTAGAAGAAGAAGAATTAATCAAGAAAATGCTAAATCTTTGGTCAGAAAGAGCAAAGGAAAGAAAAAGATGAATGAAGGTATGCCAATGGTTGAGGAACCCCAAGGCTCAAACACTTATTCAATTCAAACGTGTCCTAGTGCTGAAATAGAGTTTAGAGGCTCAATGACTGACAGAGTTACTACTCTGGAGGTAACTCAAGCACCAGAGGAGGCTCTGAAAGAGAAGGAGAAGAAGAAGAAGAGGGAAACAAGTAAGGACATGACTGAAGGAAGCTTTGAGCCTCAGAAGAAGAAGAAATGCAGTCACAGAACAAGGAAGCCTACACTGACTACGATTGTGGAGTCTTCACCAATCATAGAGTCTAGGCTGGCCACTACTATAAAAGGAGATGTTGCAATAGTCTCTCAGCCTGAATAGACTATCAGGGCTGAAGCTGAAGAAGGTTCTAAGGATATAATCAAGCCCGGGAGGAAGAAAATATTGGTTAAGAAATATATTCTTACCAATGAGAAATTCTAAGGGAAGAGGACAGAAGAAGGGCTATTGAGAAGGCTGAACAGATCACTGAGCCTCAAGCATCTAGTCTGAACCTAGAAGAAACCAGAATCATATAGGGTCAGGCCAACATCAGCCAAGCAGACAACACCGCCGCACCTGATTCAGAAATAAACCAAGCTGAAGATGCTGGTGCTCAAAATGTTGAAGTTACTGCTGATGTACAGGAAGAACAAATACCAGGACCAAGTGCTGCTATTGAGGAGCTACAACCTGAGGTGACTGTTTCCTCTGAAAAGGTTCTGATTGAAAAGGAAATGGCTAATGCTGGAGAAGAGACTCTGGAAGCTCCTGATCAAGAGAATGCTGCAGCTGAGGGGGAACTGTTAAAAGCAAAAGTTTCAGAGAATGCAGAAGTTGAGGGGGAGCTATAAGTTATCGGAGAAAACGTAGTCTCCTCAGTCAATGAAGAAAACGTAGTGTCTGCTGAGGCAATAATAATGGATGTTGAAAACAATGATGAGTTGGTAGAGACGATTAAAATTCCAATTACAAAGTCTCAAAACTCTATATCTGATGAACCAGATAACCGACTCGTTCTCATAGAGCAACCCATTATAGATCCAATGGTGATTGAGCACATCACAAAAGTTATCAAAGAAATGCTTGCAAGCTCAACCATTGAAACACCAACCCTGGATGACGCACTATAATTTGTGCACATTGATCAATCTGATGCAGAAATCGTAGAGTCTTCAGAACAGCTCAACAAAACCAAAACATAAACATCTGAGCCAAACACTACGCCAATACAGCAAACACCAACCCCTCTAACCCAAGCATACATCCCATCATCCTCCAACAATGAGTTTTTTGATATACCACTTGCCCTCGCAAGCATGTTAAGAAGAGATGATCACACTACGGCTACTCCACCTCCTCTTGAGACACAACGAATTCTAGATCAATTGGCTCTTATGCCAACTAAGGAGAAGGTGACTACAATATTAAACCAAATGGGTTCAGATTCTGAAAAGATTCTTGAAGATCACTCACTTGCACTCCACTTAAGATTCAACCACATCATTGAATCTGTCAAGACTCTTCCAGGACAGTTGGGAACTGAACTGTCTAAATCGTTGAGGGAGATTTTCAGAGAAATGGTTGCAAGCCTCAAGGCAAGGGATGCCATTCATTTTGCTGAGACACAGAAGCATAAAGAGGCTATGATACTAATGCAAAAGAATCAGCAATCTCAAAATGAGCTGATGGCAGAACAGATTTTAGCACTGCGCATCTCTCTGCAACAATTCCAAGAATGCAATATTGCTCAAATCAGCTAGAACAACGATGCCATGAAACTACTTCAGCAACAAAAAAGAAACAATGAAGCTATAGTTGCTAAACAAAGTAGTGACATTTCTCAACAACGAACTCAAATGCATGAACTGGTACACGGAGTCAGACGCCTCTCTGAAGATATTCGAACCGTTGATGATGACATAAAGGGGGAGAAAAATGAGCAAGGAGATAGAGGCAGAGGCAGAGGAGGTAGCAGCAGAAGGCAAACACACATTCAGGGAAGGCAGAGGCAAACTCATATTGGTCAATCATCGGGTGGCAACTCCAGGAGTGAAAATGTTCAAACTCCACGATCTGATCAATATCTGCAGCAGCCTCCACTGGGAATACCTCTTCAAAGAAATCAAGGGCAAACTTTTGGCTCACAAGGCATGACTCCTACAAATCCGCTGTCTCGTGAAGAGCTTGAAGACATTTCCTGGAGAGATGAGCAAAATAGAAGAATGAGAGCTGCAGAGTATGCCAACTTACAGAGGAGCAAGAGGCAAAGAAGATAGAGATAAGCCTAAACTTAACTATGTATATTTCTATGATAGATTGTAATATCTTTTTAACATCAATAAATTCATGCTTATTCTCTAGAAATTTCAGCTGCTCACTGAAACATTAAGTCATATTTACTTTCTAACACTCTGTATTTAGAAAATGATGCCATAATCTAAATCTCCTTGATTATGTCAACATCAAATAGGGGGAGATTATTGGGAATTGCATATTTAGATTTGATATTGAAAGTAAATATAAATGCTTAAGTGTACAGTCCTTAAGAGAATTATTGTACAAGGACTTAGATGATAGATCAAAAGTGTTAGGTTGATCTGAGTTTTAATGTTTATCATTTATGCAAATAAATGTATAGAAGAAAAGGTCAAACTTATTAGGTTGATCTATTTGAGCTGTAAAAGTTAAAGTCTTGACAGAATCGTAGTCTGTCAAAGGTAGCATTTAGAAGACAAGGCAGAATCGTGGAGCTTGAACGAAGATATCAAGAATCGTAGTCTGCCAAGAGATTCGAGTTTGCAACAGACAAGGCAAAATTGTGGACCTTGAACGAAGATATCAAGAATCGTAGTCTGCCAAGGAGTTCGAGTCTGCAAAAGACAAGGCAGAATCGTGGAGCTTAAATGAA
The DNA here is from genome assembly GCA_020205555.1 of Panax stipuleanatus. Taxonomy (NCBI): domain Eukaryota; kingdom Viridiplantae; phylum Streptophyta; class Magnoliopsida; order Apiales; family Araliaceae; genus Panax; species Panax stipuleanatus. The sequence goes on from CM035117.1 coordinate 36,725,237, forward strand.
GATGTCCAGAATAGTAGTCTGCCAACGAATCAAGTCTGCAGAGGTCAAGGCAAGAACCGTCGAGCTTAAGTGAAAGCATTAAAGAATCGTAGTCTACCTTGAAAGCCACACTGAGAATCATAAAGAAGATCTGAGCATCAGGCGAGTTAAGTTGAGAATCGCAGTGTGCTATCAGAAGTGTGGAAGTCTGCAAGACAAGCAAGTAGGAATTGTAGTCTACCAAAGAGCTTAAGAGAAATCGTAGTGTTATCTACGATCAAGTCTGAATCAAGCTGTGCTACCAACACACAACGATTATGTCACAATGATCATAATCGTAGTGTTCCTCCAGTCAGCATCTAAGATGGTAGTTCTGATGAAGGGAGGAAGATCAATAAATGAAGAAAGGCTTATTGTCGTTAACAATTTGATGGTCCCAATATTTCCATATTCATCCGTAGTTCAAATCGAAGAAGCGTATTGAAGAAGCTAAGGAAAGGACTAAAGCTACCTGTAGAAAACACCTTTTTAGGTGTTAGGTGAAAGATACAGTCTGCTGTATCAGTGGGCCAGTCGGCAGTGCAGCAAAAAAGCAGGACGTCAACATCAACTGCACAGAAACGTCTAAAGCATTAAATGAAGCAACGGGAGCATTTAAACGGATCTATTTTGAATGGCTCTTTTATAAGGAAATCAGATAAGGATTCATACTAAGCAAGCAAGATACAACAAGAAAGATTATCAAGAGAAAAGCTCAAGAACAATCAACGATAAACACTACGATCCTGAAAGAGGAAAGCTTGCTTCGCTACTCAGTTCCTTAGAACTGATGCTTAATTGTAACTGAGTGACACACCTCAAATAACTACTGCAAATCAAAAGTGAGGAACCAAGTCAGAGGACTTAAAGAGTTCAAAAGTGAACTAAGTGAAGATCCAAGTCAGAGGACTTGAAAAGTTCAAAAGTGAACTAAGAGCAGATCCAAGTCAGAGGACTTTAAGAGTTCAAAAGTGAACTAAGAGAAGTTCCAGGGCTGCTGGCCTTGAAGGAATCTAAGTGATTTAGTTGTAAGAAGACATCCTTAGTGGATTTCCTACTCATGGAGTAGAAGAGTGGATTAGGAGCTTTATGTGCTCTGAACCACATAAAACCTTGTGTCTCATTGTCTATCATTAACTGCTATAACTGCTATATCTGTCATAATTGTTATAACTGCTTATCAAACCGTACATGCAATATCTTGAAGGGGAATAAAATATATTTTTTGCTGCTGTCAGTATCGTCAATACTGACTAAGTATTTTAAACAAAGAAATTTTAAAATATCTATTTAAACCCCCCCCCCCCTTCTAGATAACTAACGTTCCTTTGGGAACTAACAGAACAGAGTAACGATCAAAAACAGATATCTGCTACCAAGGATAGACGACTTATTTGATCAACTGAAGGGAGCGAAGTGTTTCTCGAAGATAGACCTACGGACAGGATATCACCAACTGAAGGTACGGGATGAGGACATACCAAAGACTGCGTTTCGAACCCGCTATGGACATTACGAGTTTTTGGTAATGTCATTCGGATTGACTAATGCTCCGGCTTCATTTATGGACTTGATGAACTGAGTTTTCAAGCCCTACTTGGATAAGCTCGTAGTAGTTTTTATCAACGACATCTTGATCTACTCAAAGATAGAGGAAGAACATGCCGAACATCTGAAAATTGTTTTGGAGGCACTAAGGAAGGAGAAGATGTATGCAAAATTTTCTAAGTGTGAATTTTGGATGGAGAAGGTTCAATTCTTAGGTCACGTGGTGGATAAGAATGGAATCTTAGTAGACCCTGCAAAGGTCTAGGCAGTAAGTAATTGGGAGCAGCCGAGAATACCAACGAAGGTTAGAAGTTTCTTAGGGCTAGCTGGGTACTATCGAAGATTCATCCAAGATTTTTCTAAGATAGCAACCCCGTTGACCAATCTAACGAGGAAGACGGTGAAATTTGCATGGACAAACAAATGCGAAGAGAGTTTTCAAGAACTGAAAAAGAGATTAAGAGAAGCGCCTGTGTTGTCACTACCAGATGATGCAGGAAATTTTGTGGTGTATAGTGATGCATCGCACAAGGGACTTGACTGTGTGCTTATGCAGCATGACAAGGTCATTGTGTATGCATCACGACAATTAAAGGATTACGAAAAACGATACCCTACTCACGACTTAGAGTTAGCGGCAGTATTTTTTGCGTTGAAGATTTGGAGGCATTATTTGTACGGGGAGAAATATGAGATATACACGGACCACAAAAGTCTGAAGTATATCTTCACATAGAAGGAGTTGAATATGCGTCAGAGAAGGTGGTTAGAATTGATCAAAGACTATGACTATGATATTCTTTATCACCCGGGTAGGGCAAACGTAGTTGCCAATGCTTTGAGCAGGAAAGGAAGGGAGAAACTGTTTCACTTGACGACTCAGGACGAGTTAATAAGAGAGATGGAGAAATTGGAAATAGAGGTAAAGGGACCAGAGAGGTCTGAAGGGAAGTTATTTGTAATGGAAGCTTGTCCGGCATTGTTGGATAGAGTAAAGGAAGCACAGCAGAAAGATGAAGAGTGTGAGAAAATTAGAAAAGCAATCTCAGAAAATGGAGAAGAAAGATTCTGAATGGATAAAGACGGTATTTTGAGATTTGAAGGAAGAGTGTGGGTACCAGCGGTAACCGAATTAAGAGAAGAGATTTTGCATGAGGCACACAATACGATGTATATCGTTCATCCGGGAGGCACTAAGATGTACCGAGACTTGAGACAACATTTTTGGTGGCCCAATCTAAAACGGGAAGTCGCAGAGTGCGTTAGTAAATGTCTGACTTGCCAACGCGTTAAAGTAGAGCATCAGTGGTCGAGTGGTTTACTACAACCATTGGAAATACTAGAGTGGAAATGGGAGCACATTACGATGGACTTCGTGGTAGGACTTCCAGTCACACATAAGGGATATGATGCCATTTGGGTTATCGTGGATCGACTGACAAAGACCGTACACTTTTTACCAATCAAGATCCGATACAATTTGAACCAGTTAGCGAGTCTTTACGTAAAAGAGATTTTTTCACAAAATGGAGTGCCGGTGTCAATTGTCTCTGATCGAGATCCGCGCTTCACGTCAAATTTTTGGAAAAGCTTGCAAGAGAGAATGGGAACACAGTTGAGGTTGAGTACCGCTTATCATCCTCAGACAGACGGGCAAATTGAGTGAACAATACAAACGCTGGAGGACATGCTTAGGACTTACGTGATGGACTTCAAGGGAAATTGGGACGACCACCTACCCTTAGTAGAGTTCGCATATAACAATAGTTCTCATTCGAGTATCGGCATGCCACCATATGAAGCTCTTTACGAAAGAAAGTGCAGACCGCCATTATGTTGGGACGAAGTCGGAGAACGACGAATACTCGGACCAGAGTTAGTACAACAAACCGCAGATGTGGTGACAATGATAAGAGCCAGACTGGTAGCAGCTCAAGATCGCCAGAAAAAGTACGCAGACTTGCATCGACAAGACCAGGACTTTAAAGTCGACAGTTTTGTATTCTTGAAGGTATCTCCTTGGAAGGGAAAAATCTATTTCGGCAAGAAAGGAAATTGAGTCCAAGATTCATAGGACCGTTCGAGATACTAAAGCGAGTGGGCGAAGTGGCATACAAAGTTGCATTACCACCCGAGTTGGAGCACATCCACAACGTGTTCCACATCTCCGTGTTACGACCATACAAGGCCGACTACAAGCACGTAATTTCTTATGAACCCATTCAAGTGGAGAAGAACTTGGCGTATAAAGAAATTTCTGTCCAGATATTAGATAGGAAAGAGCAAAACTTAAGGAATAAAGTTATTTCATCTGTAAAAGTGCTTTGGCGTAACCACGATGTCGAGGAGGCTACGTGGGAGTTAGAAGATAGGATAATGATGGATTATCCCTATCTATTTGTGTAACCTTGTAGCAATTCCGAGGACAGAATTTTTATAAGGGGGGAGCATGTAATACCCGAGAATTTTTGAATATTAATAAATGAATATATTAATAGAAATGAATATTTAATTGAATATAAATATTTATGTATTGTGAGATGAGTTAATTCAAATGAATTCAAATTGAGTTTATAATAATTAAGGAAAGTATGGAGTTTATGATAAGCTCGTTCAAATGCCTTGTGTGGCACGAGAATAGAAAAGATGATGAGTTAATTAATTCATGGACAAATAAATTATTAAAGTGAGCAATTAATCTATATTAATTGTTAATTGTTATTATGAGAAATATAATAATAGTATGTTGATTTATTATTATTGCAAATAATAGAATAATAATAAGTGACTTGTTTATAAATATAATAAGGATTATATTTATTCAATTGTTGAAGAAATGCGATAAGTAATCGTATAATAATGTTAATAACTGTAAATAACCAGTTAATAAGAGTAAATGGATAATTAATATAATATTTGCTTGATTAATTGCTATGTGCAAGCATGCGATAACAAAATGTATAATGTATAGTAGCTACCTATATATGAAGTGTAAAGTGCAATGTGACATTAAAAGTGACTATACTATATATAGAAACCATATGTGAATACATCATAAGACTATGTGACATTGTGAGTGTGTGGACATTAAATGAATATCTATTGAATATATAATAAACAATTGCTAATGGATGATGATTTCAATATTTAATTGAATAATACAGGAGATAAGGTAATGTGGTAATATCTGATTAAATTATACTGATATGATAAAATGTACATGGATTATATGTGTGCAAAGTAAATCTACTACATTGAAGTATTATTCATTTGGATTACATTGTAACTCTAATTGTAATATAAACATATAGTATGTGTATATATGATAGCCTAAGTATATAATACATACGTGTATAAACTAAGTGCTGACATTAGTTTATTGGCAATGCTGAGTTATTTGGTTTGTCCCAAGTTGAAAGACCCATTTCCTCTTCACGTGTGTACTCATTAAGCCTAAGCCTACTCTTCTCCTTAAACTCAGCAATGTTCTAGCCAATGATGAACAAAGGAGTGGTTTTCATGATTGCCTTCACCAACTAATTACCTATTCTTCTTTAACCAACATACAAATCTTCAGTTCATTGGTTTGAATTAATGGGAGAATGCATTGTCTGGGTAATATTCTTTCTACAAGTATAGCCCCTTCTCTTCACATTTTACTTTGCTGAGAGGTGCTTAAGTGTTGAGTTGAGAGCATACAGAGAGTGAGTACAAATATACATATCAGTAGAGGGAGAAGTGTGAATTAGCAGCAAGCCCAATTGCATTGTAGAAGTATACTCTCAAGTTCTTCATATCTGCAAAATTTCTAATTCTTGATTATGCTACACTATATGATATATTGATTTAAGGATGTTTCGTAGTGCTATACTAGCTTACATACATGTTTGAAATGCAATATGGCTGTTTAGAACTGTTTCTATGAAGGAAATTTAGGAATTGGCTTAGCCTCTGCCGAAGCAGGAAATTCTCTAGTGCGAACCAGACACGGCGCAACTGTGCCAGTCTCTGCAACCAGACTTCTAATTTTTTCTTTAATCTGCTAAGTGTTAATTGATTACTACAACTTAGACAAGCATTCTAGCATACTGATATGACTTTAAAGTGCATGGAAATAAGTTTAACATAAGGATTTAGGCTCCTTGGCATAGCATGAATGAGTTGGTTGGTGTTAGTATACATGTGATAAAGAAAAAGATAGTTTTGAAAATAGGCTTTAATGAAACTAATGAACTTTAAGTTCTGATTTTGGTAAACATGCATACATGATATAGCGTACACATGAGTTATGATTTATAGTCCTTTGTTCATGACCAAGTTGATAGGTGTTGAGTTAGAGATATTTTGAGGAAATAATTGATACTAGTTATGCGTATAAGATGAGAACCTATGTAAGCATATATACAAACTGATTTTGTGACTACCTCACATGTATGCATGGCGGACATTGTAGCCTTTGTAATTTCATGATCTAGATTTCCTTTAGCTCATTTAAAATCCTAAGTTAAAACCATAACATACCAAGAATAAGTGTAAGATCACTATAAAAGCATGCGAGACCCTTTACATGCTAATATGATATGTGTTGTTATTATGAGACGGATCCAGGAAGAGCAAAAGCTCAACTCTGGTCAAGCCAGGAGACTGCGTAGCTGCGCCATCCCTAGGCCTAACCAGGGCTCAGCTGCGCTAGGCCAAAATGAAATCTGGACAGTTTACTTAATCTAATTTTTGACAATAACTCCTATTGATGCTATAACTTGCTAAATAAAGTATGTTTGGTACTGGTTGTGGTCTCATGTGATAGTGATGATGTATGAAGATGTTTAACTTGAAAAGAGGAACTTTAAGGATAAAGACAATGAAAGTTGTGTCAATTAAGAGTAGCGAAGTAGTATAGTACTATGCGTGATATATACTGTGTAGCAAGGTTAATGCCTAACTTATGTGTTGATCATAGGTATAAGGTAAAGTATGATGTTAAACTATATGACTAATGGATATCCTATATATACGTAACTATATTACGATAGGAATTCAAAGTGTTGAGTAGCTTTACGCTACGCATAAGGCAAGTATCCTATCCTTGTGTTTACTTTATTCAAAGGACATTGTAAGCAAGTTCCTAACCTTACTCTTTATTGAGCGTTCATTAAGCTTGTGCTATTATTGTCGTATAAGTAAACCTTTGAGATTGCAAGTCATGTATTATAACTATATACTTCATGGATAAGATAAAAGTCAATTCATATTCTTCGAGCTTTAAATCTTGAGTTTGAACTTATAATTATTGTGATCTATGCCATTTGATTCAGCTAGACTTATATTGTTGAAAGGCAACCCAAACCAATTGATTGGTGCGAGATCTTGTATTTGACTGAGATGAACAACCTTCTTTAAAGGGAAATTATATATTGTCAGGAGACCGACGTGCGCACTTTAGTACGATTGAACGATATGCATACCGTAGAGTACTTTAGGCTGATCACCTGTTGTACTTATTTTTATTGGATTATCAGTATATTTATGTTAATTCTAGTAGAAGTTCATAGTCCTTAGTGACTGCTCAGTATTCAGTTATCTTGAAATCTTAAATTGATTTAACATTGAATCATATTGATATTATCCTGTCCTTAGCGACTTTTATTGAGAACTGTTGATATTCTTGCTATTCTTGAACTATCATACCTTGCTATACCCTTTTTAGGATTCGAGAACTATATCACTCACCCTTGTTGTTATATTACTTGCTGAGCAAACTTGTTGCTCATTCTTGCTTTCCCTAAAAATATTTCAGTTAAAGCAGAGCAGGGCGGACCCTCAGGCACCGACAAGGGCAAGGGAAAGGCTACTGAGTAGCTTAATATTATGTAAAACCTTACGATTGTAACAAGAACTTATTCTATTATGTACTAGTTAAGGTTATGTATGCTTAAGTTATGTCTAGGCTATGTAATCAATGTTTAAGTTACGAGACCTTGGGACGTGAATAAATTATATTAATTAAATATAATCTATTCGGTAGTAGTGATGTGTATTATTCCGCTATGTGATGTGACATTTAGTCGTAATATTATTATCATGGTGTTAGATTATAGGGCATACCGAACCGAATTCGAGTGACCCTGTGGCTGTCCGAATTTGGGGGCGTCACAGGTTGGTATCAGAGCTATAGTTATAAACCTTAGGAGCGAGTGTCCTTAGATTATAACTTAGGAGAACTTAGAAGTTAGAAAGGAGATAAAACTCACATAGAGTTTTCCCTAGAGAGAGACTTAGTGTGTTATGAAATATAATTTCATTCTATACAATGAACTTATGTTTTATTTAACATTCTAATGGAGTTGCTGTTTATTTATCTTGTGTTTGTGATTGTAGGATGGCAGACATAGGAGTACCTAGTAGAGTGGCCGAGGAGGAGCCTAGAGATATAGACGTAGTATACGAGGCACCTTTAGAGGTTGTGCCTGTGCAGGAAGTTGCACCATCCGAGTTTGACGACAAGGATGAGATCGAGGTGGAGTTTGATCCAAAGGACGAGCCTACGGAGGACGAGCCTGCTGAGGATGAGCCTACGGAGGAGGAGCCCATGGAAGACTCCTACAAGCCTAACCTGGAGGAGCATATGCTGGGAGAGTACGAGGAGCGTATTCTAGAGTTAGACTGCAGAGTCCAGGAGTTGGAGGCTGAGGCCCAGGAGAGGGAGTCCGAGTTCCAGAAGCTGAGGGACGAGGACCACCAGAGGAAGCTTGAGATGCAGGAGTTAGAGGTAGAGATTGCCTATCGCAAGGAGGCAGGGATCCAGATGGGAACTCTGTTCCACAAGTCAATAGCTAGGAATGTGGATCTGGCAGAAAAGATGGAAGAGGTAGAACAGAGGGAGCTAAGTGAGAAGACCGAGAAGGAAGCACTTCGTACTCAGCTAGAGTTGGAGGTTATGGATAGGATACACTTTGAGGAGAAGTGGGAAGCGGCTAACGAGAGAGCTGACGACCTAGAGGATGAGGTCAGATGCAAGAGGAGGAAGATGAACAAGACGGGGTATGTATTCTGTTCAGCTTTCGAGAAGGTGATCGACAGTGTATACCACTACCCCGCGGAGCAGAGACAGACTCTATATACCATGAGCCATGAGTTGGTTGCGTATATAGCACAGATCGAGTACAAGAGCGCGGTGTAGCGTGGGATGATGGGATGAGACCCTTAGTCAGTCTAGTAGTAGTTTAGTAGTATTTACCTTATATGATGTAAATACTATGTTGTAATCCCAACTTTTTATGTAAAGTATGGGATAGTGATGTAAACCCCGTGTAAGTTTTTATTAGAGGGGTAGTATGGTAGTATGTTAGTAGGTTCCCCGTCTTTTGTGATAATAGGGGATGTGTGATAACATTTATAGAAATATGCTAGAAAAAAAAAATCCTGTAATGAAACGATTTGGCATATGAATATAAATGATCTTATTTCAGAAACGTGTTATAATTTTATTCTTTTTATTATTAAAAGAAATACTTAAGTAATATAACTGAGCAATAATAAAATGAAAATTTGTGATGCAGATAATGGCACCAAGACGTAGATTGACTGCACCTGAGGAGTCAGTGAACAATAAGAGGGAACAAGTAGATCCCATTCAGAAATTAGTAGACTTGCTAGGTGAAGCTCTTAGGGGAAGGAACAACGAACCCGTTCTCCCCAACCCTCAAGCAGTACAGTCACAAGTTTTAAAGATTTTAGGAGTGTAGGACCCTTAGAGTTCGAGGGTACTACTGACCCAATTATCGCGCAGACCTGGATCAAAGAAATCGAGAAGGCTTTCACTATCGCTCGCGTGAGTGAAGACCAGAAGACGGTATTTGCTACATATATGATGAGAGGCGAAGCAAACTACTGGTGGGAGGCTAATCAGCAGAGAGCTGGGGAAGGAATGATAACTTGAGATAGGTTTAAGACCCTATTTTTAGAGAACTACTTCTCGAAAAGCATGAAGAATAGGATGGAGGTGAAGTTTTTGGAACTAAATCAAGGTGACATGACGGTGGCGCAGTATGCGGCTAAATTTAATGAACTAGTGCGATTTACAGAAAACCGAGTTGGAGATGAGGAGAGGAAGGCGAGACGATTTGAGCAAGGGCTGAAGCCGTGGCTGTTCAACAAGGTATCAATTCTTCAAATTGATTCCTTTACGACATTGCTGGAAAAGGCGATCATTGTAGAAGGTGGCAGTGAGGCCTTGAGTCTGTACAACAAAGAGAAGAAAGAAAAGAATACTGGAGGAGAGAACCGTACTGGAGGAAGCAGTAGCAGAGGAAGCAACTTGGGAAAAAGAAAGTGGGAGAATAACAACAACAACAACAACAACAAAAATAACAATCAATCGGGGAATTTTTGTGGAGGTTTTAAGAAGAGGGCTGAGGGATGCCCAAAATGTGGGAAAAATCATCAAGGCGAGTGCTGGAAGGGATGCGGAACTTGCTACAATTGCGGTTAGGAGGGGCACATTTCGCCCAACTGCCCAAAATCGAAAAAGATATAAGGATGCTTTGCATGAGGTTTGACGGAGCACCGGATAAAGGACTGCCCAAAGAAGGGAAGTAGCGGAGGTAGCCAACAAGGGGGAAACAAACTGATGATCGGCGGACCGGCACAATCCAACCGTCTAATCGCCAGAACCTTTAACATGACCGTCCAAGACGCAGTGGCTCCGAAGGACGTGGTGTCAGGTTAATCCCAATCAATGATATAAATGCTTTTATATTATTTGATTCGGGTGCCAGCTGTTCTTTTGAATCTGAAGAATTTGCTAGTAGACTTAATACATCCCGAGAACGATTAGAAGATCCCTTGAACATAGAAGTTGCAAATAAGAAAGTAATCCCTGTAGAATATGTTTATCAAAATTATCGCGCAAACATTAGAGAACATGAACTAAGTGTAGACTTGATTCCAATTAGATTGGGAGAATTTGACGTAATACTGGGAATGGATTGGTTGAATAACCATGCAGCGATAATTGGCTGTCAGAATAAATGTGTGAACCTTCAAACTCCGAGTAAGTCTAAGGTAGTGTTTTATGGTAGCTCATCGCTTAAGCAATCGTGTTGCGTTACGATGATGCAGGCCAAGAAATTACTAAGGAAAGGATGTGTAGGTTATTTATCTTACAACGTAGATACTCGGAAAAAGGGAGTAGAAATTAAGGATATATCTGTAGTGAATGAATTTCGAGATGTATTTCCGGACGATCTGCCTGGTCTTCCGCCAAACAGAGAAATTGAATTCATAATAGACTTAGCACCGGGAACGGGACTGATTTCAAAAGCTCCATATCGTATGGCGCCAGTAGAAATGAAGGAATTGATGATGCAACTGCAAGAGTTATTGGATAAGGGTTACATACGACCAAGTGTGTCTCCTTGGGGAGCACCAGTGTTATTCGTTAAGAAAAATGACGGATCGATGAGGCTCTGTATCGATTATCGAGAATTGAACATATTGGGAATTACATATTCAGATTTGATACTGAAAGTAAATATAAATGCTTAAGTGTACAGTTCTTAAGAGAATCATTTTACAAGGACTTAGATGATAGATCAAAAGTGTTAGGTTGATCTGAGCTTTAATGTTTATCATTTATGCAAATAAATGTATAGAAGAAAAGGTCAAACTTATTAGGTTGATCTATTTGAGCTGTAAAAGTTAAAGCCTTGACAGAATCGTAGTCTGTCAAAGGTAGCATTTGGAAGACAAGGCAGAATCGTGGAGCTTGAACGAAGATATCAAGAATCGTAGTCTGCCAAGAGATTTGAGTTTGCAACAGACAAGGCAAAATTGTGGACCTTGAACGAAGATATCAAGAATCGTAGTCTGCCAAGGAATTCGAGTCTGCAGAAGACAAGGCAGAATCGTGGAGCTTAAATGAAGATGTTCAGAATAGTAGTCTGCCAACGAATCAAGTCTGCAGAGGTCAAGGCAAGAACCGTCGAGCTTTAGTGAAAGCATCAAAGAATCGTAGTCTACCTTGAAAGCCACACTAAGAATCATAAAGAAGACCTGAGCATCAGTCGAGTCAAGTTGAGAATCGCAGTGTGCTATCAGAAGTGTGGAAGTCTGCAAGATAAGCAAGCAGGAATCGTAGTCTACCAAAGAGCTTAAGAGAAATCATAGTGTTCTCTACGATCAAGTCTGAATCAAGCTGTGCAAGCCAACACACAACGATTATGTCATAATGATCATAATCGTAGTGTTCCTCCAGTCAGCATCAAAGATCGTAGTTCTGATGAAGGGAGGAAGAGCAACAACTGAAGAAAGGCTTATTGTCGTTTACAATTTAATGGTCCCAATGTTTCCATATTCATCCTTAGTTCAAATCGAAGAAGCGTATTGAAAAAGCCAAGGAAAGGACTAAAGCTACATACAGAAAACACCTTTTCAGGTGTTAGGTGAAAGATACAGTCTGTTGTGTCAGTGGGCCAGTCGGCAGTGCAGCAGAAAAGCAGGATGTCAACATCAACTACACAGAAACGCCTGAAGCATTAAATGAAGCAACGGGAGCATTCAAACGGATCTATTTTGAATGGCTCTTTTATAAGGAAATCAGACAAGGATTCATACTAAGCAAGCAAGATACCACAAGAAAGATTATCAAGAGAAAAGCTCAAGAACACTCAACGATCAACACTACGATCCTGAAAGAGAAAAGCTTGCTTCGCTACTCAGTTCCTTAGAACTGATGCTTAATTGCAACTGAGTAGCACACCTTAAACAACTACTGCAAATCCGAAGTGAGGAACCAAGTCAGAGGACTTGAAGAGTTCAAAAGTGAACTAAGTGAAGATCCAAGTCAGAGGACTTGAAGAGTTCAAAAGTGAACTAAGAGCAGATTCAAGTCAGAGGACTTGAAGAGTTCAAAAGTGAACTAAGAGAAGTTCCAGGGCTGCTGGCCTTGAAGGAATCTAAGTGATTCAGTTGTAAGAAGACATCCTTAGTGGATTTCCTACTCGTAGAGTAGAAGAGTGGATTAGGAGCTTTGTGTGCTCTGAACCACTTAAAACCTTGTGTCTCATTGTCTATCATTAACTGCTATAACTGCTATATCTGTCATAACTATTATAACTGCTTATCAAACCATAACTGTAATATCTTGAAGGAGAATAAAACATATATTCCGCTGCTGCCAGTATCATCAATACTGACTAAGTATTTTAAACAAAGAAATTTTAAAATATCTATTCAACCCCCCCCCCCCTTCTAGATAACTAACATGCCTTTGGGAACTAACAATTAGTATCAGAGCAGGTTTTCATATCTAAGCATACAAGCTTGAGTAGATCTAATGGCACAACTGATAAGCGAGACTACGACAGGTGGAAGAAGCAAACCACCAATGTGCAACAAAGATAAATTTGCCAACTAGAAAGTTAGGATGCAGGCGTACATGGATTCAATAGATGATGATCTATTTGAAACTGTTTTGAATGGGCCCTATGTTCCAAAAAGGCTTGCACCAACTCCAAAAGATCCAAACAACATGGTGGTCAAGGTCAAATCTGAATGGACTGAAAATGAGAAGAAAGATGTTCAGCTTGACAAAAAGGCTAAGAACATCTTGTTCCAGTCTTTGGAAGACAACCTGTTTGAGAGCGTGGCTAACTGCAAAACTGCAAAGGAAGTCTGGGAAGCATTGCTCATCATGTATGAAGGAACTAAAAAAGTCAGAGAAAACAAGCGATCTCTACTGACTCAATAGTATAAGATGTTTGCTCATGTTCCAGGAGAAAATATCACTTCCACTTATGAAAGATTCACTACATTGCTCAACTCTCTCAGAGCCTATGGAAAGACCTATCCAAACAAAGATCTAGTCATCAAATTCATGAGGTCTTTACCAAGCAGATGGGATGCCAAGACCACTGCAATCAGAGAGTCAAAGAATCTGCATGAGATGACAGTTCAACAACTCTACAAAAACCTTCTTACCTACGAGCTAGAATTGACTCAATATGCAGAAACTCTATCAGAAGGAAGAAGGAAGGACAAAGGAGTTGCTCTCAAAGCAAAGGAAGAGATCTCCAAAGCACATATTGAAAATGAGTCAGACTCTGAGGAAGATGATGACGATGATGATGAAGAAGCTGCAATGTTTGCCAGAAGATTTAAAAGGCTTATGCTCAAAGGCAGAAGCAGTAAACCTAAGAAGTTCAACAATAGCGGCAGTCAGGAGCAGATCAACGACCTATGCTACAACTGCAAGAAGCCTGGACATTTCATTACCAACTGTAAGAAGCCTATCAGAGAAGAGCTAAAAAGAAAGTCAAATCCAAAGAAGGAGCTCAAAGGCTACAAAAAGAATAAGAAGAAAGACAAAGGGCTTGTAGCTGGATGTTCCTGGAGTGATTCAGACAACGACACCAACACTGAGTCTGAAGATGATGAAGCACCTCAAAAAGCCAACATATGTCTGATGGCCAAGGATGCACTCAGCAGGAAAGATGCTGAAGCAGTCATAGACAAGGTATTTGACTTCAACTCTCCTGATATAGACATTGATGACTTAAGAAATGGCATTCGTGATATGTCAACTGATCTATATCAAAATATGAGGTGGTTAAGAGTTCTATCTAAAGATTATACTGATCTTCAAAAGGAGAAAGAGAAAGTTTAGAAAGAGCTGGAAGTAGCTCTACTGATTTCTGACTCTCTCTCTCTCTCTCTAAGCTTGAAGCTGAGAATAAAATCTTAAGAGAGACCAACTAACGAAACATGCAAAAAGAATCAAATCTAACCTCTAAGATTAAGGAGTTAGAAAAGACTATCTCTACATGGAATAGATCTTCTTCATCCATAGACTCCCTGATATCAAATCAGAGAAGTGTCTCTGATAGAATAGGCTTAGGGTTTGGGGAACCTACCTCAGAACTCAGTGTGGAAAAGACAAAGGAAACTAACATGAGTTGTACTTCTAATCTAAATAAAAGTATCACATTTGTAAAGTCCACACAGAAGGATGAACCAGTGCAACACTACTCTTCTGATCCAAGACATGTTTCCAAACACTACGGACCTCATAACGGCTTAGGGTTCAGAAAGATGAAGAGTAACTCGGTCATCACTACCCAACCTCGACGAATCGTATAGTCAAGTAAAACTGACTCCACGAATCAACTTGGGAGGAATCGTGGTGTTGAGGTTTACTCAGCACAAAACATGAACTCCAAGGTTGCATGGAAAAGGAAGATACAATATAAGCGTAAGATCAACAAATACCCACACAAGTCTAAATGGAGAAAAAATCCACACACACATAAACGTAAATTATATTAAATGCTTTGCATGTGGAAGATTTGGTCATAAAACTGCATCATGCTTTCATAATACTGTGCGTGGGAGACCCAAAGTCAAGCAAATTTGGGTTCCTAAGGATACTAACATTGCAGGACCCATGCTAGTCTGGGTACCAACATGAAAGCTGAATATGTTTGCAGGAAATGAGCACCACAACTACAACATGTTATCTGGACAGTGGTTGCTCAAGACATATGACCAGAAACAAAGCCCTCCTGTCAAACTACACAGAGATGGAGGGACCAACAGTTATCTTTGGAGATAACAGCTCTGGCAAGACAAAAAGTTATGGATCAGTTGGAAATGGTGCAGTGTCCTTCAGCAAAGTGGCTTATGTTGATGGTCTAAAGCATAATCTTCTTAG
Source organism: Panax stipuleanatus (assembly GCA_020205555.1). Taxonomy (NCBI): domain Eukaryota; kingdom Viridiplantae; phylum Streptophyta; class Magnoliopsida; order Apiales; family Araliaceae; genus Panax; species Panax stipuleanatus. Next base: position 36,740,511 of record CM035117.1, read on the forward strand.
CATCAGCCAACTCTGCGATAAAGGCCATCAAGTCACATTTCTCAACAATCAGTGTCAAGTCAGAGATCTGGAGACATCCTCTATCAAGCTGACAGGAACAAGAGAAGGAAATGTGTACATTGTCAATCTTGCTCAGCTCAGTTTTGATCAGACAATATGCTTCCTTGCTAAAGCCTCTAAAGAAATAAGTTGGCTTTGGCATAGAAGATTATCTCAACTCAACTTCAAGAGTATGTCTAAACTGGCCTCCAAAGATCTGGTAGCAAGATTACCCAAGTTCAGCTTCATCAAAGAAAGACTATGTAATGCATGCCAGCTTGGAAAGCAAACAAGAAGCTCATTCAAAGGAAAAGCAGTCAACTCAATTGACAGGCCCCTACAGTTACTTTATATGGATCTCTTTGGGTCAATTCCAACTGTGAGCCTAGGAGGAAAGAGATACTCACTGGTCGTAATGGATGACTACACCAGATACACATAGGTGTTCTTCCTTAACTCAAAAGATGAGACAAGCTCCCAACTGATAAAGATGTTCAAGCTGGTGATGAATGAAAAAGGAGAGACTATCAAAGTAATAAGGAGTGATCATGGCAGAGAGTTTGATTTCTCAGAAATGGATCAGTTCTGTATAGACAATGGCATCAGTCACAACTTCTCAGCACCACGAACCCCTCAGCAAAATGGAGTAGTTGAAAGGAAGAACAGAACACTTATAGAAGCTGGGAGAACTCCACTTGCAGCAGCTCATCTACCTGAATACTTTTGGGCAGAAGCCATCAACACTGCGTGCTACACACAGAACAGATCTCTTGTACACTCTACGCTGAAAAAGACTCCCTACGAGCTGTGGAAAGGAACAAAGCCAAATGTCAGTTACTTCCATGTGTTCGGATGTTCATGCTACATTCTCAACAATGGGAAGCAATATCTGACTAAGTTCCAACCCAAGTCAGATGAAGGAATCTTCCTTGGTTATGCCACAGACAGCAAAGCCTATAGGGTGTTCAACAAGAAGACATTAAGTGTTGAAGTCTCGATCTATATCATCTTTAATGAAACAGACTTGGACAAATCTGCACCACAAGACACTACGATTGACGATACCGACACTACGAATGAAGCGGTCGAGCCTAACACTACGACCGTAGTTCCTGAACAAAGAATCGTAGTGTTCGAAGAAGAAATCGTAGAGAGAGCAGAACCAGACGACGATTCTGAACAACAAGAACCAGAAGTCAATCTTGAGGAGTTCAGACAAGAAAGCACCAGGATAGATGTTCCAACAGGGAACAGTTGGGCAAGAGATCACACTTAAGATCTGATCATTGGTGATCCAACTGCCAGAATCAGAACAAGATCTGCAACTCAGAATGAGTGTTTCTATTTGAGTTTTCTATCTCAAATAGAACCCAAGAAGATTGAAGATGTTATGCTAGATGCAATCTGGATTGAAGCCATGCAAGAGGAGCTAAATCAATTTAAAAGAAGCAAAGTCTAGAGATTATTTCAAAGACCAAAGAGTCACCCAGTCATCGGCACCAAGTGGGTCTTCAGAAACAAGATGGATGAAGATGGGGTGATCACTAGAAACAAAGCAAGACTGGTGGCCAAAGGTTATTCTCAAGAAGAAGGCATAGACTACGATGAGACCTTCGCACCAGTTGCCAGACTTGAAGCTATCAGAATATTCCTTGCATTTACTGCTCACATGAAGTTCAAAGTATTCCAGATGGATGTCAAGAGTGCATTCCTAAATGGTGAAATTCAAGAAGAAGTCTATGTGGAACAACCCCCAGGTTTTGTCAATCCAACCCTCTCTGATTATGTCTATAGATTAGATAAAGCTTTATATGGACTTAAACAAGCACCTAGAGCATGGTATGAAACACTAACAAACTTTCTTATTGAAAAAGGATTCACTAGAGGTAGAGTAGACACTACACTATTTCTTAGGAAGCACAAAGATAAAGTCTTACTAGTTCAAATATATGTAGATGATATTATCATTGGTTCTACTGATGAAAATCTGTGCAAGAGATTTGCCAAGCTTATGCAGAGCAAGTTTGAAATAAGCATGATGGGTGAGCTGAACTTCTTCCTTGGACTGCAAGTGAAGCAAATTGATGAAGGTATCTTCATAAGCCAAGCCAAGTACATCAAAGACTTACTTAAGAAGTATGGCATGGAATCAGCCTCTCCCATGAAAACACCAATTGCTCCAGCAACTAAGCTTGACAAAGATGAGAAAGGTAAAAGTATTGATATTACTCAATATAGAGGTATGATAGGCTCTCTTCTCTACTTAACTGCCAGTAGACCAGATATAATGTTTGCAACATGTATATGTGCTAGATTTAAAGATAATCCTAAGGAATCACACTTAACTGTTGTAAAAAGGATTTTCAGGTATCTTAAAGATACACCCTATTTGGGTCTATGGTATCACAAGTAGTCCTCATTTGAACTGACAGGATATTCAGATGCTGACTTTGTAGGATGCAAAATAGATAAAAAAAAAAAAGTACCAGTGGCACTAGTCAACTGCTAGGAAATAAACTAGTGTCCTGGTTCAGCAAGAAGCAAAACTCAGTATCAACTTCAACAGCAGAAGCTAAATATATTGTTGCAAGCAGCTGCTGTGCTCAAATCTTATGGATGAAGAACCAGCTAGTAGACTATAGGTTTGACTTCAAATCTATACCCATACACTGTGATAACACAAGTGCCATAGCAATAACGAATAATCCTGTCATGCATTCTAGGACCAAGCATATAGAAATAAGATATTATTTCATTAGGGATCAAGTTCAAAATGGAACAATATCTTTGCAATACATCCCTACCAAAAATCAACTTGCTGATGTGTTTACAAAACCCTTAGATGAATCCAGATTTAATAAACTGATAAGTGAGTTAGATATGTTAAATTTGCAACAATAAATTCTATGCTCTAGATGGTGCTAACCTTGCAGATATAAAGGCTAAGTCAAAATCGTAGAGATGACAAAGAAGAACCATGATCGTGGAGTGATCCAGTCAAGACAGAAAGGCTCACTGTGATAGCAACAACAAGACAAGCCATGCAACCCTTTTGATAAGTGTCTCAGGGACAAACCTAATCCTTAGTGTCAAACTAAGAGGTTGGCCCTTCCTAAGCAACCTTAATCCAGAAGGTTTGCCATTTCAGAAGGCATCACAGAAAACCATAGAGTCAACTGTCAAGGAGCGAGCAAAGGATCGAACTCAACAATCGTGGAGTGGGTCTAGGCATTCGTAGTCCTCTCACAAGGGCACACTAGCTCAGAGAAAGCTAAAGGCAGAACGGAGATTTCCACATAGATTAAAATCGTGGAGTTCAGCAGAATCCAACATGTGTCCCACGATGCAGAACATATGGAGGGAAGTTAAATTCATTTCGAACTGCTTTCTGACAGTTTACCTCTAAATTTCAAAGGACTATCTCTCTCTTACTTTCTCTCTTTCTCTCTCTCTTTCAAACGAAACCCTAAGTTTCAGAAAGCTAAGCCAAATTCGTTCATTACAGGAAAATCAATTCATATAAATGGCTGCTTCCAGAGTTGTTTCGGGCTATCAGCTATGCTTCGACAAATTTGAAGATGCTGGTCTAGAAGTTCACAAAGTCCTTTCTCTGATAAAGAAAGCTGGACTCGAAGATGCCTTAAGCTCCAACACTCTGATCTTTTCAAAACTAGTGAAAAAATTCTACACCAGAGGAGGCTCTAAAAGAGAAGGAGAAGAAGAAGAAGAGGGAAACAAGTAAGGTCATGGCTGAAGGAAGCTCTGAGCCTCAGAAGAAGAAGAAATGCAGTCACAGAACAAGGAAGCCTACACTGACTACGATTGTGGAGTCTTCACCAATCATAGAGTCTAGGCTGGCCACTGCTATGAAAGGAGTGCTGCAACAGTCTCTCAGCATGAACAGACTATCAGGGCTGAAGCTGAAGAAGGTTCTAAGGATATAATCAAGCCCAGGAGGAAGAAAACATTGGTTAAGAAATATATTCTTACCAATGAGGAAATTCTAAGGTAAGAGGACAGAAGAAAGGCTATTGAGAAGGCTGAATAGATCGTTGAGCCTCACGCATCTGGTCTGAACCCAGAAGAAACCAAAATCATAGAGGGTCAGGCCAACATCAGCCAAGTAGACAACACTGCCGCACCTGATTCAGAAATAAACCAAGCTGAAGATGCTGGTGCTTAAAATGTTGAAGTTACTGCTGAAGTACAGGAAGAACAAATACCAGAACCAAGTGCTGCTATTGAGGAGCTACAACCTGAGGTGACTGTTTCCTCTGAAAAGGTTCTGATTGAAAAGGAAATGGCTAATGCTAGAGAAGAGACTCTGGAAGCTCCTGATCAAGAGAATGCTGCAGCTGAGGGGGAGCTATTAAAAGCAAAACTTTTAGAGAATGCAGAAGTTGTGGGGGAGCTACAAGTTATCAGAGAAAACGTAGTCTCCTCAGTCAATGAAAAAAAAGTAGTGTCTGCTGAGGCAATAATAATGGATGTTGAAAATAATGATGAGTTAGTAGAGGCGGTCAAAATTCCAGTTACAAAGTCTCAAAACTTTGTATCTGATGAACCAGATAACTGACTCATTCTCATAGAGCAACCCATTATAGATCCAATGGTGATTGAGCACTTCACAAAAGTTGTCAAAGAATTGCTTGCAAGCTCAACCATTGAAACACCAACCCTGGATGACGCACTATAATTTTTGCACATTGATCAATCTGATGCAGAAATCATAGAGTCTTCAGAACAGCTCAACAAAACCGAAACATAAACATCTGAGCCAAACACTAGGACAATACAGCAAACACCAACCCCTTTAACCCAAGAAGACATCCCATCATCCTCCAACAATGAGTATTTTTATATACCACTTGCCCTCGCAAGCATGTCAAGAAGAGATGATCACACTACAGCTACTCCTCTTCCTCCTGAGACACAATGAATTCTAGATCAATTGGCTCTTATGCCAACTAAGGAGGAGGTGACTGCAACATTAAACTAAATGGGTTTAGATTCTGAAAAGATTCTTGAAGATCACTCACTTGCACTCCACTTAAGATTCGACCACATCATCGAATCTGTCAAGACTCTTCCAGGACAGTTGGGAACTGAACTGTCTAAATCGTTGAGGGAGATTTTCAGAGAAATGGCTGCAAACCTCAAGGCAAGGGATGCCATTCATTTTGTTGAGACACAGAAGCATAAAGAGGCTATGATACTAATGCAAAAGAATCAGCAATCTCAAAATGAGCTAATGGCAGAATAGATTTCAGCACAGCGTATCTCTCTGCAATAATTCGAAGAATGCAGTATTGCTCAAATCAGCTAGAACAACGATGCCGTGAAACTACTTCAGCAACAGAGAAGAAACAATGAAGCTATAGTTGTTGAACAAAGTAGTGACATTTCTCAACAATGAACTCAAATGCATGAACTGGTAGACGGAGTCAGACGCCTCTCTGAAGATATTCGAACCTTTGATGATGACATAAAGGGGGAGAAAAATGAGCAAGGAGATAGAGGCAGTGTGACACCCCCGAATCCGGGTCCTCTGACCCCGGTCCGATCGCCACGAAACAATACTAACATCCACCTTTAAGTAACATACGATAACTAAAATGCGGAATATATTAAACGTACGTCGTTTATTCAAAAGGTGTTACTAGTCCCAAGATTCGATAACCTTAATACATCAATACAAACATACCCTAAAATAAACATTAGGGTTCATATTACATTAACAGTAATTAAACAAATCATAAAGACAAAGTCTGCTCCTTGCAAACCATCCTAAATTTTTCCTTTACCCTTGTCCTTCCCTGAGGGCTTGGGCTTAACTGCAATATAAGTCATGATATAACAATGAATGAGCAACAAGTTTGCTCAGCAAGTTTAAATACAATAATAAAGGATATATCATGATGAATGGAAAAATATCTGACAATGATTTCAACAAAATGAATATCTTAAAGATTCAATAATATGAATATTAGAACGATTCAATAATATGAATATCTGAACGATTCAACAATAACCTACTCAATACAATATGAGAAGGATAGAGAACTTGCATAAAGTGAAGTTTAGAATTAGCACAATATATGAATTTGTGTAAGTTCAGGGAACTTGCACAATACTCAACGTGTGAAGTTCGGGGAACTTGCACAATACTCAATGTGTGAAGTTCGGGGAACTTGCATGATAATAGATTCCTTGCAGAAAATAAATGCATAGGCTTAGACACTTACAACATCAAAGAGTGAAATTAAGGGAATTTCACCATAATAGATCCCTTGCATAAAGTAAATGCATAGGTTAGGACATTTGCTTACAACGTTGTTTGAGTAAAGTAAACATAAAGATAAGATACTTGCACAATATACGAGTTTGTATAAGTTTAGAGAACTTGCATAATAAAGAAATGAAGTTCGGGAATTTGCAAAATAACCAAAGTGTGAAGTTCGGGGAACTTTCACAATACTCAAAATGTGAAGTTCGGGGAACTTTCACAATACTCAAAAATAATCTGCTCAATACAATATGAGAAGGATAGGAAACTTTCACCAAAAACAAGTGAAGTTTAGAAACTCGCTTACACGGTTCATTGAATAAGGTAGTACAAGAATTTAGGATACTTGCATTCAATATAACAATCAGCTGAAGTTAGGAAACTTGCTGACAATATCTGTTGAATAAAGTAATGCAAGGGTCTAGGAAACTTACACAATAAATAAGTGTAAGTCAAGAAAAACTTGCTCAATATAAATTTAAGTAAAGTTAGAGAGACTTGCAAATAATACAAGAACGGGTTCAAAAGAACTTGCACAATCAAAGAGTGAAGTTCGGGAACTTGCATTCAATATAACAGTCAAATGAAGTTAGGAAACTTGCCTGTTTGCTCAGCTACAATTAATTCTAGCTTTAATAAAACGGCATTGGAACGACCTAATATTAACAAGTCAATCTCTCTAATTAGTATAAACTAATACACATATTAGAATCTAGTCGTTATATAAATCTATCACATAAGATCATGTTTCAATATCAAATATACCATTTATAGCATCATAATATGTTAACTGTTAAAATCTAACTTAAGCAAATTGTTCGGGTCTGAAAGTGTCCCAACGTAACTCTAGCATGCAACTACTGACATTAAACCAATACACATACTTAGCATGTTGTAAGTTCTCATTCGAAACTAGCATGCTCGTCCTAATCCAATTTTGAAGTCATGTTTTCATGCCGGTAATTCACATACTTTAACTAATACATGTTCATGCTTCAAAGTTGATTACTAAAGTCATGTTTTCATATAACAGGTTAAACAATATATAATATGTATGCTCGAGTATACTACACACATATACTTTAATCACGTAGTTCGTGCTTCAAAAATTCATTTCTTATGAATACGTGCATATGTGAAATCCATACTTTAACCAAAGGATGCTCATGTCAATATGTCTATAGGCATAATGAATCCTAATACACATGCTTGCATGCTTAGAACGTATCTCACATATTGATCGATGATATTAGCTTCCAATTTCTAAGTTTTCTTTCAAAATTTCACTAAGTTGACAAAGGTAACATAGTACATGTAAAGCGCCTCGTAGCCACGACTCACATGTATTAGAACGCATATATAAACCACTTATACATGTTCAAATGGTCACAATCTAAAGACACAAGTCTTGGTTAAGTTTACTTTGAAAGTCTTAAGTTTCTCTTTTGAAATCATTGAAATCTTGCAATCGTGCATGCTAGTGTGTTCAACACTTTAAACGTACATATATAGACCATACGGTCAGGTTCATAAAATCAAGATTCATATCTCAATGTAACATGCCAAGTCCATGTTCAATGCTTACGTTTCGTTAGTAAGTTTTCCCTAATGAGGTCTAACATGACCGTGCACATTTTTAAACATGTATATACCAATTAACATGCTCTTCATGCCTATCTAGGTCATACTAACATGCTCGTTGAATTAGAATGTATACACAATATATATATGTTAAAGTTCACCTTTGAAACTTATATCTTTCATTAGAAACGTTCAATAGTGGGGTTCACATGCTTATATTATATTATGAAACCCGTATACCTAGGTCAACATGTCTCCCATACAATTCTAAGTCATGCTATCATACTTGCAAGGTCAGAATACTATCATGGCAAGTATACATATCGAGTTTGTTTCCATATTTGAAGTTAGTTTATGAAACGCTAAGTTTATTTCAAACTATAATTACTTGTGCAACTATTAGTGAAACATGCTTACAATCCCTCAATACATCCATATATATATATATATATATATATATATATATATATATATATATATATCACTCATGCTAGTATGCTTAATCCAAACTAGTACCATAAGTTAGCATAAACATATTGCAAAAAAGAAAAATTTTCTGTAGACAGGCACTGGCGCAGCTGCGCCGCTGGCCAGTGCAACACTGGCGCAGCTGCGCAGGCTGGCGGCCAGGTCTGAGGCAGTGTAGTTTTTGGCAGTTCTTAGCCCAACTCAAAATCAATTTACAAAATACTTCCTGTACCAGCTATAATACAATCCTATCATGTATATAACTTCATATAACACTTAAACAACATACTTCGTAATCCAATTAACATTCAAATAGCATAATCAAGGAATTAACATGGAAGAACAAGAATTTAGGAATCTCAGAAATAGAAAAATGAAGAACATGGAAGCAATAGGAATTATACCTCTGTATTTGCTTTGCTGCTAAATCTCTTACTCACTATAACTCACAATAACTCACTAGCAATTCTACTAATTCTATACTTGGAGAAAACTCTTAGCAATGTTAACAATGAAGGAAGAGAGCTCTATATATAGCCAATTCCTTACCCGGTTCTTGACATTGTTCCTCAAATCAAAATAATGGCAAACAAGATTATACAATGAGCAAAGAATGGTAGGTATGTAGTTGGTGATTCTCATCATATTCTCCACTCCCCCATGATCATTGCTAGCTAAGGTTGCTGACTTTCAAGAAAAGGAGTAGAGTAGCCATATGCTTGTTCACGTGAAGAGGGATTTGAGGGGGTGACTCCAATATATAACTCAGCAACTAGCATATATTAAGTGTAGCATATACAAACACTTAAGTTATAAAATATATGTACACATTATGTATACCTATAAGTCCCAATGTCATTTTAATTAGTTAACCAACAATACAATGTATCAATTTGGGTTACATATATGATAACATAAAATCCATGTATATTACTCTTAATACCAAATATAATTCAATTAGGCATTATTAGTATTTACCAACACAACTGTTATTATAATTATTATAACAACTTATTGAAATCATTTATCAATTAATAATGTTATAATATAAAGTAATAGGGTATACATATTAATGTTTATCCATGTATTGTCACATGCTCTTATAAAATATAATATTATTATATTTATTTATCTCTTACTCATTAATTATTATTTATTCATAATAATAATTAATCAACACATAATCAATTAATTACTCCCAATTTATTAATTATTATTTATTCATAATAATTAATAATAATTTCATATGTTATCAATTAATTACTCAAATATCAATTAATCAATCACGATTAAATCTCTACATCATATTCAAGAAATTTGAATATATAATTTACTAACACTTTTTATCAATACTTTGATATAAAAGTCTCAGGGTTAATCTACTAGTTTAAATAACCATTAGTGATTCCCTTTAAAAAAAATCCTAGCATTTATTAGCATAGTTTAAATTCACATAAGCACATAACTACATAAGGTTTAAATAAGTTTGAAAAATTAACTCCTAAAAATTTTAAATCACATATAAAATTAATAAGGAGCTTAAAATTCCTAGTCGTTACAGGCAGAGGCAGAGGAGGTAGCAGCAGAAGGCAAACACATATTCAGGGAAGGTAGAGGCAAACTCATATTGGTCAATCGTCGGGTGGCAACTCCAGGAGTCCAAATGTTCAAACTCCATAATCTGATCAATATCTGCAGCAGCCTCTAGTGGGAATACCTCTTCACAGAAATCAAGGGCAAACTTCTGGCTCACAAGGCATGACTCCTACAAATCCGCTGTCTCGTGAAGAGCTTGAAGACATTTCCTGGAGAGATGAGCAAAATAGAAGAATGAGAGCTGCAGAGCATGCCAACTTACAGAGGAGCAAGAGGCAAAGAAGATAGAGATAAGCCTAAACTTAACTATGTATTGATGTTTCTATGCTAGATTGTAATATCTTTCCAACATCAATAAATTCATGCTTATTCTCTAAAAATTTCAGCTACTCACTGAAACACTAAGTCATATTTACTTTCTAGCACTCTGCATTTAGAAAATGATGCTATGATCTAAATCTCCTTGATTATGTCAACATCAAATAAGGGGAGATTGTTCGGAATTGCATATTCAGATTTGATATTGAAAGTAAATATAAATGCTTAAGTGTACAGTCCTTAAGAGAATCATTGTACAAGGACTTAGATGATAGATCAAAAGTGTTAGGTTGATCTGAGCTTTAATGTTTATCATTTATGTAAATAAATGTATAGAAGAAAAGATCAAACTTATTAGGTTGATCTATTTGAGCTGTAAAAGTTAAAGCCTTGACAGAATCGTAGTATGTCAAAGGTAGCAGTTAGAAGACAAGGCAGAATCGTGGAGCTTGAACGAAGATATCAAGAATTGTAGTCTGCCAAGAGATTCGAGTCTGCAACAGACAAGGCAGAATCGTGGAGCTTGAATGAAGATATCAAGAATCGTAGTCTACCAAGGAATTCGAGTCTGCAGAAGACAAGGCAGAATCGTGGAGCTTAAATGAAGATGTCCAGAATAATAGTCTGCCAACGAATCAAGTCTGCAGAGGTCAAGGCAAGAACCGTCGAGCTTAAGTGAAAGCATCAAAGAATCGTAGTCTGCCTTGAAAGCCACACTGAGAATCATAAAGAAGATCTGAGCATCTACCGAGTCAAGTTAAGAATCGCAGTGTTCTATCAAAAGTGTGGAAGTCTGCAAGACAAGCAAGCAGGAATTGTAGTCTACCAAAGAGCTTAAGAGAAATCGTAGTGTTCTATACGATCAAGTCTGAATCAAGCTGTGTAAGCCCACACACAACGATTATGTCACAATGATCATAATCGTAGTGTTCCTCCAGTTAGCATCAAAGATCGTAGTTCTGATGAAGGGAGGAAGAGCAACAAATGAAGAAAGGCTTATTGTCGTTGACAATTTGATGGTTCCATTGTTTCCATATTCATCCTTAGTTCAAATCGAATAAGCGTATTGAAGAAGCTAAGGAAAGGACTAAAGCTACCTGCAGAAAACACCTTTTTAGGTGTTAAGTGAAAGATACAGTCTGCTGTGTCATTGGGCCAGTCGACAGTGCAGCAGAAAAGAAGGACGTCAACATCAACTGTACAGAAATGTCTGAAGAATTAAATGAAGCAATGGGAGCATTCAAACGGATCTATTTTGAATGGCTCTTTTATAAAGAAATCAGACAAGGATTCAGACTAAGCAAGCAAGATACAACAAGAAATATTATCAAGAGAAAAGCTCAAGAACACTCAACGATCAACACTATGATCCTAAAAGAGGAAAGCTTTCTTCACTACTCAGTTCCTTAGAACTGATGCTTAATTGCAACTGAGTAGCACACCTCAAACAACTACTGCAAATCCAAAGTGAGGAACCAAGTCAGAGGACTTGAAGAGTTCAAAAGTGAACTAAGTGAAGATCCAAGTCAGAGGACTTGAAGAGTTCAAAAGTGAACTAAGAGCAGATCTAAGTCAGAGGACTTGAAGAGTTCAAAAGTGAACTAAGAGAAGTTCCAGGGATACTGGCCATGAAGGAATCTAAGTGATTCAGTTGTAAGAAGACATCCTTAGTGGATTTCTTACTCGTGGAATAGAAGAGTGGATTAGGAGCTTTGTGTGCTCTTAACCACTTAAAACCTTGTGTCTCATTGTCTATCATTAACTGCTATAATTGCTACATCTGTCATAACTGTTATAACTACTTATCAAACCATAACTTTAATATCTTGAAGGGGAATAAAATATATATTCCGCTGCTGTCAGTATCATCAATACTGACTAAGTATTTTAAACAAAGAATTTTTAAAATATCTATTCAACCCCCCTTCTTGATAACTAACGTGCCTCTGGGAACTAACAGAACAGAGTAACAATCAAGAACAGATACCAAAAACTACGTTTTAAACCCGTTATGGACATTACGAGTTTTTGGTAATGTCATTCGGATTGACTAATGCTCCGGCAGTATTTATGGACTTGATGAACCGAGTTTTCAAGCCCTACTTGGATAAGTTCGTAGTAGTTTTTATCGACGACCTCTTGATCTACTCAAAGATAGAGGAAGAACACGCCGAACATCTAAAAATTGTTTTGAAGGCACTAAGGAAGGAGAAGATGTATGCAAAATTTTCTAAGTGTGAATTTTGGATGGAGAAGGTTCAATTCTTAGGTCACGTGGTGGATAAGAATGGAATCTCAGTAGACCCTGCAAAGGTTAAGGCAGTAAGTAATTGGGAGCAGCCGAGAACACCAACGGAGGTGAGAAGTTTCTTAGGGCTAGCTGGGTACTATCGAAGATTCATCCAAGATTTTTCTAAGATAGCAACCCCGTTGACCAATCTAAAGAGGAAGACGGTGAAATTTGCATGGACAGAAAAATGCGAAGAGAGTTTTCAAGAACTAAAAAAGAGATTAAGCGAAGCGCCTGTGTTGTCACTACCAGATAATGCGGGAAATTTTGTGGTGTATAGTGATGCATCACACAAGGGACTTGGCTGTGTGCTTATACAGCACGGCAAGGTCATTGCGTATGCATTACGACAATTAAAGGATTACAAAAAACGATACCCTACTCATGACTTAGAGTTAGCGGCAGTAGTTTTTGCGTTGAAGATTTGGAGGCATTATTTGTACGGGGAGAAATATGAGATATACACGGACCACTAAAGTCTGAAGTATATCTTCACACAGAAGGAGTTGAATATACGTCAGAGAAGGTGGTTAAAATTGATCAAAGACTATGACTGTGATATTCTTTATCACCCGGGTAAGGCAAACGCAGTTGCCAACGCTTTGAGCAGGAAAGGAAGGGTGAAACTGTTTCACTTGACGACTCAGGACGAGTTAATATGAGAGATGGAGAAATTAGAAATAGAGGTAAAGGGACCAGAGAGGTCTGAAGGGAAGTTGTTTGTAATGGAAGCTTGTCCGACATTGTTGGATAGAGTAAAGGAAGCCAAGGACAAAGATGAAGAGTGCGAGAAAATCATAAAGAGGATCGCAAAAATTGGAGAAGAAAGATTTTGAATGGATAAAGACGGTATTTTGAGATTCGAAGGAAGAGTGTGGGTACCAGCGATAACCAAATTAAGAGAAGAGATTTTGCACGAGGCACACAATACGACGTATTTCGTTCATCTGGGAGGCACTAAGATGTACCGAGACTTGAGGCAACATTTTTGGTGGCCTAATCTGAAATCGAAAGTCGCAGAGTGCGTTAGTAGATGTCTGACTTGCCAACGCGTTAAAGCACAGCATCAGCGGCCGAGTGGTTTACTACAACCATTGGAAATACCATAGTGGAGATGGGAGCACATTACGATGGACTTCGTGGTAGGACTTCCAGTCACACAGAAGGGATATGATGCCATTTGGGTTATCGTGGATCGACTGACAAAGACCGCACATTTTCTACCAATCAAGATCCGATACAGTTTGAACCAGTTAGCGAGTCTTTACGTAAAAGAGATTTTTTCACAACATGGAGTGCCGGTGTCAATTGTCTCTGATCGAGATCCGCGCTTCACGTCAAATTTTTGGAAAAGCTTGCAAGAGAGAATGGGAACACAGTTGAGGTTGAGTACCGCTTATCATCCTCAGACAGACGGGCAAATTGAGAGAACAATACAAATGCTGGAGGACATGCTTAGGACTTGCGTGATGGACTTCAAGGGAAATTGGGACGACCACATACCCTTAGTAGAGTTTGCATATAACAATAGTTATCATGCGAGTGTCGGCATGCCACCATATGAAGCTTTTTACGGAAGAAAGTGCAGAACGCCATTATATTGGGATGAAGTCAGAGAATGATGAATACTCAGACGAGAGTTAGTACAACAAACCGCAGATGTGGTGACAATGATAAGAGCCAGACTGGTAGCAGCTCAAGATCGCCAGAAAAAGTACGCAGACTTGCATCGACAAGACTGGGACTTTAAAGTCGGCAGTTTTGTATTCTTGAAGGTGTCTCATTTGAAAGGAAAAATCTGTTTCGGCAAGAAAGAAAATTGAGTCCAAGATTCATAGGACCGTTCGAGATACTGAAGCGAGTGGGCGAAGTGGCATACAATGTTGCATTACCACCCGAGTTGGAGCACATCCACAACGTGTTCCACATCTCCGTGTTGCGTCCATAGAAGGCCGACTACAAGCACGTGATTTCTTATGAACCCATTCAAGTGGAGAAGAACTTGGCGTATGAAGAAATTACTATCTAGATATTAGATAAGAAAGAGCAAACCTTAAGGAATAAAGTTATTTCATCTGTAAAAGTGCTTTGGCGTAACCACGATGTCGAGGAGGCTACGTGGGAGTTAGAAGATAGGATAATGAGGGATTATCCCCATCTATTTGTGTAACCTTGTAGCAATTCTGAGGACGAAATTTTTATAAGGGGGGAGAATGTAATACCCGAGAATTTTTGAATATTAATAAATGAATATATTAATGGAAATGAATATTTAATTGAATATAAATATTTATGTGTTGTGAGATGAGTTAATTCAAATGAATTTAAATTGAGTTTATAATAATTAAGGAAAGTATGGAGTTTATGATAAGCTCGTTCAAATGCCTTGTGTGGCACGAGAATAGGAAAGATGACGAGTTAATTAATTCATAGACAAATGAATTATTAAATTGAGCAATTAATCTATATTAATTGTTAATTGTTATTATGAGAAATATAATAATAGTATGTTGATTTATTATTATTGCAAATAATAGAATAATAATAAGTGACTTGTTTATAAATATAATAAGGATTATATTTATTCAATTGTTGAAGAAATGCGATAAGTAATCGTATAATAATGTTAATAACTGTAAATAACCAGTTAATAAGAGTAAATGGATAATTAATATAATATTTGCTTGATTAATTGCTATGTGCAAGCATGCGATAACAAAATGTATAATGTATAGTAGCTACCTATATATGAAGTGTAAAGTGCAATGTGACATTAAAAGTGACTATACTATATATAGAAACCATATGTGAATACATCATGAGACTATGTGACAATGTGAGTGTGTGGACATTAAATTAATATCTCTTGAATATATAATAAACAATTGCTAATGGATGATGATTTTAATATTTAATTGAATAATACATGAGATAAGGTAATGTGGTAATATCTAATTAAATTATACTAATATGATAAAATGTACATGGATTATATGTGTGCAAAGTAAATCTACTACATTGAAATATTATTCATTTGGATTACATTGTAACTCTAATTGTAATCTAAACATATAGTATGTGTATATATGATAGCCTAAGTATATAATACATACGTGTATAAACTAAGTGCTGACATTAGTTTATTGGCAATGCTGAGTTGTTTGGTTTGTCCCAAGTTGAAAGACCCATTTCCTCTTCACGTGTGCACTCATTAAGCCTAAGCCTACTCTTCTCCTTAAACTCAGCAATGTTCTAGCCAATGATGAACAAAGGAGTGGTTTTCATGATTGCCTTCACCAACTAATTACCTACTCTTCCTTAACCAACATATAAATCTTCAGTTCATTGGTTTGAATTAATGGGAGAATGCATTGTCTGGGTAATATTCTTTCTATAAGTATAGCCCCTTCTCTTTATATTTTACTTTGCTGAGAGTTGCTTAAGTGTTGAGTTGAGAGCATACAAAGAATGAGTACTTATATACATATCAGTAGAGGGAGAAGTGTGAATTAGCAGCAATCCCAATTGCATTGCAGAGCTATACTCTCAAGTTCTTCATATCTGCAAAATTTCCAATTCTTGATTATGCTACATTATATGATATGTTGATTTAAGGATGTTTTGTAGTGCTATACTAGCTTACATACATGTTTGAAATGCAATATGGCTATTTAGAACTGTTTCTATGAAGGAAACTTTGGAATTGGCTTAGCCTCTGTCGAAGCAGGAAACTCTCTGGTGTGAACCAGACACGGCGCAGCTGCGCCGGTTTTATACCAAGGCGCAGCGCAGCTAAGCCAGTCTATGGAACCAGACTTCTAATTTTTTTTCTTTAATCTGCTAAGTGTTAATTGATTACTACAACTTAGACAAGCATTCTAGCATACTGATATTGTGACGCCCCCAAATCCGGGTTACCTAACCCTTGAGTTTGGTTCTCACGATCCAACATTTTAATATAATCTAACTACCCATTTATTTATGAATAGAAATATACATATTAATAACTGATATTTATAATATATTGTCCCAGGTTTTCTAATCTTAACATAACAAATATACCCTTAGATATACAAAAAGGGTTATACAAAACAACATAATAAATATGTTCATTATAACAATTCCAGCAATACACCTTCGCCTTTGTCTTTCTCTGCCCCTCCAGCTACCTCGTTCCTAGCTGAAATATTGTATTTAAGCAAGGGTGAGCAACAAAGGTCAAAGGATCGCAAGTTAAATTATACAATAAAGTATAAGAATCAAGAATATAAGACTATCGATTCGATAGAATATCACCAAAGGTCAAAGGACTTTGAAATAGCTGAACAAATCGTTAATCAATAACAAGACTTTCTCACATTGTAGGCAAAACAATAATTCGATAGTGATAGAGTAAAATGCTTTTGAAATTTCTCAATTGAATAACAAGAATCAATTCTACGCAATAACAAAGTGGAGTATTATCCAGATTTTATGCTGAGCGACCCTACAGGATCTTGAACTTCTTGAATAACTATCAAAGATTTTACTTTAAAGTACCCAAGTGTATCAGATAACCATAAAGATTAAATTATACCCCTCTGCATGTATATAAAGTGATCAGCTTCATTATACCCTATATTATGCATAATACTTACACGCGTGCAACTGCCAAATATACGACCACAAAGCCCCTTTTTATATAAAAAGGTTGTTCTTCTCAGTTTTATAACCAGAATTAGAATCACAACAACGAAATACAATGATTTCAATAACTAATCGCTTTCTCGATCTAGCCGGAATAATTGGCATTGACCTGTCAATAATAATTGAGTTCTCTTCTCGAACCTATCAAGTTTCAACAAATGTTCGTTCAGCCAAAGCAATTAGCTATGACATATCTCAAAACAATTCAATAATAGACAGAAATTAACTGTACTATTTGCAATCAATAATAACTTCTACAGATGTGAATAACCAACAACAGTTATTCCCCAAGCATATTCTCAAAAATAATAATTCAATTTGAATTAATAAACATGCACTAACTGGGAATAATAAACAATAATTCTCAAACGTGGTATAATCAGCAATAATTAATCACCAGTATATTTGAAAAGTAATAACTCGAGATTGAGTTAAGGAAACTTGTCTTCTTCGTTGATTACTGCTACACAATATATTCTATCTGCGTTTGAAAGACCTATAATTAACAATATCGGTCTCACAATTAGCACAATAAATCACAACACATAACACTGAAATTTACAGTTAATATATCTCCTAGACACATCATCACGTAGTCACCTCAGTGTTTATAACCTATATAAACACTTATCAAGTTTAACTATTTCGGTTTGGTTGGACTTCGGTCTCAATTCGGTGTCCTGGTCACCCTATCCGACAATTAACACATTTATTGTTAATTAACTCGATCTCAAAGCTTCAATATTATTTTAGATAAGTCATATATCATTTTAATTTCCATTTCAGCTAGCTAAAACAAAACTGACATCTCTTCTAACATTTCAGTAACCTGAAATGTTCATTTTAGGAAGCTGAAATATACTATTCACGAAAATACAAAATTAGCTTATTATTTTTTCTATTTTTTTGGCCAATCATATATACATATATTCCATACGCAAAAAGAATTTTTCTGGAATTTTTCAACTTACTTAAGTATTTTCCAAAAATCCAATTCTAGTTAATTCCTTAAGAAAATAACTACCTCACGCTTAACTCCAGAAATTCCCAACTCTTTGCGGGATCTTACACATGTTAACATGAACTTCCAGTTTAAATTTCATGGCCATCGGAGTTATACAACTCCGGTTATAGCATTTTTTGTCAGAAAATCCAAAAAATTGAAATGGCCATAACTTACTCAATTTAAGTCAGAATGAGCTCATTTTTGGACACAAGCTACTTCATTCCATATATTTTCATGTAACAAAAGGCTGGAATTTATTACAATATTTAAGTGGATGAAATTGCCCTTAAAATTTTCGGACAGCCTACTATTTTGACTTTTTTTAGATTCTACTTCTGTTACTAAGATCAGTCCAAACGAAAATCTACAATATATTTCTCTGTGATTCCACTTGGATCTATTAGAAGACTCATATATCTAACTCCAGAATTTGACCACACTCAAAAATTCAAAGTAGAATGAGAGATATGATCATTTCCATTTCATACTTCGTTTTCCCAAAAATAGATTTTTCAATCTTTGGTGATTTTTAAGAAAATTTTCATATTTTCACTTAAAACCAATATAACCCATCATTAAAACATCATAACACATATTAATACATCATATATTCATGGATCTATCATGATCCATGATCTAGTTCACCAAAAATCACCAATCATAAAATTAAACACAAGTAAAGCTAGAAAAATTAGGTTTTTCTTACTTTTGAAAACTTATTTCCCATTTCTTAGTTTAAACCCAACTTTTGACCCACAAAAGGGTTCAATCTATACATGAAACACTTTTAAATATATGGATCTAAGGTTTTAAACCTTAAGATCATATTTTTACAAAAATCCAAACTCAAATCATAACAAAAGGAAAATAAACTATAGAAGTAGGAATTTTTTTGGTTTATACCTTTGCTTTCCTTTCTCTCCTTCTTACTAATTTTGGTTAAAGAACTAATAAACCTTCAAGAACTCTTTCTCTCTTTTTCTTCCTATATGGTCGACCCTCTCTATCTTCTCTCTTTCTTTTAGTTGCTTAGATAGCTAAGTTAGGAAATAGAAAAGATGAAAGAGAAAATGAAAAGAATATAATTTGGTGGGTTAGTAAAAAGTGAAGAGATACAATGTATATCTCTTATCCTTATCTTTTCTTTTTCTCTCATATCTTCCCATATCCTATCCATATCTTCTCAAATCTTACAATATCTTTCCATATCCTATCCATATCTTCTCAAATCTTACAATATCTTTCCATATCCTATCCGTATCTTCTCAAATCTTACAATATCTTTCCATATCTCCCAAATATCCTTCCAAATCTATCCATATCTTCTCCTAGTGGGCCGGCCATAAGGCCTTGTTGGGCTCAATAATTAGTTTAACTAATGCCCAGCATGCCCCTCTTTTATTGGGTTAAAGTCTTGGGCTCCAGATTAAAACATTTGGGCTATTCCTTTCATTCCTTTGGGCTACTAATTAAAATAACTTGGGCTCCCATACACAATTAGTCTTGGGCTACTAGCATACTAGATAATTAAATCTAGTATTGGGCTAGCTTAACAACTTAATTGATATTAAATCAATTAGCTACAAGTCCAATGCTTAAATAAACTATTGAGCTTGTTTAACTCACTTACCCACATTAGTCCATTGAATAAATTATCTCTTGGACTATTATTCATTATTATTAATATATACACATTCTCATATATCAATAATATTAATATTCTCCCATACCATAACCCCTAGGTTATTTAATTACTATACCTAATTTATATATTAGGTCACATAACTTTATTCTTAATTCTCTGTATATACAAAATAATTTGTATACACCTTACATAATACACATGTTTTCAATCACATACATAATTCACGTATGTCATAACATATTGCTCTAGTGTATTAACTTAATAGCCCTAATTGACTTAATAAGTTATAAACACTCACATATTCATTAATATAATTATTATAACTGTATTTTCTACCGAATCCCTATCCATAACTAGGGTTAGGGTTTCTATTCTCTGTTAAATAAAATTGTACTCATATTTCTCAGTCAATACACAGTTTGACCACTTTGATAAACTCGTATCACAGATACTCAGCACAATATTGATAATCAAGATTAATATAAATAAAATAAAATAAAATAATTCAAAAAATTTGAATTATGTGAAATTTTAGGTTCTCACATTCTCCCCTCCTTATAAGGATTCTGTCCTCAGAATCACCGCTTTTTTATTCTCTACAATCTTTTAAAGTTGCATCATCAATTTATTCTTATCAACACAATATTCATTTGTGTCTCATATACTAACCTGTGACTTGAATCTATAAAAGAAAATAATTCACAGTGATATCTATCCCATATTTCCCGCGTATTTAATTACTCAACTAAATCGTTACATGTCACCACCTCCTGGGCAGCTACTGCATCTTGCACTGTCATGTTGAATGTACTGGCCGTTGGTCTTCCTGGCTGTGCAGGTTCTCTAATCGTCAGGGTTCCGCCACCAGGTCCCGTGTTGGTACTTCCCTTCTCCACATTCTTCTTCGGACAATTCCGAACCAGATGATCTGTCAATCCACACGCAAAACAACCTTGTATTTTTTTCGGACTGAGACAATTGGGCGACATGTGTCCCTCTTGACCACAGTTATAAGAGACTCCGTTCCTCTTCAGATAGATTCCTGGATGATTCTTCCCACAAGTCGCACAAGGCTCACCTCCCTTCCTATTCTCTTCTAACTTATTACCCGATTGGGTATTCTCAATCCATTTCCGCTTGTTCGGATTACTACCACCACTACTACCTCCTTCATTTGTTTTCTTCTTCTTCTCCTGATGATATCGGGATGCAGCTTCGCTTCCCCCTTAAGCAATTATCGCTTTCTCCAACAATGTCGCAAACGTATTAATCTGCAATACAGCTACCTTGTTGAATATCCCTGGCTTCAATCCATTCTCAAATCTTCTCGCCTTTCTTGCCTCCGTGTCCACCTGATGAGGTGCAAATCTCGCTAACTCATTGAACTTAGCAGCATATTCTGATACCGACATATTCTCTTGCTTTAGTTCTAGAAACATGACTTCCATTCTGGCTTGCATACTCGATAAAAAATAATTCTCAAAGAACAACTCTTTAAACTTTGGCCAAGTCACTAAATTGTCCCAGCTCTAGCCTGATTGGTTTCCCACCAGTAATTGGCTTCTCCCTTCATCAAATAGATGGCAAAAGCTGTCTTTTGCTCTTCTTCCACTCTCGCAATAATAAATGCTTTCTCTATCTCCTTTACCCATGTTTGGACTTCAATAGGATCCATAGTTCCCTTGAATTCTGGCGGTCCTACCGCTTTAAAATCTTTAAAGTTTGCCAATCTATTAGATGGCTATTCTCTTGCTCTTGCTCTTGCTCTTGCTCTTGCTCTTGCTCTTGCTGCTGGCGCCCTATGTTGCATAGCTTGGGCTAACATATCCACAAAATTCTGCATCGGGTCTGCTTGACCTCCTTCATTATTCACTGATTGCTCTTCTCTTTGATTTCAATTTTGTCGTCTAGGCGGCATTATCTGATTTAAATGAATATCTTACATTAATCTTTTTTTCTCTACACAAATTCTTATTAGTAATATAAGAATTTAACACAAATTTCTCATATAATCGCATATTTATTCAAATAGCACATAATACTTTTAGTGCTTAACACCTACTGTTATAATCAGTCACTATCCCTTTTTGATAAATATCAGGATTAACAACACAACCTTTCACAAAAAGTTGCAATTACCACAACTTTACACAAAAAGTTGCAATTCTCCAAAATCATCTTAATTTTCATATTGAAAATAAAGATTACATTCATACAAATAGATATATTACATATGCTCACTCATTGTTCTCGATATTACAATCTTTATATTACACCTTGTTACCAAAAGCTACTACTGCTTATACTTAAGCTGTCTACAGTCTACTCCCTTCTCCTGCCTTCTTACAGGGACACTTGTTAAATCCGTGACCCATTCCTCCACATGAAAAACATTTTCTCATATTCGGCTTAGGACAATTTGGAGAAATATGTCCTTCCTGTTTACAATTAAAATACACGTTCTTCCACATCATACATTCTCCCAAGTGAGTCTTTCCACACTTGCCACAGACTTTCTTCTTTTTCGGGTTTGAGTTCCCTGAGTTATTATCATCGTCGTTGTCCCTTTTTCGCTTATTGCTTCTCTTTTTTTGCTTGCCTACTCCCTTAGATGATCCACCACCTTCAGCCTTCATTCTTTCTACTTGTGTCTTCAGTTCGTTTCGTTCTTCGGTCATCTCGCGTAATGCTCGCTCCGACTTCCACAACTCCTCTAAAAGAAATACTTTACTCCGGAGTTCTTGAACTTCTGCAGATACTTGATCTTTTTCTCCCACTTTGGTCTTAATCTCTGTCTCCACCTTAACTTCTTCGGACTCTGCCGCCTCATCTTCATTCAGATACATTTCGGGATACTCATCATGATCACTCCCCAGATTCGCCATGGGTTCATCTTTTCCAACTTCCCCAACTGACTCACTCTACGCTGGTACCTCGGCTACTGGCATTGGTGCAACAGCTGCCAACAGTTCTGTACTTATTTCATCTTCTCCTGACATCCTACAATCAGTTTAAAAAACTTAATTACTTCTTTACCGGTACGAATTTCATACTCACTATGTGTCCACACATCTTTCTATTGATGTACTTCGGCAATCCCTCACTTAGTACTCTAAATAAGTTTTCTCTATCTCGCTTATGGTTATAATCCTAGGGTTTTCTCCCCACTTAAGGTTTATAACCTATAGCTCAGATACCAACTTATGATGCCCCCAAATCCGGGTTACCTGACCCCCGAGTTTGGTGCTCACGATCCAACATTTTAATATCATCTAACTACCCATTTATTTATGAATAGAAATATACATATCATTAACTAAAATTTATAATACATTGTCCCAGGTTTTCTAACCTTAACATAACAAATATACCCTTAGATATACAAAAAGGGTTATACAAAATAACATAATAAATATGTTCAATATAACTACTCCAGCAAAACACCTTTGCCTTTGTCTTTCTCTGCCCCTCCGGCTACCTCGTTCCTAGCTGAAATATTGTATTTAAGCAATGGTGAGCAACAAATTTGCTCCGCAAGTTAAATTATACAATAAAGTATAAGAATCAAGAATATAAGACTATCGATTCGATAGAATATCACCAAAGTTCAAAGGACTTTGAAATAGCTGAACAAATCGTTAATCAATAACAAGACTTTCTCGCATTTTAGGCAAAATAATAATTCGATAGTGATAAAGTAAAATGCTTTCGAAATTTCTCAATTAAATAACAAGAATCAATTCTACGCAATAACAAAGTGGAATATTATCCAAATTTTATGCTGAGCGACCCTACAGGATCTTGAACTTCTTGAGTAACTATCAAAGGTTTTACTTTGAAGTACCAAGGTGTATCAGATAACCATAAAGATTAATTCATACCCCTCTACAAGTATATAAAGTGATCAGCTTCATTATACCCTATATTATGCATAATACTTACACGCGCGCAACGGCCGAATATACGACCACAAAGCTCCTTTTTATATAAAAAAGATTGTTCTTCTCAGTCTTATAACCAGAATTAGAATCACAACAACGAAATACAATGATTTCAATATCTAATCGCTTTCTCAATCTAGCCGGAATAATTGGTATTGACCTGTCAATAATAATTGAGTTCTCTTCTCGAACCTATCAAGTTTCAACAAATGTTCGTCCAGCCAAAATAATTAGCTATGACATATCTCAAAACGATTCAATAATAGACAGAAATTAACTGTACTATTTGCAATCAATAATAACTTCTACGGATGTGAATAACCAACAACAGTTATTCCCCAAGCATATTCTCAAAAATAATAATTAAATTTGAATTAATAAGCATGCACTAATTGCGAATAATCAACAATAATTCTCAGACGTGGTATAATCAGCAATAATTAACCACCACTATATTTGAAAAGTAATAACTCGAGATTGAGTTAAGAAAACTTGCCTTCTTCATTGATTACTGATACACAATATATTCTATCTGCATTTGAAAGACCTATAATTAACAATATCGGTCTCACAATTAGCACAACAAATCACAACACATAACACTAAAATTTACAGTTAATATATCTCCTAGACACATCATCACGTAGTCACCTCAGTGTTTATAACCTATATAAACACTTATCAGGTCTAACTATTTCGGTCTGGTTGGACTTCGGTCTCAATTCGGTGTCCTGGTCACCCTATCCGACAATTAACACATCTATTATTAATTAACTCGATCTCAAAGCTTAAATATTATTTTAGATAAGTTATATATCATTTCAATTTCCATTTCAGCAAGCTAAAACAAAACTGGCATCTCTTCTGACATTTCAGTTTCTCATTTCAGTAACCTGAAATGTTCATTTTAGGAAGCTGAAATATACTATTCACGAAAATACAAAATTAGCTTATTATTTTTTCTATTTTTTGGCCAATCATATATACATATATTCCATACGCAAAAAGAATTTTTCTGGAATTTTTCAACTTACTTAAGTATTTTCCAAAAATCCAATTCTAGTTAATTCCTTAAGAAAATAACTATCTCACGCTTAACTCCAAAAATTCCTAACTCTTGGTGGGATCTTACACATGTTAACGTGAACTTTAAGTTTAAATTTCATGGCCATCGGAGTTATACAACTCCGGTTATAGCATTTTTTGTCAGGAAATCCCAAAAATTAAAATGGCCATAACTTACTCAATTTAAGTCAGAATAAGTTCATTTTTGGACACAAGCTACTTCATTCCATATGTTTTCATGAACCAAAAGACCGGAATTTATTACAATATTTAAGTGGATGAAATTGCCCTTACAATTTTCGGACAGCCTACTATTTTGACTTTTTTACATTTTACTTCTGTTACTAAGATCAGTCCAAACGAAAATTTACAACATATTTTTCTGTGATTCCACTTGGACTATTAGAAGACTCATATATCTAACTCCAGAATTTGACCACACTCAAAAATTCAAAGTAGAATGAGAGATATGGTCATTTTCATTTCATACTTTGTTTTCCCAAAAACAGATTTTTCAATCTTTGGTGATTTTTAAGAAAATTTCCATATTTTCACTTAAAACCAACATAACCCATCATTAAAACATCATAACACATACTAATACATCATATATTCATGGATCTATCATGATCCATGATCTAGTTCACCAAAAATCACCAATCATAAAATTAAACACAAGTAAAGCTAGAAAAATTAGGATTTTCTTACTTTTGAAAACTTATTTCCCATTTCTTAGTTTAAACCCAACTTTTGAACCGCAAAAGGGTTCAATCTAAACATGAAACACTTTTAAACATATGGATCTAAGGTTTTAAATCTTAAGATCATATTTTTACAAAAATCCAAACTCAAATCATAACAAAAGGAAAATAAATTATAGAAGTAGGAATCTTTTTGGTTTATACATTTGCTTTCCTTTCTCTCCTTCTTACTAATTTTGGTTAAAGAACTAGTAAACCTTCAAGAACTCTTTCTCTCTTTTTCTTCCTATATGGTCGACCCTCTCTATCTTCTCTCTTTCTTTTAGTTGCTTAGATAGCTAAGTTAGGAAATAGAAAAGAGGAAAGAGAAAATGAAAAGAATATAATTTGGTGGGTTAGTAAAAAGTGAAGAGATACAATGTATATCTCTTATCCTTATCTTTTCTTTTTCTCTCATATCTTCCCATATCCTATCCATATCTTCTCAAATCTTACAATATCTTTCCATATCCTATCCATATTTTGTCAAATCTTACAATATCTTTCCATATCCTATCCGTATCTTCTCAAATCTTACAATATCTTTCCATATCTCCCAAATATCCTTCCAAATCTATCCATATCTTCTCCTAAGGGGCCGGCCATAAGGCCTTGTTGGGTTCAATAATTAGTTTAACTAATGTCCAACATGCCCCTCTTTTATTGGGTTAAAGTCTTGGGCTTCAAATTAAAACATTTGGGCCATTCCTTTCATTCCTTTGGGCTACTAATTAAAATAACTTGGGCTCCCATACACAATTAGTCTTGGGCTACTAGCATACTAGATAATTAAATCTAGTATTGGGCTAGCTTAACAACTTAATTGATATTAAATCAATTAACTACAAGTCCAATGCTTAAATAAACTATTGAGCTTGTTTAACTCACTTACCCACATTAGTCCATTGAATAAATTATCTCTTGGACTATTATTGTAAGAACCCGTATTTTCAGAAATTATTAAATAAGGATTTAATAAATAAAATTCTTAAACTGTGAGATGGGTTCGAATAAAAATATATATATGTGATATGAGATATGTGGTATTATATTACATAGGGTAATATTGACTATGTAATATGTGTTTTTGTGATTAATGAATATATTATTAATATATATTTGTTATTTATTTTAGAGACGATTCAATTGAGGTAAAGGAAGTGGATAAATTCCTATCGATATTAAATAATTTATAGAATTATTTTATCATAGTAAGTTGGTGACATTAAATATCCTTAATGTATAATCACCATATTCTTGTGTATGTGTACTAATAACCCGTATGTTTATAATATAGGTTATTAATAGCACTTAAGCTATCCGTGAATAGGTTTGGATAGTGAAGCATGAGTTAGTTAAGGAATTAACTAATAAGAATAAATATTGGTTAATTTAAGTTGAGAGTTATATTATGGAATAATATAATGTGAATATTGAACCTTAATTAACTAAGGTAATATGGTACAAGGTTTGATTTACTTAAGTAAAGGAGTGAATTAATATATATGTTGAATATATGATTATAATTAGTACCTTCTATATATTACTTAGAATGGTAATATGTGTGAAAGTCTAATGTACAAATAACGTTAATAAATATATATACGTTATTAAAGAGAAATGGAAATCATTATGTCTTTAAATAAATATTTGAAGAAATTGTTTTGGGAACAATTTATAGAAAAGAAAGAGAAATAATTATTATAAAGGATATTAAAATAAATTCTAATATTGAATTATTTTAATAAAGGAGGAAATGTTATTTTTGAATAATAATATTACCTTATATGTTTTTGTATGAGGTGTGTTTGGTTAATATAGTAAATATATTAAAACGTATTTGCTATATGTAATTAAATTGA
The DNA here is from genome assembly GCA_020205555.1 of Panax stipuleanatus. NCBI lineage: Eukaryota > Viridiplantae > Streptophyta > Magnoliopsida > Apiales > Araliaceae > Panax > Panax stipuleanatus. The sequence continues at coordinate 36,768,034 of CM035117.1, forward strand.
TGGAAACGATTTATTATAATAGAAAATAAACTTATTACCTATTTTCTATATATAATGTATGTACATGTGCCATACATGTAATTATTTTAGTAGATATTATATTAAGAATAATATCTTGAGACAATAAGTAAATTATTTTCTAACAATGAATATCTTTATTTGGAGAAAATATAATATTTTATGTTATGGCAAAATACATAATTCCTAATGTATTTTCAAGAAAGTTTATTAATGAAAGAAAACTAAGTTATTTCAATATATTAAATAACTTAAGTTATTATTTTATCGTAGATTTTATAATAATTAATAGAGTAAATATTAATTATTCTAGTGTAAAGGTTATACATATAATTGTTCAAGGTAGCTAAATAATTTAGCATTAAAGTGCATGTGTCACACAAACCTTATATTAAAAGAATATTAAAGTGTGATGGGAGTGATAATAAGCTTAAGGTAAGCTTGTGAGATATGCCTAGTGTGGCAAAGTGGTGGAATAAATATTCATTAAATAAATTAATGAATGAATAATTAATGGAATTAATTATTATTATTATGTGAATAAATTCCTATGTGCAATGATGTGTAATTATAAGTTATATAGTAGATACATCTATATAATATGGAATGAAGTGTGACACTTCAAGAAAACTATATAATATAGGAAACTATATGATTAAGTGTAATAATAAAGTTACAATAATGGGGTGTGACACTACTCGATTAAAATATATTCGGTATTGTCAAATGTACATGGATTATATGATTGGGTGTATGTGTGACCCTATCATACCATATGGTAATAACATTAAGTTATTAGATATAAGCTTGCAAATTAGTCCATGTGAGAACAATAATGGTCAATCAAGTGGTTAGGGTACATGAATAGTGGTAGTTGGTGGGAGTTAGCCACCAACTTCCCTTTTGCCCTTTGGGTAATAACCATAGGAGAATAATAGCTTGATAATGAATAGATGCAATACATTGGTGTGTAGAGTTTGTTAATTCAATTACTACATTGTTGCTAAGAAAGCATATAATAAGAAATGTAATTACACCATGAGCATGTTATAAGGTGTAATGATGAGGAAGGACCATGAATAGTAGTAGTTGGTGGAGTTAGCCACCAACTCCTCTTTGACCATTGGGTATTACCCATAGGAGGGTAATAGATTGATTATAATAGAGAACATGTAAATTAGTAATGTAATGGTATTACTTTATGAACATATTATAAGATGTAACATTGAGTATAATATTATCTTAGGAGATTATATTAGTATAAACTTGTGGACTATTAAGTACTAAGTTCACATAATTATGCCTTGTGTGGCATAAATAATGAAGTTAAATCAAGGGGATTTAATGGAAAGTATTAGAAGAAAATGTATGGTTGATATTAATTCTCATTATAATATTTGAGTATATTTGTGATAATAATTTTATGGAAAATGGTGGGATGATAGTACCCAACCATATTATATTTAGTCCAATTAGAATATTAGCTTAACCTATGTACATGAGGTACATGATTATATGTAGTAGTGTATATTTAAAATATGAGTATACAATAAAATAATATATCATGGATATATTATAAATAATTATTAAATTAATAAAATTTAATAATAAAGGAAACAATGTAATGTGATAATACCCGATAGAATTATATCCGGTAAGATGAGATATATATGGATGATATATGATACATTGTAGTTAGAGATTTTATTTACAATTCATTCATAACCTAAGCTATATGTATGAATGTGTATATATGTATATATTATAACCTATGTGTTTATAAAATGAAATGTGATATAGCCTTGGTAAGTGGTGGACTATATAACATTAGTATGAGGAAATTGTAAGCAAGTTGCTGAGATTTAGTGGCATTGACCCATATTAAGTGCCCACTTTCTCTTCCTTTTCTCATTCACGTGAATGGCTAACGCTAGCCTATCTCCTTCATCTCTCAACTTCCTAGCTAGCAATGAGTGTGATGATTGTGAGGGGTGTGGGATTGATGATGGATTTCACCAACTCCTTACTAACCTCTTGTTAACCTCCATGTCTTTGATCAACCCATTGGTTTGATTCAATGTGCAAGAACCAAATTTGGTCCATAAATTCTCTATAAATTGAAGCTTCATATTCACAAATTGAAGTTGCTAAATAATTGCTAAGTTGATATAGAGAATATGGTGATGAGAGTTATGTGAGAAAACTGATTTGGGAAGCAAGCTTAGTAATTCAAAGCTCCAAGAGGTATAACTCTTACTTTAAATTCTTAGTTGTGAGTTTATAAATTCATAAGAGATTTCATGAATTAGTGGAGAATTGATATGTACGATGATGTTAACATGTTAAGTAGAGTCTAAATATATGTTATAAATACAATATGATGGCTTTCAAGCTTGTTACATGAAGTAAGAAAAGGATTAGCTGAAGCTCTGTTTTAGCAGTAAAGTTTCTGGTCTGGAAACGGGGACGTGCGGCCGCGCGTCTCCCTAGTACAAATGGGGCGCGGCCGCGCCCTCTGCAGAAACTCTTGGTGATTTTGTGTTTTCTGGTTGGTTAAGCATACTAGTTAGGCTCTAATAATTTCATAAAGGGATCTGACATGTGTACTAAGGTTGTCATGCACATAGTGAGTTGTATTAGTTGGTTTAACATAATTTCCTAAAAGAAAACGTAAAGTTTTGAAAATGAGACTTGACGAATTTTATGTTCTTTGAGTCGGACTTTTGAGACATGTGTAAGTGTCTTGGTTATGTGTATCAATGGGTATGAAGGTAGTTGTTGATTAATTACCTTGGCTAATAATAAACAATTATACCTTGTTGTAGTGGAGTTTTTAATGAAAACTTAAGGTTTTATAAATGAATTTTGGCGTATATAAGTCATGTTTATATTCTGACTTTTTAAAGCATGATTATATGGTTTAGATATGCATGATATGTGAGTCGAAGGTATTGAGCATACACTAGAACACATTGTTTAAATTTAAAATGATTTCAAAAGATAAACTTAGAGTTTTTGGACGTATATATAGGATGTCCACGTTCTGATCATTCGAGCATGTAAAAGTGGCTTATGTATGTGTTCTAATACGTGAGAGTCATGACTACGAGGTACTTTGCATATATTTAGTTACCTTTGTTGACTTAAAGCGATTTTTATGAAAAGTTTAGAATGTGTAAGATGATAGCATCAAACACGGAGTGAGTTACATTATGATCACACGAGCATGTATATTAGGATTCATTATGCCTATAGACATGTTGACATAAGCATCATGTGATGAAACATGGATTTCACCTATGCACGCATATTCGAGAAAATGAATTTCAAAAGCATAGACTATGTGATTAAGTATACATGTGTAGTATAAGCACGAGCATGCCTACTTAATGTGTGTGTATAATATATATCAGAATGCATGATATGTTAGGACCAAACTAAGTTTATGAAATCTAAGTTCTGGTTCTGGCAGGGAGTCGCGCGGCCGCGCCACTCCCAAGCTTAATTGCCGCGCGGCCGCGCCGTGTTGCAGAGCTGCCAAGAACAGTTTGTTAACTGTCTGGTCCTAAGTTATTTTCCTTAAGGACCCTAAGGACCGAAATAGAATGGTTTCTATAGAATAAGTATGAAGGTATGATGTTGTAACATCGTGGTTATCCTAAGATAGAGTGAAACGAAACCAAGATTAGAAAACGATATACGAATTGTTATTCTATTAGGAGCATATGAAATGTATGACTGATGGATGTAAATCCATAATTATATAACTGTGTAGGAATACACGAAGTGCAGATAGCTTTAAGCAGTTAAGTCGTAGTTGTTAAACTACGAATCAGGCAAGTCTTTCAGTTCCTATTTGATATATGAATTCAATAACTGTTAGTTGAATTATATTATGCTGTGATAATGTGAACTTATATATGAATTGTATATGAGGTATAAATGAGATTGAAAGTTGATCTTTGATGATATACTTGTTATGTGAAAAGTAACATGCGTAGTAAATATAAATTGTTTATAAATGCATGAACTGAGTATAATGTTGTATGCTATGTGATGCATGAAAACTGTTAGAATTGCTGAGTCGTCGAGCTCACTCTTGCAAATAACCACTTTTGCAGGTTAAGGACTTACGATAAAGACTTCGTGTTTCTTGATTGATAAAGATAGATAGTATCGAATTGAAGAGTACTATTTAGATTATTGCTTGAACCCTGTCTAGGTTCTAGTAGTTGTACTTGATATTTGTTTACGAGGTTTAATGCTTGTCGTACTATAAAGATGTATTAGTAATACATAGAGGATATCAAGTCGAGTTGTAAATGTTTATACGATAACTCAGATAAGAAGGAATCATATTTTACAATTGATTCAAGGGTTGTAATTGATTCAAGTTATGAAATCAATAAAAGATTTTATTCAAAGGATATTGAAAAGTTTAAATTATTCCGCATTTTAGTAACATCGAATATGATGTAAAGACGAGATCTTGGATATGAATAGAATTTATATTCTAAATTGTAATAAAGCAAGTTGTATTCTTTTAGTAATAAATAAAAGATATAATAATTTGGCGATAATAGTATCGTGACTGCACCGAATCCGAGGTTTCGAAGGAACGTGGATTTGGGGGCGTCACAATTATTCATTATTATTAATATATACACATTCTCATATATCAATAATATTAATATTCTCCCATACCATAACCCCTAGGTTATTTAATTACTATACCTAATTTATATATTAGGTCACATAACTTTATTCTTAATTCTCTGTATATACAAAATAATTTGTATACACCTTACATAATACACATGTTTTCAATCACATACATAATTCACGTATGTCATAACATATTGCTCTAGTGTATTAACTTAATAGCCCTAATTGACTTAATAAGTTATAAACACTCACATATTCATTAATATAATTATTATAACTGTATTTTCTACCGAATCCCTATCCATAACTAGGGTTAGGGTTTCTATTCTCTATTAAACAAAATTATACTCATATTTCTCAGTCAATACACAGTTTGACCACTTTGATAAACTCGTATCACAGATACTCAGCACAATATTGATAATCAATATCAATATAAAAAAAATAAAAAAAATAATTCAAAAAATTTGAATTATGTGAAATTCTGGGTTCTCAAAGATATGACTTGAAAGTGCATGGAAATAAGTTTAACATAAGGATTTAGGTTCCTTGGCATAGTATGAATGAGTTGGTTGGTGTTAGTATGCATGTGATAAAGAAAAAGATAGCTTTGAAAATAGGCTTTAATAAAACTAATGAACTTTAAGTTCTAATTTTGGTAAACATGTATACATGATATAGCATACACATGAGTTATGATTTATAGTCCTTTGTTCATGAACAAGTTGATAGGCGTTGAGCTAGCAAACTTTTTCAAAGAAAAACTTGATATATCAAAACTAATATGCATGAATATTACATGATGTATGTTCTGACCTTGTAAAGATGATAACATGATTTAACTACACATGAAAAGAGCTGTAAAGACGTTTTGTATATGCAAAATTGAATTGTTCAAGTTTAAAATAACTTTTCAAAACCAACTTGGGTGTGTTATAATCTAATAAACATGATGTGGTGTATATTCTGGAATTAGAACATATGTGATTTATATTTCTTATGTGACCACCCATATTACCTACGAATGCTTATGTTGGTTAAACATATCGAAAGTTACTCAAGCATAAGTTAGAGATATTTTGAGGAAATAATTGATACTAGTTATGCGTATAAGATGAGAACCTATGTAAGCATACATACAAACTGATTTTGTGACTACCTCACATGTATGCATGGCGGACATTATAGCCTTTGTAATTTCACGATCTTGATTTGCCTTAGCTCATTTAAAATCCTAAGTTAAAACCATAACATACCAAGAATAAGTGTAAGATCACTATAAAAGCATGTGAGACCCTTTACATGCTAATATGCTATGTGTTGTTATCATGAGACGAATCCAGGAAGAGCAAAAGCTCAACTCTGGTTAGGCCAGGAGACTGCGCAGCTGCGCCGTCCCTAGGCCTAACCAGGGCGCAGCTGCGCCAGGCCAAAATAAAATCTGGACAGTTTACTTAATCTAATTTTTTGCAGTAACTCCTATTGATGCTATAACTTTCTAAATAAAGTATGTTTGGTACTGGTTGTGGTCTCATGTGATAGTGATGATGTATGAAGATGTTTAACTTGAAAAGAGGAACTTTAAGGATAAAAGACAATGAAAGTTGTGTCAATTAAGAGTCATGAAGTAGTATAGTACTATGCGTGATATATACTGTGTAGCAAAGTTAAGGCCTAACTTATGTGTTGATCATAGGTATAAGGTAAAGTATGATGTTAAACTATATGACTAATGGATATCCTATATATACGTAACTATATTACGATAGGAATTCAAAGTGTTGAGTAGCTTTATGTGAATAGACTACGCATAAGGCAAGTATCATATCCTTGTGTTTACTTTATTCAAGGGACATTGTAAGCAAGTTCCTAACCTTACTCTTTATTGAGCGTTCATTAAGCTTGTGCTATTATTGTCGTATAAGTAAACTTTTGAGATTGCAAGTCATGTATTATAACTATATACTTCATGGATAAGATAAAAGTTGATTCATATTCTTCGAGCTTTAAATCTTGAGTTTGAACTTATAATTATTGTGATCTATGCCATTTGATTCGGCTAGACTTATATTGTTGAAAGGCAACCCAAACCAATTGATTGGTGCGGGATCTTGTATTTGACTGAGATGAACAACCTTCTTTGAAGGAAAATTATATTTTGTCGGGAGACCGACGTGCGCACTTTAGTACGATTGAACGATATGCATACCGTAGAGTACATTAGGCTGATCACCTGTTGTGCTTATTTTTATTGGATTATCAGTATATTTCTGTTAATTCTAGTAGAAGTTCATAGTCATTAGTGACTGCTCAGTATTCAGTTATCTTGAAATCTTAAATTGATTTAACATTGAATCATATTGATATTATTCTGTCCTTAGCGACTGTTATTGAGAACTGTTGATATTCTTGCTATCCTTGAACTATCATACCTTGCTATACCCTTTTTGGGATTCAAGAACTATATCACTCACCCTTGTTGTTATATTACTTGCTGAGCAAACTTATTGCTCATTCTTGTTTTCCCTAAAAATATTTAAGTTAAAGCAGAGCAGGATGGACCCTCAGGCACCGACAAGGGCAAGGGAAAGGCTACTGAGTAGCTTAATATTATGTAGAACCTTATTATTGTAATAAGAACTTATTCTATTATGTACTAGTTAAGGTTATGTATGCTTAAGTTATGTCTAGGCTATGTAATCAATGTTTAAATTACGAGACCTTGGGACGTGAATAAATTATATTAATTAAATGTAATCTATTCGGTAGTAGTGATATGTATTATTTCGCTGTGCGATGCGATATTTAGTCGTAATATTATTATCATGGTGTTAGATTATATAACGTGACGAACCGAATTCGAGTGACCCTGTGGCGGTCCGAATTTGGGGGCGTCACAGGTACCTCCTCATATGTTAAATCATCTGCTATCTCGTCTGGTTCTAGTTCAATAATGTGATTTGTGTCTTTCACAAATTTAATTAGCATGGATATTTTAAAAACGTTATGAACACGAGACATGCTTGGCAGAAAGGCGAGTCTATAGGCCACAGTTCTTACTCGATCGAGGATTTCAAATGGACCAATAAATTATGGATTGAGCTTTCCTCTCTTTTCGAATCTCGTAACTCCTTTCCATGGAGCAACACATAATAATACATGGTCTCTGACATTAAACTTCACGTCCCTTCGATGAAGATCATCATAACTCTTTTGTCGATCTTGTGTTGTTTGTATACGTTATCGAATCATTTTAATCTTTTCTGAGTCATGCGTACCAACTCTGGTCCCAACGATGTTGCTTCACCCACCTCGTCCCAGCATACTGGAGAATGACACTTTCTTCCATACAACTCCTCGAATGGAGCCATGCTTATACTTGCTTGATAACTGTTGTTGTAGGAGAATTCCACCAATGACAAGTACTTATCCCAACTTTCTTTGAAATCTAGTAAGCAGAGTCTCAATAAATCTTTAAGAGTTTGAATACTCCTTTCCGATTGCTCGCCCGTCTAGGGATGATATGCAGAAGTGATTCGTAAATCAGTGCCCATAGCTTTCTGCAAGCTGGCCCAAAATTATGAAGTAAATCTAAGGTCTCGATCAGAAACTATGGCTACTGGCATACCATGCAATCTTACAATCTCATTTATGTACATACGAGCAAGATGTTCAAGTGAATAAGTTTCTCGTATAGACAAGAAATGAGCAGACTTGGTTAATCTATCGATAATGACCCAAATTACATCTATGCTTTGAGAAACCTTAGGAAAACTCATAACAAAATCCATGTTGATGTGTTTCCACTTCCATTATGGAATTTCAAGTGGTTGCAATGGACCTTTTAGCACTTGATGCTCTGCCTTGACACATTAACAAGTTAAACATCTTGAGATAAACTCCACGATCTCTCTCTTCATGTTGCTCCACCAAAATATATGTTGAAGATCCCGATACATTTTGGTACATCCAGGATGGATTACAAACGGTGTGTTGTGTGAGTCCATCATGATTTTATACTTCAAAACAGAGTCGTTAGGAACATAAAGTCTAGAGTTGACTCGAAGTATCCCTTCCTCGTCAATTCTTGCTTCTAGAATAGCACCTTCTTGCACCTTCTTTTTCATATTCATCAGCTCTGGGTCTGTAGCTTGAGCAGCTTTAACTTATCGATTAAAGTCGGTTCTACGCGTATATTTTCCATCTTCACATGGGTCCCTAGTGTTTTTAACTCTATTTCCATCCTTTGTAAGTCATACAAAATGGGCCTTTGTGTTTACAATATCGCACTCGTACCCGCATATGATCTTCTACTTAACGCGTTAGCTACCGCGTTCGTTTTTCCAGGATGGTATTGGATGAAATGGTCGTAATCTTTCAACAGCTCAAACCAACGTCGTTATCGCATGTTAAGTTCCTTTTGAGTTAAAAAATATTTAAGGCTCTTACGATCTATATAGATCTCCACTTTCTCCTCAAACAGGTAGTGTCTCCAGATCTTTAGCGCGAAAACAACTACTGCCAACTCTAGATCATGAGTAGGATAATTTCTCTCATATTCTTTGAGTTGTCGTGAGGCATAGACTATGACTTTCCCATGTTGTATGAGAACACATCCTAAACCTCTGCTTGAAGCATTGTTGTAGATGATAAATCCCTCCGAACCTGATGATATTGTCAGAACAGGTGCTGAAATAAGTCTCCTCTTGAGTTCTTGGAATCTCTTCTCACATTTCTAGCTCCTTCCGAATTTTTTATCTTTTTGAGTTAGCTGAGTTAATGGAGTGGCAATTCAAGAAAATTCTTCCACGAATCTCCGATAATAACCAGCTAAGCCCAAAAAGCTACGTATTTTATTTACTGACTTAGGTTGCTCCCAACTTTGTATTGCTTCAATCTTCGTCGGGTCAACTGATATTCTATATTTTGATATCACGTGCCCAAGAAATGCTACTTCTTTAAGCCAAAACTAGCATTTCTTCAACTTGGCATAAAGCTTGTTTTCACGAAGCTTTTGGAGTATCAGCCTCAAGTGTTGCTCATGATCTTCACGGCTTTTGGAGTAAATGAGGATGTCATCAATAAAGACAACCACAAAATGATCTGAATATTCCTTGAATACTCGGTTCATCATATCCATGAAAGCAGCATGAGCATTAGTCAATCCAAAAATATGACTAACAATTCATAATACATGTATCGAGTTCTGAAGGCAGTCTTTGGAATGTCATTACTTTTAATCTTTAATTGATGATATCCAGAACGAAGATCGATCTTTGAGAATAATTTAGCACCTTGCAACTGGTCAAACAAGTCATCAATGCGAGGTAACGGGTACTTATTTTTGATGGTGACATGGTTCAACTCTCGATAATCAACACAAAGTCGCATACCCTCGTCCTTCTTATTTACGAATAACATAGGAGCACCCCAAGGCGATGTACTAGGACGAATGAAACCAATGTCTAAAAACTACTGTAGTTGGGTTTTTAACTCCTGAAGTTCAATAGGAGCCATTCGATATGGGGGTTTTGAAAATGGATTTTTTATCGGGTTCAAGGTCAAAACAAAATTCGATTTCATGTTCTAGGGGTAGGCCAGGAAGTTTTTCGAGAAACACATCAGGGAATTTATTAACAACAGAAATATCATTCAAATCTGACGTATTTTTGTTTAAATCGGTGACATGGGCTAAAAAAGCTTGACATCCGTTTTTCAATAAATGAATGGATTTATGACTTGAAATGACAATGATTGATTCTAGTGGTTTGGTTGCTTGAATTCGCATAACAGGTTGGTTAGGAATATGAAAGCTAACGACCTTACGAAAATAATCAATTTTAGTATGATGATTAGTTAGCCAGTCGATTCCTAAAATTACATCAAATACAAGTATTTTCAAAGAGATGAGATCAACAGGTAATGTGAGGGTGTCAATTTGAATCAAACAAAATTTGTAAACTATGGATGTAATGAAGGTTTCTCCCAATAGAGTTTCAACAGATAAGTCAAAGTCTAATTTCTCAAGGGTCATGTTCAAACGTTGAGCACAAGCATGTGAAATAAAAGAGTGGGTAGAACCGGTATCTAATAAGGTATAGACTTCGCAAGAGTTTATGATTAGCATACCCGTGAAAACATTGTTCAGGTTCCTCGCTTTTTGGGAAGTCAAGACAAAAGCTCTCCCCTGAACCACCTACTTTGACTTAACTGGGACAGCCTTTGGTGTCACCATCCCAGCTAGAATTGACTTCACTTTAGGGTACACTCAAGCTATGTAACCTTTCTTTCCGCAATTGTAACACACTTTGGGTTGCTATGTGCAGTTTGGATTGGTGTGTCCCTCCTGTCCGCATCTGTAGCATATGACTGGTAGTCGTTCTCCTTCCACGAATCTCCGATAATAACCAGCTAAGCCTAAAAAGCTACGTATTTCAGTTACTGATTTAGGTTACTCCCAACTTTGTATTAATTCAATCTTTGTTGGGTCAACTGATATTCTATGTTTCGATATCACGTGCCCAAGGAATGCTACTTCCTCAAGCTAGAACTCGCATTTCTTCAACTTGGCATATAGTTTGTTTTCACGAAGCTTTTGGAGTATCAGTTTCAAGTGTTGCTCATGATCTTCACAGCTTTTGGAGTAAATATGGATGTCATCAATAACGACAACCACAAAATGATCTAAATATTCCTTAAATACTCGGTTCATCATATCCATGAAGGAAGCAGGAGCATTAGTCAATCCAAAAGACATGACTAACAATTCATAATGACCGTATCGAGTTCTGAAGATAGTCTTTGGAATGTCATTAGTTTTAATCTTTAACTGATGATATCCAGAACGAAAATCGATCTTTAAGAAGAATTTAGCACCTTGCAACTAGTCAAACAAGTCATCAATGCGAGGTAACAGGTACCTATTTTTGATGGTGACATGGTTCAACTCTCGATAATCAATACAAAGTCGCATACTCATGTCCTTCTTCTTTACGAATAACATAGGAGCACCCCAAGGCGATGTACTAGGATGAATGAAACCAATGTCTAACAACACATGTAGTTATATTTTTAACTCCTGAAGTTCAATAAGAGCAATTCAATATGGGATTTTGGAAATGGGTTTTGTACCGGGTTCAAGATCAACACAAAAATTGATTTCACGTTCTAGGGGTAGGCTAGGAAGTTCTTCGGGAAATACATCAGGGAATTTATTAGCAACAAAAATATCATTCAAATCTGACGTATTTTTGTTTAAATCGGTGACATGGGCTAAGAAATCTTGACATCCATTTTTCAATAAACGAATGGCTTTATGACTTGAAATGACAATGATTGATTTTAGTGGTTTGGTTGCTTGAATTCGCATAACAGGTTGGTTAGGAATATGAAAGCTAATAACCTTAGGAAAATAATCAATTTTAGCATGATGAGTAGTTAACTATACGATTCTTAAAATCACATCAAATGCAAGTATTTTCAAAGAGATGAGATCAATAGGTAATGTGTGGGTGTCAATTTGAATCAAACAAGATTTGTAAACTGTGGATGTAATGAAGGTTTCTCCCAACGGAGTTTTAACAAATAAGTCAAAGTCTAATTTCTCAACGGTCAAGTTCAAACGTTGAGCATAAGTAGGTGAAATAAAAGAGTGGGTAGAACCTGTATCTAATAAGGTATAGACTTCATAAGAGTTTATGATTATCTTACCCGTGATAACTTCGTTCGGGTTCCTCTCTTTTTGGAAGGTCACAACAAAAGCTCTCCCCTGAACCACCCACTTTAACTTGTCTAGAACAGCCTTTGGTGTCACCATCCCAGCTGGACTTGACTTCGTTATAGGGCACACTCGAGCTATGTGACCTTCCTTTCCGCAATTGTAACACACTTTGGGTTTCTATGTGCAGTTTGGACTGATGTGTCCCTCTTGTCTGCATTTGTAGCATATGACCGGTGGCGTTCTCCTCCCCTAGAAACGGGTGCTGGTGATGGTGTCGCTGCCGATGTCTTTCCGTTGTCATTGTTAAATCTCATCTTTTTGAAATTTGCACTTGACTCACTTCTTCTATTATCTTGGCCAGAATTACCGCCAAAGTGATTACCACCTCTGGCATGATAACTTCCTCCACGCTGGTTATCATTGTTCCGATGACTGTTGCCACTAGTACGACTATTATCGTGTTGTCGGTTGTTGTCTTTTGGTTGAAATGTCTTATTTTCTTGCTCCAATAATTGAGCCATATTCACAATATCTGAATACAAACAAAGTTTATGAGAAATGTGGTATTGACAAATTTCAGGTTTTAAACCTCTCAAAAACATTCTTGTCATTCGTTCCTCATTATCCACCAAATGGGATGCAAACCGGGATAATTCTGCAAACTTGTCTTCGTATTGTGATACAGTCATATTGTTCTATTATAGTTTGATGAATTTGACCTCCTTCATCTGACGAATACTTTCTGAAAAATACTTGTCGTTGAACAATTCCTGGAACTTCACCCAAGACATCTTAAGTGTGGAAAGATGAGTACGTTTCACAGATTCCCACCAGCAATCTTCCTCTCCACGCAATATAAAGGTGGCAAAGGAAACCTTTTACTCCTCTGTGCATCCCAGGACATCAAATATTTTGGTGATCTGCTTAATCCAAGCTTCTGCCTTGAGTGGCTCTGGCTTCCACAAAAACTCCAGCGGTCCCAACTCCTTGAATTGCTTAGCAGTGACCAGCCGTGAGTTACCATTGTTTCCACCTGCATTTTGAACAAAAGTGTCTCTCGTCTAGTTTTGTATGAATTGTAGAAAGCTCCTAAACACCCCATCTTTCATCATTTGGTAGGTGATGTTGTTTACATGAGGATTATTGCCTTCCTGATGCACGTTATCCTGGTTATTGATTGGTAGTGTCTCAATGGTCTTTCGATACATTGCTTATCTCCAAATTTTCAGATGTAAGTCTCAAATACTTCCACAAAACAAGGGTTAATTATAGAAATTGACATGTCACATATTATCCTTATATTCCGACCGACCAATTAAATAACAAATAAGCTTAGGTAGGACGCACTAGATTTACTCATCTCTCTCCTCCTATTTCTAGTCCCAGATCTCCACCAGAGATCATATCCCTATGCTTTGATACCAACTATGACCCCCCCCCCCAAAATAGGTCCACACAACCTATTTTGAATCGTCAAAATACAAGGTACAGAATCCAGATATAAATATTCCTATTTACAACTATTAAACTTTCGTACAAAATACGACCACATAAGTTGTGAGTTTCAATACAGATATTATGTTGTATATAATATAAAAATATCCACACTCAAATTAGTTCTTCATTACAATTATTGCCACACTATCATGAAGACTGCTATAGACTATCATGGACCATCACTCAATTCCCCGACTAGTCCCGGCTATAATCTCATTTCCTGAAGAGAACAATGAAAGAAAAGGGTGACCACAACTAGCCCGATAAATAATATTATGACTAAGATAATGAAGAATAAATTATTCTTAGTCCTCAACAATGAAAAATCTGATAGAATATGATAGACAACAAGTTTTAGATCAACAACTGCTACGAAAATAACAATCCATTAGAAGAGTCAAGTAGAGTATGATGTCTACTATCTTCTATGATTTAAAAGTCCATCATCAATATTTTATCTCTGTAACACCAATCAATAAATATTTCAAATAAATAATTTATCTTTACACTACGAACCAAAGATATTCATTTGTATCATCAGTGGTCATGATCATGCCAAACACCTGTCCATCTTTGCACTACAGGCCAAAGAGAACTTTCACCACAAGTATTTTTCTGTAACACCAAAGGTCATGATTATACCAATACATAATTCATGGTCATAATCATACTAATCAACAGTTCATCTTTGCACTACGGCCAAAGATAACTTTTCACCACAATTTAAGCATGAGGATATTGACAATGATATAAATAAGGAATCAAGTGCGATCAAGGATAAATATTAGAGATTTTTAATTTAATTTATCCAAGTTCAAGAATGTTCAAATTATCAACATGATAACCAATTGTGGAGTAAAATTCAAGAATGATATTTAAGATTAATATTTCACAGATAATAAGAAAAAGAAACTAAATTTTGTCGTGAATAGTACCCCAGATGAATAGTACCCGAATGAATAGTACCCCTAATAAATAGTATCCCTACATGAAAATATTAAAATTTAATAAGGAAGTTCAGACAAATATACAAGTGAAATGATATTAGATGAAGCGCAAACATCAAGGAATTTCTAATCATTTCAGGGATTATAGAAGTAATATTTATCATAGTAAGTGTAGATTTAGGAATATGAAACAAAATAATATTACTTACATACTATAGAGTATGGAAGAAAATAATATTCCTTACGAATATTGAACGAAAATAATATCCATTACCTGAGTAGAGAATTAGATGTTGTCTGATATGTATGAGATTATTGTGAGAAAATCTTGCACTATAAGTTACACTCAAAGTATATTTATACTCAAAAGAAATGCGCACAATATTATAGAAGAAGAATTTTTGATATTGTGATGGTGTATTTTTCATCTTCTGAATATGTATCCTTTTATAGGCGAAGTTGGGAGACAGATTTTCTTAATTTACGGATCTTAAGCTAAGGATTTTAATTCCATTAGCACCACGGCTTAGACAGTTTTTTTTTAAGAATGTGACCCATAAGAGAAAAATAAGTTACATGTTCACGGACGAAAATGAGCTACCAGTATACAAGGGAATTGTGACACCCCCAAATCCGGGTACTTCGTTTCAACATGATTTGGTGTTCACTTTCTAAAATAAACATACATCTACCCAATATAATATCAAAATAAAATACAACCTTTATTCAAAATAATAAAATCTCCCTTAAACAAGGGTTACAACCTTCTTAAAATAAATCCCAGGTTACTCTAACCCTGACATAACATAAAGTGCGGAAATAAAAACATAACATTAAAGTCTATTACAATCATTTCAGATAAATAAAACAAGTCTTCACTTGTTTTGCTTCCCTTTGCCTTTACTCGTAGACGGTGCATCAACGTTATTAACCTTAGCTGCAATTGTTATTTAATGCAAGAGTGAGCAACCACAGCTCACTGGAGTTTAACAATAATAATTACATAAAAATATATCTTTAAAAGAATTTGAATAGCTTAGCTTACTTCAGAAATAAAGAATTGAATAATAATTCTTTTCATCACCAATATAAATTCGAATATAGAATACATCTGAGGGTCGTAAGACCTTTGAACTTTTGTCCTAGGTTATAAACATTTCTATTTAAACCTTTAACAGTCAATAAGACTATGGACCTTAACTCGTACTTAGGGGGATCAACCCTTCGTACCATGTATTGTACACAAACATCTTAACGCTCTGCGTAGTAACCTTCCCTAATAAATAGGGTTGTTCATCTCAGTATTTTGAATACAAGTTCGCACCAAAGAAAGTTTGGTTTGGTAAACTAAAAGGGTAATTTAGAATTCAACGTTCATTAACTAAGGATTAGTTAAATCGACTTCCAAAAATTCATAAATAAAAGAATTATGAATTTACATATGCTTTAGATGTAAACTTAAAGCATTTAAAATAATAAACTGGATCTTACTTGAACAATAAGTCAAGATCATTACAATTAAATGAGTAATTATCCAATAAAAGAACAATCTCAACAATGAATAGTTGTATTTAAATAACTTGTATAAAATAAACAAGTTTAGGGTTTAGAAGACTTGCCTTCAGCGCAAGCTACTTAACTCAATCACGTACTTAAACACGTCCTATATACATTCAATTATAATAACCTAAATTAGTTACACATACAAATTCACAAAAGTGGTTAACCTTCATGGTTAACTCACTCTAATTAAATAAATAATAGTAATCAACTATCACATAGTTAATTACATCACATACGTATTCACATAATTAAATTAATTATGTATTTAACTAAATTATAATTAATCAATTATAATTTAAACATTTAATATAATTACTTAAATTATAATCACATCTTAAATTATAAACAATTATAATTTAAATTCAATTAAACTATCTCATGCATTATAATTACACAAATTATAATTAATCATGTATTTATCAACTAACTTTATGCAATCATATCAATTCAATTATAATTTAAACCAATTTATAATTTAAATTAATCAACTACTTTGATAATCAATCCAATTTATGCACTAATCAACAATCTATAATTTACATTACAATTCTCTTATTCAAATTATAATTTCATACTATATCTTATTAACATAACCCATTACTGTCCAATTAGCTTTCTAACATGCATTATAAACTAGTACACAACAACTCCCATAATTTTACATTTTAAAATAAACTTTCTGCCCAACTTCCAGGACCCGCGCGGCCGTGCGCCAAAAGCCCTAGGAAGCGTCGCGGCCATGCCGCGGCGCAGACCGGCCTGACAGCTTCGGGAACTTGCATAGAAAAAGCCAAATTGGCTTGTTTCTCCACGACGAATTCTCAACAAAGCCAATAATTGATACAACAATCATAACAGAAACATAATATCACGCTTCTAATATGTTTTGAACACACTAAGTCATCAATTAACAATGTTTAAAACACTTAATTTTGCAAAAATTAAGGAAAATACCAATGTCAGTGTTCTTGATGAAATTGAACACTGTGAATTTGTTTTGAAACCAATTCACATAATTCCAAGCACAATCAACTACTTTCTAAACATTTTAACATATTCTATAATTAATTTATACAAAAAATCAATCAATCAAACATCTGTTTTGATTTTTATAGGAAAACTTGATTTTTTTCAAAATACTTCACTATAACTTTTGAAAAATATGAATTCTCCATTGTTATCATATATTCATGAATTAAACGATTAATTAAACATACAATCATACATAGACATGCTATGAACACAATTATATATATATACCCATCATGCTATACAATTTTCATAAGAACATGCTTTACAGAGAATGAAAATATGAAGAACATAACTTCAAAACTTGTCTTTTACAACAATTGTATTTTAAAATCTTCCCATGGCATACAATCACTACTAATACACATGAACATAACACATATATATATATAAAATTCATGATTACAACTTCCATGAAATCTTAATTTTCTTTACAGAGATTGAACATGAAAAACATGATACATATCAAATATAAGGAATTTGAGGAATACCTTTATTGCTTAATAGAAGTGAAGAAGACAATGATTTCCTTACTCCTTCCTTCTCTTCTTCTTTAATTCTTCTCTGCTATTCTTCCTCTCTGCTCTCTCTTTTCTTCTTAGTCTTAGGCTTAAACTAACATAGTTTTTCTTTACGTAGTATATAGATATATAATTGACATATATCAATAATATACGTACTAACTAACATTTAATAATCCAATTAAATTAGGAGTTACAAAATTCAAAAGTCCTTTTGGCTTGTTTGGCAACAGGAAAATTAGAAACTAGTTTTACTAACTTAGGCATGGTTTAGGTAAATTAGGTTTAAGCTAGAGCAAGGGCCCTGTTTGGCAACAGTCTCTTAAAACAAAAGCAAGGGTCTTGTTTGGTATAAAAATCATTGAAAAATCTTTTCATTATTTTAATAAACCATTTTAATACATACTCTTTAATTTCACGCTCTAATTAATTAAATCCTTTAACATCTAATTTAATCAATTAAAATTCAACATCAATTAATCACATAAAACTGTCACATAATTATAATTACTCGCTAATTATAATTCATCTAACACTAACACATAAATCATCTAATTTAATCCTCTCCATTAAATTAGGACTATAATATAAAATTAATATACATCAATAAATTATTACACATCCATTTAATTAATATATAACACTTAATTAAATCACTCCACAATCACATAATTCATTTATTTAACTAAATAAATAAATCACATAAAATATTTATTAAACTCAATAAATATTTAAAATTAAATATAAAATCTCAATCGTTACATGAATTTAAGCAACATATGTTTTAAAAATTTTGTTATCAAGGCCACCTTTAGGAAAAATTTCGAATCTGCCAAAGAAAAGAAAAGAAGACTTGTCCTTTGAAAGAAATTCAACAAGTGAGGCCCATCACCATCAAAATTACATTACCTGGAAGGCATGGCAAATGAGGGGCCATTCCTTGAAAAATGAATTCATCATCCGCCAAACTTTAAGAAACACACCATTTTTGAAAAAGTGAAACAAAACAACTATCAGGAAAATATATATTAATATAATATAATATTACTATTAAAAAGTTATCTGATATATATTAGCAGATATACTATATTGTAATATTATAATAATATACTTGAATGAATATTTTATCAGAGAAGATAATTGTGGTTCTATAGAAAATATGCCAAACTTTTAACTAATAACTCATGCTAAATCCCTTTATTTGCAACAATAATTGAACAAATATCCACCACACAATAATTATCCACAATCAATAATTTTTATTCTTAAATAATTATTCACAATTAATATTACAGATTCACAATATTGACAACCAGATCGTTCCCAGAACAGAGGGGACTTTCCGATAAGGATTTCTTCTTATTGGCTTGCAATTAGATAACCTATCCCCTTTCTTCGACAGAACTTTCTAGACATTGTCAATAATGATATCTAATAATATTATTTCAATAATATGAGTTACTGGGCTGTGACAATTATTGATTTAATAATATAAAATATTATGCAGATGTTATTGTAATAATTATTGAATCAATAATATGAGATAGTATGCAGAAACTACTGTGGCAATTATTGAATATTAAGTGATTTCTTACGTAAGAATCAAGAATCAGAGATAATGTACAATAACGTGTGCTACTGTGCAACAACGCGTATTACTATACTTTTATCACCGGGTATTTCAACAGTTTAAAAGTTTTTATAAAAAAGTTATTTTTGTCACTTTCTATATCCGACAATTATTCCTTTGTGGGGTCCACCAATAATTGCGTCGTCGTACGAATATTCCCTGACAAAAAGAATATTCGCCGACCAAACGAATATTTTATGACAACTTTTTTACTTTGTAAAATTCGCACATATCACCCATAACTATAACATTTATTAAATTATCACCTTACTATTTAGAATAATATTTAGAGAAAATTAAATCTTTATTCATAAAAAGTTGGGGTCTTACAACCTCCCCTCCTTATGAAATTTTATCCTCGAAATTGTTGTACGTACCTAGTATTTTGAAGAGGTGAGGATACATTACTTTCTTTTTAGATTCTAACTTCTAGGTCATTTTCTCAATATCATGGTTTCTCCGTAAAACTTTGACTTGAGGTATAACCTTTAAGCGTAAAATCTGCTCCTTCTTATCCAAGATCTTGACAGGTACCTCCTCATACGTTAAATCCTCTACTATCTCGTTTGGTTCTATTTCAATAATGTGCTTTGGTTCTTTCACATAGTTACGTAGCATGAATATGTGAAAAATGTTATGAACACGAGATATGCTTGGCAGTAAGGCGAGTATATAGGCCACAGTTCCTACTCGATCGAGGATTTCAAATGGACCAATAAATCGAGGGTTGAGCTTTCCTCTCTTTTTGAATCTCGTAACTCTTTTCCATGGAGCAACACGTAACAATACATGGTCTCCGACATTAAACTCCACGCCCCTTCGATGAAGATCAACATAACTCTTTTGTCGATCTTGTGCTATTTGTATACGTTGTCGAATTATTTGAATCTTTTTTGTAGTCATGCGTGCCAACTCTGGTCCCTATAATGTTGCTTCACCCACCTCGTCCCAGCATACTGGAGAACGACACTTTCTTCCATACAACGCCTCGAATGGAGCCATGCCTATACTTGCTTTATAACTATTATTGTATGAGAATTCCACCAATGACAAGTACTTGTCCCAACTTCCGTTGAAATCTAGTACAAAGAGTCTCAATAGATCTTTCAAGAGTTTGAATAGTCCTTTTCGATTGCCCGTCAGTCTAGGGATGATATGCAGAACTGCATCGTAAATCAGTACACATAGCTTTCTGCAAGCTGAACCAAAATCGTGAAGTGAATCTAGGATCTCGATCAGAAACTATGGATACTGGCATACCATGCAACAATAAAATCTCATTTATGTACATACGAGCATGACGTTCAAGTGAATAAGTTTCTCGTACAGGCAAGAAATGAGCAGACTTGGTTAATCTATCGATAATGACCCAAATTGCCTCTATGCCTTGAGAAACCTTAGAAAGACCCATAACAAAATCCATCTTGATGTGTTCCATCTTCCATTCTAAAATTTTAAGTGGTTGCAATGGACCTTTTGGCACTTGATGATGTGCCTTGACACGTGGACAAGTTAAACACATTGAGATAAACTCTGCGATCTCTCTCTTCATGTTGCTCTACAAAAATATATGTCGAAGATCATGATACATTTTGGTACTTCCAGATTGGATTGCAAACGGTGTTTTGTGTGCCTCCATCATGATTTTATACTTCAAATCAAAGTAGTTAGGATCACAAAGTCTAGAGTTGACTCGAAGTATCCCTTCCTTGTCGATTCTTGCTTCTGGAATAGCACCTTCTTGCACCTTCTTTTTTATATTCATCAGCTCCGGGTCTGTAGCTTGAGCAGCCTTAACTTTATCGATTAAAGACGGTTCTACGTGTATATTTATCATCTTCACTTGGGTCCCTAGAGCCTTTAAATCTATCTCCATCCTTTGTAAGTCATAAAAAATGGGCTTTTATGTTGAAAATTTCACACTTGTACCCGCATATGATATTCTACTCAACGCGTCAGCTACCACGTTCGCTTTTTTAGGATGGTATTGGATGGTATGGTCGTAATCTTTCAATAGCTCAAGCCAACGTCATTGTCGTATGTTAAGTTCCTTTTGAGTGAAGAAATATTTAAGGCTCTTATGATCTGTATAGATCCCCACTTTCTCCCCATAAAAGTAGTGTCTCCAGATCTTTAGCGAGAAAACGACTGCTGCCAACTCTAGATCATGAGTAGGATAATTTCTCTCATATTCTTTGAGTTGTCATGAGGCATAGGTTATGACTTTACCATGTTGCATGAGATCCCATCTTAAACCTCTTCTTGAAGCATCGCTGTAGATGCCAAATCCCTCTGAACCTAATGGTATTGTCAGAACAGGTGCTGAAATGAGTCTCCTCTTAAGTTCTTGGAAGCTCTTCTCACATTCCTCGCTCCATCTGAATTTTGTATCTTTTCAAGTCAGCTGATTTAATGGAGTGGCGATTCGAGAAAATCCTTCCACGAATCTCTGATAATAACCAGCTAAGCCTAGAAAGCTACGTATTTCAGTTACTGACTTAGGTTGCTCCCAACTTTGTATTACTTTAATCTTCGTTGGGCCAACTGATATTCTATGTTTCGATATCACGTGCCCAAGGAATGCTACTTTCTCGAGCTAGAACTCGCATTTCTTCAACTTGGCATATAGTTTGTTTTCACGAAGGTTTTGGAGTATCAGCCTCAAGTGTTGCTCATGATCTTCACGGCTTTTGGAGTAAATATGGATATAATCAATAAAGACAACCACAAAATGATCTAAATATTACTTGAATACTCGGTTCATCATATCCATAAAGGCAACAGGAGCATTAGTCAATCCAAAAGACATGACTAACAATTCATAATGCCCGTATCGAGTTCTGAAGACAGTCTTTGGAATGTCATTAGTTTTAATCTTTAACTGATGATATCCAGAAAGAAGATAGATCTTTGAGAAGAATTTAGCACCTTGCAACTAGTCAAACAAGTCATCAATGCGAGGTAACAGGTACCAATTTTTGATGGTGACATGGTTCAACTCTCAATAATCAATACAAAGTCGCATACTCGTGTCCTTCTTCTTTACGAATAACATAGGAGCACCCCAAGGCGATGTACTAGGACGAATGAAACCAATGCCTAACAACTCATGTATTTATGTTTTTAACTCCAGAAGTTCAATAGGAGCAATTCGATATAGGGTTTTGGAAATGGGTTTTGTACTTGGTTCAAGATCAATACAAAATTTGATTTCACGTTCTAGGGGTAGGCCAGGAAGTTCTTGGGTAAATACATCAGGGAATTTATTAGCAACAAAAATATCATTCAAATCTGGCGTATTTTTGTTTAAATCAGTGACATGGGCTAAAAAGCTTGACATTCATTTTTCAATAAACGAATGGCTTTATGACTTGAAATGAAAATGATTGATTTTAGTGGTTTGGTTGCTTGAATTTACATAACATGTTGGTTAGGAATATGAAAGCTAACGACCTTAGGAAAATAATTAATTTTAGCATGATGAGTAGTTAACCATACGATTCTTAAAATCACATCAAATGCAAGTATTTTTAAAGAGTTGAGATCAACAGGTAATCTGAGGGTGTCAATTTGAATCAAACAATATTTGTAAACTGTGGATGTAATGAAGGTTTCTCCCAACGGAGTTTTAACAAATAAGTCAAAGTCTAATTTCTCAAGGGTCAAGTTCAAACGTTGAGCATAAGCAGGTGAAATAAAAGAGTGGGTAGAACCAGTATCTAATAAGGTATGGACTTCGCAAGAGTTTATGATTATCTTACCCATGATAACTTAGTTCGGGTACCTCTCTTTTTGGGAAGTCATGACAAAAGCTCTCTCCTGAACCACCCACTTTAACTTGTTTGGGACAGCCTTTGATGTCTCCATCGCAGCTGGACTTGACTTCGCAATAGGGTACACTCGAGATATATGGCCTTCCTTTCCGTAATTGTAACACACTTTGGGTTGCTATATGTAGTTTGGACTGATGTGTCCCTCCTGTCCGCATTTGTAGCATATGACCGGTGGTCGTTCTCCTCCCCTAGAAACGGGTGCTGGTGATGGTGTCGCTGCCGATGTCTTTCCATTGTCATTGTTAAATCTCATCTTTTTGAAATTTGCACTTGACTCACTTCATCTATTATCTTGGCCAGAATTACCACTGAAGTGGTTACCACCTCTGGCATAATAACTTCCTCCACGTTGGTTATCATTATTCCGATGACTGTTGCCACTAGTACGACTATTATCGTGTTGTCGGTTGTTGTCTTTTGGTTGAAATGTCTTATTTTCTTGCTCCAATAATTGAGCCGTATTCATAATATCTGAATACAAACAAAGTTTATGAGAAATGAGGTATTGAAAAATTTCAGGTTTCAAACCTCTCAAAAACATTCTTGTCATTCGTTCCTCATTATCCACCAAATGGGATGCAAACCGGGATAATTCCGCAAACTTGTCCTCGTATTGTGATACAGTCATATTGTTCTATTCTAGTTTGATGAATTTGACCTCCTTCATATGACGAATACTTTCTGAAAAATACTTATCGTTGAACAATTCCTAGAACTTCACAAGACATCTTAAGTGCGGAAAGATGAGTACGTTTCACAGATTCCCACCAGTAATCTTCCTCTCCACGCAACATAAAGGTGGCAAAGGAAACCTTTTACTCCTCTGTGCATCCCAGAACATCAAATATTTTGGTGATCTGCTTAATCCAAGCTTCTGCCTTGAGTGGCTCTGGCTTCCCCAAAAACACCAGCGGTCCCAACTCCTTGAATTGCTTAGTAGTGACCAACCGTGAGTTACCATTGTTTCCACCTGTATTTTGAACAAGAGTCCCTCTCATCTAGTTTTGTATGAATTATAGATAGCTCTTAAACACCTCATCTTTCATCATTTGGTCGGTGGTGTTGTTTACATGAGGATTATTGCCTTCCTGATGCACATTATCCTGGTTATTGATTGGCAATGTCTCAATGGTCTCATATGCTCTATTGCTTATCTCCAGATTTTTAGATGTCATTCTAAATACTGCCACAAAACAAGGGTTAATTAAAGAAATTGACATGTCACATATTATCTCTATATTCCGACCGGCCAATTAAATAACAAATAAGCTTAGGTAGGACACACTATCGAAGGATTTTGTGATACCCCCAAAGCCGGATACTTCAATTTCCACGGTTTTTGTTGTTCACTATACAAATATCATAAGTCTATCTACCCATAATAAATAAAAACCATTAAATAGATAGAAATAAATCCTTCCCTTATGGGGTTACAACATCTGAATCATAAATACATCAATCCTAGGTCATACTAACCTTAAACATCTGCGTGGAAACATAAACAAATAAAGTCTTAAACATTACACATAAGTCTTAATAATAAACATTCTTAAATTAAATAACAAGTTTTCAACACTTGTTAACTCTTTCGTTCTTAACTGCAATGTTATTATTACACAAAAGTGAGCACAATTGCCCACAAGTATAACAATAAAACAACAACATAATAACATGCGAGTGAATCAAAGACTTCTGAATAAAGAAACTCGACTTTTGAATCAAGAATAAATAACGAGAATCAAAAGAACATATGAGGGTCATAAGACCTTGAACTATGTCCTAGGTTGTCAAGTGTTTATACTTGAAACCGTTAACAGTCATAAGACTATAAACTCTACTTCTCGTACTTAGGGAGATCAGCCCTTAGTACCATACTGTGCACAATACCTTAACGCTAAAGCATTGATAATCCCCTTATAATAGGGTTGTTCATCTCAGTTTGACATCAGAGTCCGCACCAAAGGAAGTTTGGTTTGGATAAGCTCAATAATAGTTCTAGAATTTAGAACGTTCAACAACTATGGACTAGTCAAATCAATAAGGATTTGCTAGTCTTACAAGGTACTACAATAAACTGATAATCAATTTAATTAATAAATCTCAAGAGGAATACAATCGAATAAGTATTGTATAAATGGAATTATGCTTTAAAAGAGTTATAACATCTAATATGAAATCTTAAACTTGAACAATTAAGAACAAGAACTTGCTCGATATAGAAAATAAGTCTAGTACTTGCTCAACGAATAATTTAGAATTTAAAGAAACTTGTTCCATAAAAGTAAGGTTTTGAGTAAGGAAACTTGCCTCTTGCACAAGCTACAATTTATAACTCACATCCTTTAATTAATCCTACATAACCATCCATTCATAATACCAAATAATTATAAGTTCGATATACTCATCGAATCACCACATTGGTCCTTGTACACGTTATTAGACTTTACAAATAACAGTTTAAGTCATTAAATTAACTTATTAATTAATCACATAATGTAAGAACCCGAATTTTCAGAAATTATTAAATAAGGATTTAATAAATAAAATTCTTAAACCGTGAGATGGGTTCGAATAAAAAGATATATATGTGATATGAGGTATGTGGTATTATATTACATAAGGTAATATGGACTATGTAATATGTGTTTTTGTGATTAATGAATATATTATTAATATATATATTTGTTATTTATTTTAGAGACGATTCAATTGAGGTAAAGGAAGTGGATAAATTCCTATCGATATTAAATAATAGAATTATTTTATCGTAGTAAGTTGGTGACATTAAATATCCTTAATGTATAATCACCATATTCTTGTGTATGTGTACTAATAACTAGTATGTTTATAATATAGGTTATTAATAGCACTTAAGCTATCCGTGAATAGGTTTGGATAGTGAAGCATGAGTTAGTTAAGGAATTAACTAATAAGAATAAATATTGGTTAATTTAAGTTGAGAGTTATATTATGGAATAATATAATGTGAATATTGAACCTTAATTAACTAAGGTAATATGGTACAAGGTTTAATTTACTTAAGTAAATGAGTGAATTAATATATATGTTGAATATATGATTATAATTAGTACCTTCTATATATTACTTAGAATGGTAATATGTGTGAAAGTCTAATGTACAAATAACGTTAATAGATATATATACGTTATTAAAGAGAAATGAAAATCATTATATCTTTAAATAAATATTTGAAGAAATTGTTTTGGGAACAATTTATAGAAAAGAAAGAGAAATAATTATTATAAAGGATATTAAAATAAATTCTAATATTGAATTATTTTAATAAAGGAGGAAATATTATTTTTGAATAATAATATTACCCTATATGTTTTTGGTATGATGTAATAAGTGTGATTAATTAATATGGTAAATACATTAAAACATATTTGCTATATATAAATAAATTGATGGAAATAAATTATTATAATAGAAAATAAACTTATTACCTATTTTCTATATATAATGTATGTACATGTGCCATACATGTAATTATTTTAGTAGATATTATATTAAGAATAATATCTTGAGACAATAAGTAAATTATTTTCTAACAATGAATATCTTTATTTGGAGAAAACATAATATTTTATGTTATGGCAAAATACATAATTCCTAATGTATTTTCAAGAAAGTTTATTAATGAAAGAAAACTAAGTTATTTCAATATATTAAATAACTTAAGTTATTATTTTATCGTAGATTTTATAATAATTAATAGAGTAAATATTAATTATTCTAGTGTAAAGGTTATACATATAATTGTTCAAGGTAGCTAAATAATTTAGCATTAAAGTGCATGTGTCACACAAACCTTATATTAAAAGAATATTAAAGTGTGATGGGAGTGATAATAAGCTTAAGGTAAGCTTGTGAGATATGCCTAGTGTGGCAAAGTGGTGGAATAAACATTCATTAAATAAATTAATGAATGAATAATTAATGGAATTAATTATTATTATTATGAGAATAGTTTCCTATGTGCAATGATGTGTAATTATAAGTTATATAGTAGCTACATCTATATAATATGGAATGAAGTGTGACACTTTAAGAAAACTATATAATATAGGAAACTATATGATTAAGTGTAATAATAAAGTTACAATAATGGGGTGTGACACTACGCAATTAAAATATATTCGGTATTGTCAAATGTACATAGATTATATGATTGGGTGTATGTGTGACCCTATCATATCATATGGTAATAACATTAAGTTATTAGATATAAGCTTGCAAGTTAGTCCATGTGAGAGCAATAATGGTCAATTAAGTGGTTAGGGTACATGAATAGTGGTAGTTGGTGGGAGTTAGCCACCAACTTCCCTTTTGCCCTTTGGGTAATAACCATAGGAGAATAATAGCTTGATAATGAATAGATGCAATACATTGGTGTGTAGAGTTTGTTAATTCAATTACTACATTGTTGCTAAGAAAGCATATAATAAGAAATGTAATTACACCATGAGCATGTTATAAGGTGTAATGATGAGGAAGGACCATGAATAGTAGTAGTTGGTGGAGTTAGCCACCAACTCCTCTTTGACCATTGGGTATTACCCATAGGAGGGTAATAGATTGATTATAATAGAGAACATGTAAATTAGTAATGCAATGGTATTACTTTATGAACATATTATAAGATGTAACATTGAGTATAATATTATTTTAAGAGATTATATTATTATAAACTTGTGGACTATTAAGTACTAAGTTCACATAATTATGCCTTGTGTGGCATAAATAATGAAGTTAAATCAAGGGGATTTAATTGGAAGTATTAGAAGAAAATGTATGGTTGATATTAATTATCATTATAATATTTGAGTATATTTGTGATAATAATTTTATGGAAAATGGTGGGATGATAGTACCCAACCATATTATATTTAGTCCAATTAGAATATTAACTTAACCTATGTACATGAGGTACATGATTATATGTAGTAGTGTATATTCAAAATATGAGTATACCTAATTAGGTGTGAGTGTACATATTTGTAGGTTTGTATATATGTACCTATAACCTAAGCCATGTGGGATGAAATGTATACATAAATTATATAACCTAAGTGTATATATTATATATAGAGGTGTGTAACCAAGTGTGGAATTACATTTGCTAATTGCTATTGATGAGTTAGATTATTTGTCTCACAATGAGTGCCCAACTTCTCTTTCACGTGAATGGCTAAGGCTAGCCTATCTCCTTCATCTCTCAACTTCCTAGCTAGCAATGAGTGTGATGATTATGGGGGGAGTGGGCTTCATGATGGGATTTACTAACTATCTATTGCCCAACAATTCTTCTCTTCTTCCATTAGTTTAATTCATGGTGCAAAGCTTTGGCATGGTTAACCAATTCTCTATAAATTGGAAGCTCCCCCTCACAAACCCAAGTTGCTAAACTCTTGATAAGTTTCATATAGTGAGTGTGTTGATGAGTATTGAGGGAGAGAATTCTAAAATTCATGGGAAGCTCTACCCAAGTTGAAGCTCAAGGGGTGGAATTCAATTCATAGCAATAGCATGAAATAGTAGTAATTGGTCATGTGAAAAGATGCTAGCACGTTAGTTAAGTTGTATACATGTTGTAAATACAATGTAGTTGATTTCTAGCATGTTTAAATTCGAATTATTGAAGAAATTTTTGAGTTGGGCTAAGAGACTGCTGAAGCAGAAAAGCTTCTGGTTTGGAAACGGGGACGCGCGGCCGCGCGTCTCCCTAGTACAAATGGGGCGCGGCCGCGCCCTCTGCAGAAACTCTTGGTGATTTTGTGTTTTCTGGTTGGTTAAGCATACTAGTTAGACTCTAATAATTTCAGAAAGGGGTCTAACATGTGTACTAAGGTTGTCATGCACATAGTGAGTTGTATTAGTTGGTTTAACATAATTTCCTAAAAGAAAACGTAAAGTTTTGAAAATGAGACTTGACGAATTTTATGTTCTTTGAGTCGGACTTTTGAGACATGTGTAAGTGTCTTGGTTATGTGTATCAATGGGTATGAAGGTAGTTGTTGATTAATTACCTTGGCTAATAGTAAACAATTATACCTTGTTGTAGTGGAGTTTTTAATAAAAACTTAAGGTTTTATAAATGAATTTTGGCGTATATAAGTCATGTTTATATTCTGACTTTTTAAGCATGATTATATGGTTTAGATATGCATGATATGTGAGTCGAAGGTATTGAGCATACACTAGAACACATTGTTTAAATTAAAAATAATTTCAAAAGACAAACTTAGAGTTTTTGGACGTATATATAGGATGTCCACGTTCTGATCATTGAGCATGTATAGATGACTTATATATGTGTTCTAATACATGAGAATCATGACTACAATGTACTTTGCATATACTTAGTTACCTTTGTTGACTTAAAGCGATTTTTATGAAAAGTTTAGAATGTGTAAGATGATAGCATCAAACACGGAGTAAGTTACATTATGATCACACGAGCATGTATATTAGGATTCATTATGCCTATAGACATGTTGACATAAGCATCATGTGATGAAACATGGATTTCACCTATGCACGCATATTTGAGAAAATGAATTTCAAAAGCATAGACTATATGATTAAGTATACATGTGTAGTATAAGCACGAGCATGCCTACTTAATGTGTGTGTATAATATATATCAGAATGCATGATATGTTAGGACCAAACTAAGTTTATGAAATCTAAGTTCTGGTTCTGGCAGGGAGTCGCGCGGCCGCGCCACTCCCAAGCTTAATTGCCGCGCGGCCGCGCCGTGTTGCAGAGCTGCCAAGAACAGTTTGTTAACTGTCTGGTCCTAAGTTATTTTCCTTAAGGACCCTAAGGACCGAAATAGAATGGTTTCTATAGAATAAGTATGAAGGTATGATGTTGTAACATCGTGGTTATCCTAAGATAGAGTGAAACGAAACCAAGATTAGAAAACGATATACGAATTGTTATTCTATTAAGAGCATATGAAATGTATGACTGATGGATGTAAATCCATGATTATATAACTGTGTAGGAATACACGAAGTGCAGATAGCTTTAAGTAGTTAAGTCATAGTTGTTAAACTACGAATCAGGCAAGTCTTTCAGTTCCTATTTGATATATGAATTCAATAACTGTTAGTTGAATTATATTATGCTGTGATAATGTAAACTTATATATGAACTGTATATGAGATATAAATGAGATTGAAAGTTGATCTTTGATGATATACTTGTTATGTGAAAAGTAACATGCGTAGTAAATATAAACTGTTTATAAATGCATGAACTGAGTATGATGTTATATGCTATGTGATGCATGAGGACTGTTAGAATTGCTGAGCTGTCGAGCTCACTCTTGCAAATAACCACTTTTGCAGGTTAAGGATTCACGGTAAAGATTTCGTGCTTCTTGATTGATAAAGATAGATAGTATCACAACGAAGAATACTGATTAGATTATTACTCGAACCATGCCTAGGTTCTAGTAGTTGTACTTGATATTTGTTTACGAGGTTTAATGCTTGTCGTACTATAAAGATGTATTAGTTAATACATAGAGGATATCAAGTCGAGTTGTAAACGTTATACGATAGCTCAAATATAATGAATCATATTTTATAATTGATTCAAGGGTTGTAATTGATTCAAGTTATGAAATCAATAAAAGATTTTATTCAAGGAGGATTGAAAAAGTTTAAATTATTCCGCATTTAGTAACATCGAATATGATGTAAAGATGAGATCTTGGATATAAATAGAATTTATATTCTAAATTGTAATAAGTAAAGATGTATTCTTTTAGTAATGAATAAAAGATATAATAGTTTGGCGTTAGTAGTATCGTGACTACACCGAATTCGAGGTTTCGAAGGAACGTGGATTTGGGGGCGTCACACATAATATAAGTTATTTTTATCTTATTATATGCTTAACATGTCTTACTGTTCATTACATTCGGTTTTAAAACACATCTTTGAAACTTGAACACTTAGTAAAAATTTTGAAATTCTGCAGGCCAGGCGCGGTGGCGCTCCAAGTGTGCCTAGAAGCGGCGCGGCCGCGCTGTGACGCAAATTCAATTTCTGCAGTTCGCGAAGAACACACAGAACAGCCCAATAAATCCCAATTTAAAATAATACAACGATTTGTAATGTTAACCATGAAGTATAAACTTCACAGAAACATTATAAATCGATTCTAGCATGCTTCTAACACTTTAAATCACGTAATTGCTCGAATTTAAACATTTAATTTCACTGTTTTTCATATTTTGTAAAACTTTGAGAAAAGACATGAATTTCAACGTTACAGACTCGTTAATACCCTGAATCCGTCTGTTGAAATTCTGTTTTGTTCGTTTAAACATGTATAATTATATTCAATTGTCAATTTAGAATTTAATAAACGATTAAAGCATGTAAATTTGTACATAAGGGCCATATATACAACTTTCATACTCTATAACTTTTGAAAACCCAATTTAGGCATAATTGCATGAATTTAATCACTATAAATCATGCATACATAGTATAAAACATGTTATAAACAATTAGTAACACATATATTGTCATAGAATCAACAATCACCAAATTTCCCATTCACAGAGAACCTTTAAAATACGTAAATGGAAAAACTCTGAAAACTTTTGAAAACTTAATTAAAGCATATTCACATGGATTTGATCATTTCAAAATATGATTACATGATAGAAACTATGTTAGGAACATATATTCATACATATATCATCAATTCATGTATAATTTATAATTTTAACTTTCACAGTGAACTCAAGTTGGCTTTTTCATGGAAGAAATATAATACGTAAATATAAAAATTGAATCAAGAGATTACCCTTGCTAACTCTGTTTGATGATATGGACTTAAACTCTTCAAATCAATTTTTCTCTTACTTTCTCTCTTTATCTTCTCTGATATTTTCTTTGAATTGTGTGATATAAGAACTGATATATGATATATGTATATTATGTATAGTATAACACGTATAGTTAGTGGTCAGTTAATCCGTAATGTGTTAACTGCTAAAACCTCCCTTAGGGCTTTGTTTGTTTGTCCTTTATTCTTCCTTTTCATTTATTTTGATTAACTTACTATAATATAGTTTAATAATGTCACACCCAATTAATCAAATATCTTATTTAAATCAAATAGAATAATTCCAGATTAAATCACATAGTCATAAAATTAAAATTCTCATTTATTAATTATGTCAAAACATTAAATCTCTAACTAATTATTAAATTAATTAGAATAACATTATGCTTATTAATTAATTTATTTAATCAAATAAGCTCAATTAAATTCATACTTTAAATTATAAAAATTCTCCACATTAATTTAACTAATGTAACACATATAATTAAATTAATCTACCATAATTTCATCAATTAATTATTTAATTCAATAATTAAATCATCAAAAAATATTTATTTAATTCAATAAATATTTAAATTAAATTACAAAAATCTCGTTTCTCACATCTTTCCCCCCTTAAAAGGATTCTGTCCCCAGAATCACGGTTCAATTAAATTATGTCCCGTTACATTCTCTCCCCCCTCTTACAAAGATTCTGTCCCCAGAATCGCTTACACATAATTTAAGTAAATAAATGCGGGTAATTCTTCATCATATGCTCTTCGAGTTCCCACGTAGCTTCTTCAACGTTGTGGTTCCTCCAAATTACCTTAACAGAAGGTATTACTTTATTTCTGAGAACTTGCTCTTTTCTGTCAACAATCTGAACAGAAACTTCTTCGTATGATAAGTTTTTCTCAAATTGTAGGAGTTCATATTCAATCTCATGTTTGTAATCGGGTTTGTAGGGTCTTAACAATGACACGTGGAAGACGTTGTGGACATTCTCTAGCGCCGGAGGTAAGGCTACCTTATACGCAACTTTTCCGATCCTTCGTAGTACCCTTCTTACCGAATCTGATCTTCCCTTTCCAGGGAGAGACTTTCAAGAAAACAAAGCTACCCGATTCAAATTCTACATTCTTACGATATGGATCGGCGTATTTTTTCAGCCTATCCTGAGCCGCTACCAATCTTGTCTGGATCACTTTGACTATCTCTGCTGTCTGTTGTACCAACTCTGGACCTAGCAATTGTCTCTCACCAACTTCATCCTAGTATAGTGGAGTTCTACACTTTCTGTCGCACAACGCTTCGTAAGGCGGCATGCCAATACTAGCGTGGTAACTGTTGTTGTAACCGAATTCAACGAGCGGTAGGTGATCATCCCAATTTCCCTTAAAATCCATGATGCATGCTCTCAACATATCTTCTAAAGTATGTATCATTCTTTCATTCTGCCCGTCTATTTGAGGGTGATATGTCGTACTCATTCTCAATTGTGTTCCCATGCATTCCTGTAGTTGCTTCTAGAAGTTTGATGTGAAGCGCGGATCTCGGTCGGAAATAATCGACACTGGAACTCCATGTATTGAAACAATCTCTCTCACATACAGCTTTGTCAACTAGTCTAAGTTAAATCTGATCTTGATCGAAAGGAAGTGTGCAGATTTCGTCAATCGGTCAACGATAACCCATACTGCGTCGTAGCCTTTTTGAGTCGTCGGAAGGCCGACCACGAAATCCATCGTAATATGTTCCCATTTCCATCCTGGGATCTCTAGAGGTTGCAGCAAACCACTCGGCCTCTGATGTTCTAATTTCACTTTTTAATATGTTAGACACTTGGCAACACACTCTGCAACATCTCATTTCAAATTTGGCCACCAAAAATGCTGTCGGAGATCTTGGTACATCTTGGTACTACCGGGGTGAATCGAATACCGTGAACTATGAGCCTTGCTCAAAATATCCTCCTTAATCTCTGGCATTGTCGGTACCCAAACTCTATTTTCAAATCTTAACTGTTCTTCATTATCCATCTTGAATCTCGATTCGATTCCTTCAGATATCTTCTTCTTTACCTTCTCACATTCTTCGTCCTGAAGTTGAGCTTCCTTAACTTTATCTAGCAAAGTTGTACCAGCTTACAGTTGGAACAGCTTTTCGTCGTCCTCCATAGGATACCTCACCTCCAACTCCAGCTTCTCCATCGCTAAAATTAGTTCCTCCTGAGCAGTCAACATCATCAATTTCTCCCGATCCTTTCTTCTTAAGGCGTCGGCAACAATGTTTGCTTTACCCGGATGGTATAAAATTTCTCAGTCATAGTCCTTAATTAACTCCAACCACCTTCTCTAGCATATATTCAAGTCCTTTTGTGTAAAAATATATTTCAGACTTTTGTGGTCTGTATATATTTCACACTTCTCCCCATAGAGATAGTGTCTCCAGATCTTCAAAGCAAATTCCACTGCAGCTAACTCCAAGTCATGGGTCGGATACCCCTTCTCATAGTCCTTCAATTATCGTGATGCATACGCAATGACCCTGCCGTCTTGCATAAGCACACAGCCAAGTCCTTTATGCGACGCGTCACTATAAACCACAAAATTTCATGTTTTATCCGAAAGAGATAACAGGTGCAGAACTCAACCTCTTCTTAAGCTCTTGGAAGCTTTCTTCACGCTTCTCCGTCCAAACAAATTTTGCCGATTTCCTAGTCAAATTCGTTAGTGGAGTTAAGATCTTGGAAAAGTCCTGAATGAATCTTCTATAATAGCCTGCCAATCCAAGAAAACTTCTCACTTCCGACAGTGTTTTCGGCTGATCCCAGTTCATCACAGCTTCGACTTTGAATCTTTTCCGTAGTCATGCGTACCAACTCTGGTCCCAATAATATTGCTTCACCCACCTCATCCCAGCATACTGGAGAACGACATTTTTTTCCATACAACGCCTCGAATGGAGCCATGCCTATACTTGCTTTATAATTATTATTGTATGAGAATTCCACCAATGACAAGTACTTGTCCCAACTTCCGTTGAAATCTAGTACGAAGAGTCTCAATAGATCTTTCAAGAGTTTGAATAGTCCTTTCTGATTGCCCGTCCGTCTGGGGATGATATGCAAAACTGCATCGTAAATTAGTGCACATAGCTTTCTGCAAGCTGAACCAAAATTGTGAAGTGAATCTAGGATCTCGATCAGAAACTATGGATACTAGCATACCATGCAACATTAAAATCTTATTTATGTACATATGAGTATGACGTTCAAGTGAATAAGTTTCTCGTACAGGCAAGAAATGAGCAGACTTGGTTAATCTATCGATAATGACCCAAATTGCCTCTATGCCTTGAGAAACCTTAGAAAGACCCATAACAAAATCCATCTTGATGTGTTCCATCTTCCATTCTGGAATTTTAAGTGGTTGCAATGGACCTTTTGGCACTTGATGCTGTGCCTTAACACGTGGACCAGTTAAACACATTAAAATAAAATCTACGATTTCTCTCTTCATGTTGCTCCATTAAAATATATGTCGAAGATCATGATACATTTTGGTACTTCCAGATTGGATTGCAAACGGTATTTTGTGTGCCTCCATCATGATTTTATACTTCAAATCAAAGTCGTTAGGAACACAAAGTCTAGAGTTGACTCGAAGTATCCCTTCCTAGTCGATTCTTGCTTCTGGAATAGCACCTTCTTGCACCTTCTTTTTTATATTCATAAGCTCCGGGTCTGTAGATTGAGCAGCTTTAAATTTATAGATTAAAGTCGGTTATGCATGTATATTTGTCATCTTCACGTGGGTCTCTAGAGTCTTTAAATCTATCTCCATCCTTTGTAAGTCATAAAAAATGGGCTTTATGTTGAAAATTTCACACTTGTACCTGCATATGATATTCTACTCAACGCACGTTCGCTTTTTCAGGATGGTATTGGATGGTATGGTCGTAATCTTTCAATAGCTCAAGCCAACGTCGTTGCCGTATGTTAAGTTCCTTTTGAGTGAAGAAATATTTAAGGCTCTTATGATCTGTATAGATCTCCACTTTATCCCCATACAACTAGTGTCTCCAGATATTTAGCTCGAAAACGACTGCTGCCAACTCTAGATCATGAGTAGGATAATTCCTCTCATATTCTTTGAGTTGTCATGAGGCATAGGCTATGACTTTACCATGTTGCATGAGAACGCATCCTAAACCTCTGCCTGAAGCATCGCTGTAGATGCCAAATCCCTCTGAACCTGATGGTATTGTCAGAACAGGTGCTAAAATGAGTCTCCTCTTGAGTTCTTTGAAGCTCTTCTCACATTCCACGCTCCATCTAAATTTTGTATCTTTTCGAGTCAGCTGACTTAATGGAGTGGCGATTTGAGAAAATCCTTCCATGAATCTCCGATAATAACCAGCTAAGCCTAGAAAGCTACGTATTTCAGTTACTGACTTAGGTTGCTCCCAACTTTGTATTACTTCAATCTTCGTTGGGTCAACTGATATTCTATGTTTCGATATCACGTGCCCAAGGAATGCTATTTCCTCGAGCTAGAACTCGCATTTCTTCAACTTGGCATATAGTTTGTTTTCACGAAGCTTTTGGAGTATCAGCCTCAAGTGTTGCTCATGATCTTCACGGCTTTTGGAGTAAATATGGATGTAATCAATAAAGACAACCACAAAATGATCTAAATATTACTTGAATACTTGGTTCATTATATCCATGAAGGCAGCAGGAGCATTAGTCAATCCAAAAGACATGACAAATAATTTATAATGCCCGTATCGAGTTCTGAAGACAGTCTTTGGAATGTCATTAGTTTTAATCTTTAACTGATGATATCCAGAACGAAGATCGATCTTTAAGAAGAATTTAGCACCTTACAACTAGTCAAACAAGTCATCAATGCGGGGTAACAGGTACCTATTTTTTATGGTGACATGGTTCAACTCTCGATAATCAATACAAAGTCGCATACTCATGTCCTTCTTCTTTACGAATAACATAGGAGCACCCCAAGGCGATTTACTTGGATGAATGAAACCAATGTCTAACAACTCATGTAGTTATATTTTTAACTCCTGAAGTTCAATAGGAGCAATTCGATATAGGGTTTTGGAAATGGGTTTTGTACCGGGTTCAAGATCAATACAAAATTTGATTTCACGTTCTAGGGGTAGGCCAGGAAGTTCTTCGGGAAATACATCAGGGAATTTATTAGCAACAAAAATATCATTCAAATCTGGCATATTTTTGTTTAAATCGATGACATGGGCTAAGAAAGCTTGACATTCATTTTTCAATAAACGAATGGCTTTATGACTTGAAATGACAATGATTGATTTTAGTGGTTTGGTTGCTTGACTTCGCATAACAGGTTGGTTAGGAATATGAAAGCTAATGACCTTAAGAAAACAATCAATTTTAGCATGATGAGTAGTTAACCATACGATTCCTAAAATCACATCAAATGCAAGTATTTTCAAAGAGATGAGATCAATAGATAATGTGAGGGTGTCAATTTGAATCAAACAAGATTTGTAAACTATGGATGTAATGAAGGTTTCTCCCATTGGAGTTTTAACAAATAAGTCAAAGTCTAATTTCTCAGGGGTCAAGTTCAAACGTTGAGCATAAGCAGGTGAAATAAAAGAGTGGGTAGAACCGGTATCTAATAAAGTATAGACTTCGCAAGAGTTTATGATTATCTTACCCGTGATAACTTCGTTCGGGTTCCTCTCTTTTTGGGAAGTCACGACAAAAGCTCTCCTCTGAACCACCGACTTTAACTTATCTGGGACAGCCTTTGGTGTCACCATCGCAGCTGGACTTGACTTTGTTATAGGGTACACTCGAGCTATGTGACCTTCCTTTCCGCAATTGTAACACACTTTGGGTTGCTATGTGCAGTTTGGACTGATGTGTCCCTCCTGTTCGCATTTGTAGTATATGACCGGTAGTTATTCTCCTCCCCTAGAAATGGGTGCTAGTGATGGTGCCGCTGCCGATGTCTTTCCGTTATCATTGTTAAATCTCATCTTTTTAAAATTTGAACTTGACTCACTTCTTCTATTATCTTGGCCAGAATTACCACCGAAGTGGTTACCACCTCTGGCATAATAACTTCCTCCACGCTGTTTATCATTGTTCCGATGACTGTTGCCACTAGTACGACTATTATCGTGTTGTCGGTTGTTGTCTTTTGGTTGAAATGTCTTATTTTCTTGCTCCAATAATTGAGCCATATTCACAATATCTGAATACAAACAAAGTTTATGAGAAATGAGGTATTGACGAATTTCAGGTTTCAAACCTCTCAAAAATATTCTTGTCATTCGTTCCTCATTATCCACCAAATGGGATGCAAACCGGGATAATTCCGCAAACTTGTCCTCATATTGTGATACAGTCATATTGTTCTATTCTAGTTTGATGAATTTGACCTCCTTCGTATGACGAATACTTTCTGAAAAATACTTGTCGTTGAACAATTCTTGGAACTTCACAAGACATCTTAAGTGTGGAAAGATGAGTACGTTTCACAGATTCCCACCAGTAATCTTCCTCTCCACGCAACATAAAGGTGGCAAAGGAAACCTTTTACTCCTCTGTGCATCCCAGGACATCAAATATTTTGGTGATCTGCTTAATCCAAGCTTCTGCCTTGAGTGGCTCTGGCTTTCCCAAAAACTCCAGCGGTCCCAACTCCTTGAATTATTTAGCAGTGACCAACCGTGAGTTACCATTATTTCCACCTGCATTTTGAATAAGAGTCTCTCTCGTCTAGTTTTGTATGAATTATAGAAAGCTCCTAAACACCTCATCTTCAATCATTTGGTCGGTGGTGTTGTTTACATGAGGATTATTGCCATCCTAATGCACATTATCCTGGTTATTGATTGGCAATGTCTCAATGGTCTCATATGCTCCATCGCTTATCTCCAGATTTTCAGATGTCATTCTAAATACTGCCACAAAACAAAGGTTAATTAAAGAAATTGACATGTCACATATTATCTCTATATTCCGACCGGCCAATTAAATAACAAATAAGCTTAGGTATGACACACTAGCGAAGGATTTTGTGACACCCCCAAATCCGGGTACTTTAATTTCCACGGGATTTGTTGTTCACTATACAAATATCATATGTCTATCTACCCATAATAAATGAAAACCATTAAATAGATAGAAATAAAT
Source organism: Panax stipuleanatus (assembly GCA_020205555.1). Taxonomy (NCBI): domain Eukaryota; kingdom Viridiplantae; phylum Streptophyta; class Magnoliopsida; order Apiales; family Araliaceae; genus Panax; species Panax stipuleanatus. The sequence continues at coordinate 36,807,541 of CM035117.1, forward strand.
CCTCCCCTTATGGGGTTACAACATCTGAATCATAAATACATAAATCCCAGATCATACTAACCTTAAACATCTGCGTGGAAACATAAACAAATAAAGTCTTAAACATTACACATAAGTCTTAACAATAAACATTCTTAAATTAAATAACAAGTCTTCAACACTTGTTAATTTTTCCCTTGCTTTGTTAGTAGAAGGCTCGTCAACTCTTTCGTTCTTAACTACAATGTTTTAGTACGCAAGAGTGAGCACAATTGCCCATAAGTATAACAATAAAACAACAACATAATAACATGAGAGTGAATCAAAGACTTCTGAATAAAGAAACTTGACTTTTGAATCAAGAATGAATAACGAGAATCAAAAGAACATCTGAGGGTCGTAAGACCTTGAACTATGTCCTAGGTTGTCAAGTGTTTATACTTTAAACCTTTAACAGTCATAAGACTATAGACTCTACTTCTCGTACTTAGGGGGATCAGCCCTTAGTACCATACTGTGCACAATACCTTAACGCTAAAGCATTGATAATCCCCTTATAATAGGGTTGTTCATCTCAATTTGACATCAGAGTTCACACCAAAGGAAGTTTGGTTTGGATAAGCTCAATAATAGTTCTAGAATTTAGAACGTTCACCAACTATGGACTAGTCGAATCAATAAGGGTTCGCTAGTCTTACAAGGTACTACAATAAACTGATAATCAATTCAATTAATAAATCTCAAGAGGTATACAATCGAATAAGTATTGTATAAATGGAATTATGCTTTAAAAGAGTTATAACATCTAATATGAAATCTTGAACTTGAACAATTAAGAACAAGAACTTGCTCGATATAGAAAATAAGTCTAGTACTTGCTCAACGAATAATTTAGAATTTAAAGAAACTTGTTCCATAAAAGTAAGGTTTTGAGTAAGGAAACTTGCCTCTTGCACAAGCTACAATTTATAACTCGCGTCCTTTAATTTATCCTACATAACCATCCATTCAGAATACCAATTAATTATAAGTTCGATATACTCATCAAATCACCACATTGGTCTTTGTATACGTTATTAAACTTTACAAATAACGGTTTAAGTCATTAAATTAACTTATTAATTAATCATATAATATAAGTTATTTTAATCTTATTATATGCTTAACATGTCTTACTATTCATTACATTAGGTTTTAAAACACATCTTTGAAACTTGAACACTGAGTAAAATTTCTTAAATTCTGCAGGCCAAGCGCGGCCGTGCTCCAATTGCCCTTTGGAATGGCGCGGGCATGATGCACGGCGCGGGGGCGCTCCAAGTGTGCCTAGAAGCGGCACGGCCGCGCTGTGATGCAGATTCAGTTTTTGCAATTCGAGAAGAACACACAGAACAGCTCAATAAATCCCAAATTAAACTAATACAACGATTTGTAATGTTAACCATGAAGTATAAACTTCACAGAAACATTATAAATCGATTCTAGCATGCTTCTAACACTTTAAATCACGTAATTGCTCGAATTTAAACATTTAATTTCACTGTTTTCCATATTTTGTAAAACTTTGAGAAAAGACATGAATTTTAACGTTACAGACTCGTTAATACCCCGAATCCGTCTGTTGAAATTCTGTTTTGTTCGTTTAAACATGTATAATTATATTCAATCGTCAATTTAGAGTTTAATAAATGATTAAAGCATGTAAATTTGTACATAAGGGCCATATATACAACTTTCATGCTCTATAACTTTTGAAAACCTAATTTAGGCATAATTGCATGAATTTAATCACTGTAAATCATGCATACATAGTATAAAACATGTTATAAACAATTAGTAACACATATTGTCATAGAATCAACAATCACCAAATTTTTCATTCACAGAGAACCTTTAAAATACGCAAATGGAAAAACTCTGAAAACTTTTGAAAACTTAATTAAAGCATATTCACATGGATTTGATCGTTTCAAAACATGATTACATGATAGAAAATATGTTAGGAACATATATTCATACATATATCATCAATTCATGCATAATTTATAATTTTAACTTTCATAGAAAACTCAAGTTTGGCTTTTTCATGGAAGAAATATAATACGTAAATATAAAAATTGAATCAAGAGATTAACCTTGCTAACTCTGTTTGATGATATGGACTTAAACTCTTCAAATCAATTTTTCTCTTACTTTCTCTCTTTTTCTTCTCTAATATTTTCTCTGAATTGTGTGATATGAGAACTGATATATGATATATATGTATATTACGTATAGTATAACACGTATAGTTAGTGGTCAGTTAATCCGTAATGGGTTAACTGCTAAAACATCCCTTTGGGCTTTGTTTGTTTGTCTTTTATTCTTCCTTTTTATTTATTTTGATTAACTTACTATAATATAGTTTAATAATGTCACACCCAATTAATCAAATATCTTATTAAATCAATTAAATCAAATAGAATAATTCCACATTAAATCACATAGTCACATAATTAAAATCCTCATTTATTAATTATGTCAAAACATTAAATCTCTAATTAATTATTAAATTAATTAGAATAACATTATGCTTATTAATTAATTCATTTAATCAAATAAGCTGAATTAAATTCATACTTTAAATTATAAAAATTCTCCACATTAATTTAACTAATGTAACACATATAATTAAATTAATCTACCATAATTTCATCAATTAATTATTTAATTCAATAATTAAATCATCAAAAAATATTTATTTAATTCAATAAATATTTAAATTAAATTACAAAAATCTCGTTCATCACATCTTTCCCCCCATTAAAAGGATTTTGTCTTCAGAATCACAGTTCAATTAAATTCTGTCTCGTTACATTCTCTCCCCCCCCCCCCCCCTCTTACAAAGATTTTGTCCCCAGAATCGCTTACACATAATTTAAGTAAATAAATGCGGGTAATTCTTCATCATATGTGTTAGTTCCCAGTAGGCACAACAATAGATCTAGAAGGGGGTTGAATAGATCCTTTGCATTTTAAAACTCTTTTTCATTTTATTTTGTATTGCTAAGAAGTTAGCACATAACAAACATAAGAATCATTTCAAGCACAGCGGAATAAGTTAAATATCCCCTTCATTGATATATTGATAAACATTGATACATTGTTCTTGGAGTTAGTTTAGTTGTAATTGGTTAGTACATACATCGCAGTTATAGCAGTTAAGTACATAATGTAAAGACATAAAGTAAATGACAGAATGTAAAAGACACAAAGGGTTTTAAGTGGTTCAGAGCTAACTCGACTCTTAATCCACTCTTCTGCACTTTCACAGGAAATCCACTAAGGAATAGGCAGCACCCTGAATCACTAAGATTCCTTCAAGGCCAGCAGCCCTGGAACTTCAGTTCACTTTTGAACTCTTCAAGCCCTTTGGCTTGGAACTCCTTTAGTTCACTAAGAACTCTTTTTAGTCCCTTTGGACAAGGACCCTTTGGCCCTAGCTACTTGTTGTTGTGGTTGTTGTTGTTGTGCTTTGCTGCTAAGATGTTTGGAAGCTTGCTCATCTTTGTACTTACCAGCTAGGCTTGGTCCTCAGCTTTCTGCTTCGAGTCTGGATCTCTTCTTTGGTGCAGCTGATCTTCATTCTGTTCAGCTCATCTTCACTTGGTATCAGCTGTGCACCATCACCACATAGGACTGCAAAGGCTTTTCATTGTGGGTCACCTTCTTCTAGTCCTTAGCATTCCTTGAATCCTTCTTGATTGATAAGCAGACATGGTTCTGCATCTTTTCCTTTTCAGCTTCTGGTTCTTCATGGTGATCCGTAGAGTGGCTCATCTGATCTTCTTTATGCTCAGCCACTTTTCTGAATGCTATCTTCATGGCCTTTTCGGCTCTCAGCTTGGCTGCCATCTTCAGTGGCATTCTCATCCTTGTTGAGTGAAGCTCTAGTCTATTCAGTCCTTCTTCAAGTCTGCTTCACTTCCACCTTCGTAGTCTCACTGCCACTGAAACTAGTTCTCTTCAACTCTGGTGGAACTCGTAGAGTCAACAATATAGCATTCCAACAACTCGACGAATCTGCAACACAGCAAGCAACTCTTATATTTGAAGCTTGTCCTTTAAATACCCTTCCATGATCTTCCCGTTGGAAAGTAGCCGTTGGAAAGTAGCCGTTGGAAGCTTTTTGAATTGCTTCATAGATCTCGAGTTATTTGGTGCAGACTGCTGATGTGACGTGATAGGTCCTTTTTGACTTTACTGACACAGCAGTCTGCTTTCTCACCTAGTGCCTCAGAGATGTCACTGTTTCGTGTTAGGCTGGTAGCCATCTTTATTTCTCCTTTTTGATTCCCTTATTCGAATCCTTAGGAGTTGTTCTTTTGCATCGATGCTCTCAATCAACAACGTTAGGATGTCAGTCTTCATATTTATTCATTACTAGTGCTTCAATACTCAGATGCCCGAACTCCGCGATTCTGATGCAAGTGTTCTTGGACCTTTATCGTAGTGTGTCATGTTTAATGTTGCCTTGACTGGTTGAGACAACACTACAATTCTGAAGAGTGTGCTTGGATCTTCAATGTGGAACACCTCTTCCTTATCTTGTATAGTGCTTCACCATTTATGCTTGCCTTGACTAATCTCAGGAACTGATATCTTGACTTGTCGTTCTGACCTCTTCTGAATAGCAAGACACTTCAGATTTGTGGCATACCCAGCTCCTTTCTCCTAGTGATCTCCCGTTCACCTATCTTCAATGGTCTGACCCATGCTTAATCACTTCTGTCTTGTTCTTCACAAGCTGGCCGGTATCTCTATAGGTTATATCAGTTCCTTCTTCACTTTGGCAAACACTACGATCTTGAGTGATTCTCAAGATCGTTGTTTTCTGTTCTCTTGACAGCTACTGCACTTGCTGACTTTCTCTAGTCAGTTACTTTATATGAAGTCTTCTTCTGATTAGCTTGTGTAAGACTTCATCTCGAATGGCTTCACAACTCAGTCTGTATGTTGATAGCGTTGATGCTTAGATCTTCTGTTAGCTTGCATGCCATTCGGTGAGTGCTCTCTGGTACTCTTCATGTAGAATGTATCTTTATAGCTCAGACCAGAGGCTTCATGCTTTGGATATATTGGGAGTGCCCATTTGTTGAGAATCATGTTGACACTACGATTCTTCCCTTAGCGTTGTTGAGCAACCATTGTGGAAACCTTAGCTCTGCAGACTATGATTCAACTTTGTTGCTGCAGACACTACGATTTCGAGATCAGACCTTGACAGACTACGATTCTGCCTTCGTGCTTGCTGTCCTCGTCTGATCTGGCCCGACTACTATCTCTGCCTCTGATGATCAGTAGACTCCACTGCTTTAAGTGTGATCTACGATTCTTGACTTAGCTCTGGCAGATTCTCAGTCGGCTCATAGACAGACTGTCTCTTCGATTCTGAACGTGACTTCCTCAGTAGACTACGGCTCTGAGGAAGTTCTTCTCAACACACTACGATCCTTCCTCGTTTCTCCTGGCAGACTACGATTTCTGATGCAATGCTCGACGATCAGACAAGCCTATCTATTATATTATAAAAGATCAACCTAACAAGTTTGATCTTTCTATACTTATAGTCCTTGTACATCATTTCTTTTTAAGGACTTTACAGAAGCTGTTTTGCTTATATAGGATCAACCTAACACATTTGATCAATTCATTCTAAGTCCTTGTACATATATTCCTATTATCTATTAAAGGACTTTACAGCTTCTGTCAATGCAAGCATACTTGCATATTCATTCATTTATATCATAATCAAATCATATATAAATAGGAATATCATTCTCATGAGTATTCCTAACAATCTCCCCCTATTTGATTATGACAAAAATAATTAGTGCATATGTATGAGATAAATGAATCTTATATACTGTGAGCATCTGTATTTCTAAAGCAGATAATCATGAATGTCATTGATGAGAATATGAAATTATATATGCTATGACACTCTACATTCTGGATCCAGAACATACTTAACTAGATAGAGATGTACCTCTTTTGCTCCATGTATGTCTCCAGAATGTCTGTTGATTAGCTTCTGCTGCTCCTCATCTTTCTTTTCTTCTTCCCCTTGCTCCCCTCAGATGCATGCTTCACATCTTTGTCTGATCAGTTTCTAGTTCTGTTGCATGCTCTTCTTCTTTGTTTAGCTCCCCCTCAGATTCTGCGTTCATGGGGTCATCATCTTTTGGCTCCCCCTTAGATGATGATTCTGCTGCTGCTGTTGCTTGCTCTTTCTTCTTTGCCTTTGTCCTCTTGACCACCTTTGTATCTCTGCTTCGCTTCTTCTTAGACTGAACCTTCAATCTCCTCCTTAAGTGCTCTCCCATTAGATGTCTCTTTTGATGTATCTTTTTCTCCCCCTTTTTGTCATTAATCACTTGTAAAAGCTGCTCCACATTTGCCATAAGCTGCTCCATCAGGTGAGAGGAGTTACCAACCTTAATCTTAAGTTCTTGTTGGCTTAGCTCAAGTTAGAGAGAGAGAGACTGTTTCAGATCGTCAATCTTGTCAGAGAGAAATAGGATTTGGTCTTCATTAGCCTTCTGAACTTGTAGAGCTTCTTCCTTCTGATAACTCATGGCCTTCAAAAATACTTGATCCCTTAGATGAAGCTTGAGGGATATGTCTGAGACTCTGTCTTGAAGCCTTGTTGTCAACTCATTATCTTCTCCTGTTGACAGGTCCTTTACTTCTGCAGCAATTTAAGAAATCTCCTCAACCAAATCTTTTGAGGACTACTGAGGCTCTTGCTCTTGAGGATGTCTGTCATCAAGTTTCTGAGCTACTGATTGATCAGCCTCCTATTGAGTATCAGGGTGCACTCCACGATTTTCTTCTTTCTGAGCATCAGATTGGACTCCACGATTCTCACTCTTGGATAGATCTTCAAAGACTGTGAGAATCTGGTAAATCGTTGAGTTCCATGCTGCTTGGTCAGAGTACATCTTCTCATTTTCATCATGACCATCTTCATTGGTAGAGTGAGAGAACTCTTCGATTGTAAACTTGGGCAGAATTCTTCTTCCATCTGAATCTGCTCGACAGTCATAGGGGATGTAATGATTTTCAGCATGTCTATATATCTTGAAGTGAGACTTATCCCTGATTAGTAGAGTTACAAACTTCTTCACTCTTGGAAAGTTTTGTGCCACCAATTCTAGGTTGGGGAGGTGAGAGAAGCACCATGAGAGATAACTGCTGTCTCCAGTGAGAGATGCCTTTGCCCATGGCATGTGGGATGAAACCATCTTATAGCATAATCCTTGACTTCAGTATCATAAAGCAAGGTTGAGGAATCTAGCTTTATAGTATCTTGATGGTTGAGTAGATGTGCTGTAGTCATTTTCACCACTTGCAACCTTCCATTCCCATGACTAATCCATTTCTTTGGAAGTTCATCTAGTGGTTCTTCATCAATTTCTACCACTATCCTTCTCATGCATTGAACATGACAAAAAATATGAAGATCTTCTGGTTCGTCATCCTTAGGACTGAAGTCTCCTTCAATTTCTTCATGATCTGAGCTGGAGTCAGATGGATGTAGACTTCCTTCAACTGACTCATCAGTTTGTTCATGCATCTGATCATTATCTTTATCATTATCAGCAGAGCTTGATTTTGCCGACCCACTAGCCTCTTCTAGCTCTGCTATCTTCAGCCTTTTGCTACCGTTCTTGGTAGACACTTTCATTTTTCTTTCTTGAGTATCTTCTTTTGTTGATACAACTTCATCATCACTGAGCTCAATGACAGCTGTAGATGATTCTCCTTTCTTTCCTAGGAAAGCTTGAGCACGCAGTCTATTGCTCTTTCTTTGTTTTGGGAATTCAGCTATAGGAGATTCAGATCTCTTTTCATATTCAGTCTTTGAAGTCTCTGACTCATCAAACATACTTCCTTGAGATTCAATAGCAGGAGTGACAGATACTTCTTCGTTAGATTCTTCATCTTTTGTACCATCAGATGAACTTCTTGATACTTCAGCACTAGGAGATCTAATTGTTGTATGTTCAGATTCTCCCTTATCAGCAGAATGGCTACTCTGTAGGTTAGCCATAGGACTTGCATATTCTTCTTTATCCCCAGACTTGCTCCTAGAAACTTCATCCTTAGATTTCTCAGTTCCCTCCTCATTTTCTGACTCTTTGTTGTCTTCTTCAGTAGATAAACTTCTTTGGGAAACTGACTTCTGCTTCTGCACCATTTTGGCTTTCTTCTTCAAAGGCTTTGCAGACTTGGGCTCTGGGATAATTGCTCCTTCAGAGGATGAAGACTCTTCTTCTTTCACAGCACTTTCTTTCCTCTTCTTTGAAGCACTCTTGCTGCTGCTGCCATGTGTTAGCCGTTTGTTCTCCATTGGATTCTTCTTCCAGTTTGCAAACAGCTTTGTAGTCATTATCTTATGGCTATTAAGGACTTCACCCTCATCATCCTTAATTTTGTTCTTCAACCTCTTCTTCAGAATAATGCTCAAAAATCTTCTTGGAAAACCTTAGTGAGTGGTTTCCCTGTTAACCTCCTCTTCTCTGCCCTTTCCAACCATTTGGACATTTAGTCAATCAGGATAACTTCAAAATTTATCTGCTTCTTCAGAACTATTGCAGACATGATTTTCAGCTGTTGATCAGTCACAGTATCATGTGCAGTGTCCTTGCATAGTATACATTTGCCTACAATCTCTGCAAAGAACTCAAACTCTTCAGGAAACTCCTTCTTCTTCATGTCCTTCAGACTAGGGTTTCTTCTGTATCCCATAATCTTCTTGGCTCCCTCGATGTCAACTTCATCAAGGCTTTTCAGTCCTAGGTCAAGAAAACCCAAGCATTAATTTATGTCAGACGATTTCAGCTTTAGGATCTGACCTTTTACTTTGGTAGAGAGGATTCCAGAGTTCGTAGTCATGTTGGAGTAGAACTCTTTGACCAGGTCAGCATATATTGGTGTGATAGTCTCAAGACATTCTGAGAATCCAGCCTTCTTCACTAGTTCAAGAATGTTTCTGAACTTCTTCTCAGATTTTTTGAATGTCTTAGTTCCGAGCTAAATGCCAATAATTATTTTCCAATCTGCCATTAGAGAAGTTAGGGTTTTCTGATTATAGCTCTATGAAGATCTAGTGAGATGTTAAGAAGCGATTCGAGGTTTGATAATGGTTTGAGAAGATCTGGCTGTTTTGAAGTGTTTAGGTTTTGGCTTGAGAGGATGAGTGTATGGATTTGACATGTTTGCAGCTTTTGAGAAACTCCTTAAGATGAAACTGCAAATAATTTGAATTTCCCTCTTGTAACTGTTCCTTCCACATTTTCTTAGTGGGACAGTTGTAAGATGTTGATAGGTCATAATATGTAACTCCTCCATCGTGTTAGTTAATCAGATTTGACTTTTCTTCTGTTGACTATTGACTTCTTCGATTCTTAGAGTGACTTGTGTCTTTTCTTAGTACTCCACGATTTCCCAGATCACTCTACAATCTTTGCTTCTTCTTTGATGATCGTAGTCTGTGGTCATGCTTCAATAGACAACTTCTCCATTAGACTCTGAGGGATTGGCAATTCTTATTTGCAGCAAGTAATCTTCTGAGGAGCTGCTACATACTTCAGTAGAGATTCTTGTGATGCATTCCATATTAGCATGCCTTCTGAGTAAGGTAGCTCAGGAAGGGCCAACCTCTTAGCTTAATGCTAAGGATTAGGTTTGTCCCTGAGGTGCTTACCAGATGAAAAGCTTTAGACATGATTAGTACTGACATCACATTTGACTTCTCTGCTGGGGAGTTCATCTACCAACTCTGGATATTCATTTGTGTTGGTTTTAGTATAGGGTGTAATCGTGGTGTCATTCTGCTCTTTTGCTATAGTCAGATGGTTGATCATAGACACTTCACAATTTTGAGATGGGTGGCTGATAGGGTTATCAGTAGCATGTTTTGGGACATTACTACTGACTATGATGGATATTCATTTGGTTCATCAGTCACAAAATTTTGGGACTCTGTAGCTGGAATCTTTCTGGTTTGGGTTAGCTCCTGTTTATCTCACAACCTATGGCAAGAGTTTCACTTCTTCATTTTGCTCCTTGATCTTCACCATCTCCATGTCTTCATTTGTTTAGGCTGAGAGGCCGCTGCAGTTTCTCCATCTGCAGTTATAATTTGTCTAGACTCTACAATTGGTGATCACTCTACAATCGTAGTGAGGGAAAACTTCTTTGTTCTGTGACTTCTTTCTTTCTTCTCCTAAAGTTCATAGCTTCTTCAGCTTTTCACTTGATCTTTCTGAGTTAATCAAGTTACTATCTTTTCTGCTTGAGAGATCTGAAGAATTTGCTTCATCAATCATCTTTGACACTTTTAGAGCTGCTGCTCTTAGCAGATCACTGCTCCCCCATAGATGATGCTATCTCTTCATTGAAGCATAAATTTCTCTTCTTTATATTCATTAGAAGCCAGCCTTGAAGATCTCCTTCTGACTAGAATCTACTCCTTCGTATAAGCTTCCTTGAATCATGAAGAGAAATTTCTTCAGGATTGTTCACTCCACGATTGTTGACAGAACTACGAACGTAGTCTCCTTCATTGGATACCAGACTGGATGTTTCAGCTGTTTGTAGTCCTTCCTTAGAATCTTCACTATGAGCTAAGGATGGAGGATGGATTCCTTTAGACTATCAACTAGTCATCATCCATCAGCCTTTCTTCAGCAATTTGCTCTTCCTCCTTAATCAGAACTGGAATCTTTGATGCTGATTAGAGAGGCACTACGATTAAGGTCATTATGACACAATCGTAGTGTGTTGGCTTGCACAGGCTTGGTATAGTCTTGATCGTAGAGAACACTACGATTTTCTTTTGGCTCTTTGATAGGCTACATTCGTGGAGTTCTGCTTCTTTGATATTTCCTCTGAGTTGATATGCTTTGAGTGGATAAGCATAAAGGATCTTGTTAATCTCGGCATGAATGACCAGCTTCCATATGGAGATCAGCAATCTTGTGAGCTTCATTTAAGTTAGCTCAACAAGTCTTCAAGAACAGGCTTTAGCATAGAATGATTTTGACAAGAACATTGCTGAAATGCCTTGAGCCTCCAGCTATTTGAATCTTCATGACTGAAGCCGTCTGCTTCAGTATTCCTTAGTGTGGTTGGGTAGACCAAGTACCTGCAGGTTTAGATAATTTCTATTTTGGTACCCAAGTTTGATTGAGTCCTGCTAGGTTAGTTTTCTCAAAACCCCTATTCCTCATATGCTAGAATTTTCATCAATTTTAGCATCAATGATCATATCTCAACATGTATCAGATTAGATAAGATATTTATCATGCATGCTGGTGAGAATGTGTAAGATTAATCATTTTAATAAGACACTCTTTTTCTTTGATGGTTTCACCCTTTGCTTGGTTATGTTCACAGGTTTTGAAAGTTTGCAGAGTATGAATCAACTCTATTACTTAGTTGTATCTTGTTGATTCATGGAGGTGATCAGTTTCTAAGAATCTTCAAGATACTCATCTAGAACTGATCATACACTACGTATTATCAAAAACTTAGAACATAGGTTTGTGCATACATACTAACCTTTCAACTAATATTACTCCATTTAATCTTAATTAGATCTTGATATGCTTATGACCTATTTTAGACTTCTTTCAAGATGTTATCTTCAACCTAAAACTTGGGTGAAGAGAAAGTTTGTTAGCAATTAAGTTTCCAACCTCAATGTACTTTCTCTCTTCTCCTTTTTAGGTAGAGTATGGTTTCTTGATAGAGTACTATTATAGTACATAAGCTAATGCAACATGATGTACACATTTATATTAATGAGAAATTGTACATTTATACTGTTAGTCTCTTTGACAGTCATTTACTTTGCACTAATGAGGTTAGGTATTGATATGCATATCTTTACATTTATTTCTGACAGCTTGTTGCTCCAGTTGTCCTTCGACAGTCAGTCATAGCCTTGAAGAGATAAGCTAGGAGAGTCTTAACATCTTTAGTTCCTAGATCATCTTGAACCTCAGGGTTCACATCTAACTATTAGTTAGCCAAAACATATTTGAGAAGTTCTTCTTTCTCCTTTGGATAAGCGTTTCATAGCATGTATGGCCCTTCATCTTTCAGAATGAAGGATGCTTGATTCTTTGTGTTGATGTCACTTGACTTCCCATCTATGGCCTTCTGACTACAAGATTGACTGTGGACAAGGATTGGTCTTGATGCTATGGCATTTAAGAATCTGGACCAATCTGAGCAGCTTCAGATGTATATACACATTTACCTGTACACATTATTTCCAATGTATGAGCTCATCTGTATTTACAAGTTACTTACTACTAAACTAAGTTTAGAACAATGTTTGTGCCTGGGATCAGACTCAAAGCGATTAGCTTTTGAATATAGCATGAGAACCTACTCTAATACCAATTGTTAGCTCCCAATAGGTACAACAATAGATCTAGAAGGGGGGTTGAATAGATCCTTTGCATTTTAAAACTCTTTTCCATTTTATTTTGTATTGCTAAGAAGTTAGCACATAACAAACATAAGAATCATTTCAAGCACAGCATAATAAGTTAAATATCCCCTTCATTGATATATAATAAATATTGATACATTGTTCTTGGAGTTAGTTTAGTTGTAATTGGTTAGTACATACATAGCAGTTATAGCAGTTAAGTACATAATGTAAAGACATAAAGTAAATGACAGAATGTAAAAGACACAAAGGGTTTTAGGTGGTTCAGAGCCAACTTGACTCCTAATCCACTCTTCTGCACTCTTATAGGAAATCCACTAAGGAATAGGCAGCACCCTGAATCACTAAGATTCCTTCAAGGCCAGCAGCCCTAGAACTTCAGTTCACTTTTGAACTCTTCAAGCCCTTTGGCTTGGAACTCCTTTAGTTCACTAAGAACTCTTCAAGCCCTTTGGCTTGGAACTCCTTTAATTCACTAAGAACTCCTTTTAGTCCCTTTGGACAAGGACCCTTTGGCCCTAGCTACTTGTTGTTGTGGTTGTTGTTGTTGTGCTTTGCTGCTAAGATGTCTTGAAGCTTGATCATCTTTGTACTTAGCAGCTAGGCTTGGTCCTCAGCATTCTGCTTAGAGTCTGGACCTCTTCTTTGGTGCAGCTGCTCTTCATTCTGTTCAACTCATCTTCACTTGGTGTCAGCTGTGCACCATCACCATATAGGACTGCTAAGGCTTTTCATTGTGGGTCACCTTATTCTGGTCCTTAGCATTCCTTAAACCCTTCTTGATAGATAAGCAGACATAGTTCTGCATCTTTTCCTTTTCAGCTTCTGGTTCTTCATGGTGATCCGTAGAGTGGCTCATCTGATCTTCTTTATGCTCAGCAACTTTTCTGAATGCTATCTTCATGGCCTTTTCGGCTCTCAGCTTGGCTGCCATCTTCAGTGGCATTCTCATCTTTGTTGAGTGAAGCTCTAGTCTGTTAAGTCCTTCTTCAAGTCTGCTTCACTTCCACCTTTGTAGTCTCACTGCCACTGAGACTTGTTCTCTTCAGCTCTAGTGGAACTCGTAGAGTCAACAATATAGCATTCCAATAACTCGACGAATCTGCAATACAGCAAGCAACTCTTATCTTTGAAGCTTGTCCTTTAAATACCCTTCCATGATCTTCCCGTTGGAAAGTAGCCGTTGAAAGGTTTTTGAATTGCTTCACAGATCTCGAGTTATTTGGTGCAGACTGTTGATGTGACGCGACAGGCCCTTTTTGACTTTACTGACACAGCAGTCTGCTTTTTCACCTACCGCCTCAGAGATGTCACTATTCCGTGTTAGGCTGGTAGTCATCTTTATTTCTCCTTTATGATTCCTTGATTCGAATCCTTAGGAGTTGTCCTTTTACATCGATGCTCTCAATCAACAACGTTCGGATGTCAGTCTTCATATTGATTCATTGCCAGTGCTTCAATGCTCATATGCCCGAACTCCACTATTTTGATGCAAGTGTTCTTGAACCTTTATCGTAGTGTGTCATTTTTAATGTTGCCTTGACTGGTTGAGACAACACTACGATTCTGAAGAGTGTTCTTAGATCTTCAATGTGGAACACCTCTTCCTTCTCTTGTATAGTGCTTCACCACTTCTGCTTGCCTTGACTAATCTCAGGAACTGATATATTGACTTGTCGTTCTGACCTCTTCTGAATAGCAAGACACTTCAGATTTGTGGCATACCCAGCTCCTTTCTCCTGGTGATCTCCCGTTCACCTATCTTCAATGGTCTGACCCATGCTTAATCACTTCTGTCTTGTTCTTCACAAGCTGGCCGGTATCTCTGTAGGTTGTATCAGTTCCTTCTTCACTTTGGCAAACACTACGATCTTGAGTGATTCTCAAAATCGTTGTTTTCTCTTCTCTTGACAGCTACTGTGATAGTAGTGTGCATACAAGCCAATCATGTATGATGATAAAGCACATACTTTGTAAACAATCTTATTTATTTATTAATAAAATATTCATTTAAGGCATTTAATTATCTACATGGTGTTGCTTTTATAATATGTAAATAACCCATAGTTTTAAGCAATGCTTTTAGAATCATGATGAGATCATGCTAATGAGATCTAAATTCTTAGAAAGCTTAAAAACTAAAATAGTTCCCAATCGTGGGATTACTAAAATGGGGATTAGTAAATCCGGATAGATTGGTACATATGTTGCTTGCTCATTAGATGAGGATGACTGATCTCATGGTCATTTGTGTGGAGACATTAAAGCAAGTATGTAGGTGCTTATTGGAGAATAAGTTCACTGAACGTAACTCGCTATGGAATACCTAATGGAGTTTTACTCGCCTGTCAATAGGAATTCCTAATGTGATAGTAGTACAAGTGATCCTTGGACTTGAGATCATCATAGTATCTTGTATGTAACAAATTATACTTTGACTTATTCCTTAAGGCCTTTTAAGGCATATATAGGGTATGCTTGGATATAATGAGTTGCATATTGCATACAAGCCAATCATGTATGATGATAAAGCACATACTTTGTAAACAATCTTATTTATTTATTAATAAAATATTCATTTAAGGCATTTAATTATCTACATGGTGCTGTTTTTATAATATGTAAATAACCCATAGTTTTAAGCAATGCTTTTAGAATCATGATGAGATCATGCTAATGAGATCTAAATTCTTAAAAAGCTTAAAAACTAAAATAGTTCCCAATCGTGGGATTACTAAAATGGGGATTAGTAAATCCGGATAGATTGGTACATATGTTGCTTGCTCATTAGATGAGGATGACTGATCTCATGGTCATTTGTGTGGAGACACTAAAGCAAGTATGTAGGTGCTTATTGGAGAATAAGTTCACTGAACGTGACTCGCTATAGAATACCTAATGGAGTTTTACTCGCCTGTCAATAGGAATTCTTAATGTGATAGTAGTACAGGTGATCCTTGGACTTAAGATCATCATAGTATCTTGTATGTAACAAATTATACTTTGACTTATTCCTTCAGGCTTTTTAAGGCATATATATGGTATGCTTGGGTATAATGAGTTGCATATGGAGATAATATATGATCAATAAAGAATCTACCACCTCTAGTAAAAGAGGAGATGTCCTATGTGATTCGTTAAATGACAACCCAGGAATCCTTGGCCAAAGTAGAATGAAATTAGAAAGAGGTTTCTAATTTGTATTATTTGGAGTTGTTCTAATCGAAATACATATGATTAAATAAATTAAGACTTGACAGTAAATCCATGTCTTATATTTAATTGGGACATTGTATGGTGGAAGGATTGAATTGTACGGTAACTATTAACTCACAGGTTCTTTTATGATTAATGTTGAAATCTATATTATCTGGAAAGTCGTTGATCGCTAGGGAGGCTTATCCTTATTGTAGAATAAATGTTATTTATTTAAATAAATTATTAGTTTTATTTATTTAAATAAATTATTAGTTTTATTTATTTATTTAAATAAGATTAGAATTGTTCTAATTGATTTATTCACAACCGGTTTAATATGGAGAACTTAAAGGGTCACACCATAAAAGGAAGAAAAATTATTTAAGAGGAAAATGGCATGATGGTAATAATGCATTAAGTATAATTAATTTAATCTATGGTGATAGAATAAATTAAATAGCTTAATTTTTATTATTTAATATTTTAGAAATATTAAATATAAATTAATAAGAGGAGTCTTATTATTATTATTATTTTAATTCTAAAGGAGTTTAGAATTTAATATAATATCAGTACTCTCTCTCAATCCTAATAAGATTAGGATATAAATTAATTAAAAGTGTTTAATTAATTAATTAAATAAAATCCTATTCTAATTAGATTAGGAGGGTTAACCTAATATCTATATAAGAGAGTCTTATATCAGAAATAAGGGACGTGAATTTTTCAAGAGTTGGGAGTACACATATTCTATAGAGAAAGAAACAAGGGTTAAGCCAATAACTCATCTTCCTGAGTTCTTCATCTTCCTTGGTGGATCACCGTTAGAGGCCAAACATTTGGGTGGCTGACATTGATCAAGGGAAGAAGCCACTACAAAGGAATCAAAGGAATCAAAGGGGTAGAACTTGTACCTGAGAAAGCTTGGATCTTCAAAGGTATAATTCTGTTTTTCTCCTTCTATATTCACTGATAATTGATGCACAAGAATGATCATGGTTATGGATTTGTATAAATTTTTGAAAACCTAGTTTTTGCGCTTCCGCCCTATTTATGTGATTTGATTGCATGATTGTTTACGTACAAACCCAACAGTGGTATCAGATCCAATCTTGTGCTAATTATCAGTCTATGTGATTCCATACATGTATAATATGCGATTGGATCGAATTCTGGGCAACAAAAAATTTTCAAATTTTTCGAAGCTGCGCAACTGCGTCGGTACAAGGCAATATTGCTGCGCAGCTGCGCCGATTACTGTTCCTGGTTTTTATGCTGCGCAGCTGCGCCGGTTCCCTTTACATTCCTGGCGCAGCTGCGCCACTAGACAGGAACTGAAATTTTTTTTTTGTTTTATTTAATTAATTGAATGGTTTATTTAATTAATAAAGGTTTAAAATAAAGATGTTTATTTTATGTGAAATGAGATTTCAGAATTGCTAAAATTAAAGAGTTTAATTTGGAATTGTTTTTGAATGAAATAAAGGAGTTTATTTTTCCAAAAACAAAGTTTAGCAAACTTTTGCCCATTAACTGATATTAATACATATATGGAATGAATTTATTTTCATGAGATGAATAAGTTTTATTGATACGTATGATGATATGTATGGTAATAAAAGGGATTGATTATGGACTATGACCAATGTGATTGGATTTTATTTTGGTTGAATGCTTGAATGAATGGGTTTTATAAAATGGGGTCTGCGTACCTCGTCTTCTCTAGTTTTATTCTCGATGTAAATTCTATCTCCTTTCTATGTATTTTCCCTTGACTACTGATCAAGGTTTCTATTTAATTTTAAATAGTTAATGTAATAGAGATAGTTAGAATTATTTTGAAGAAATTGGAGACCAAGGAGCAAGGAGCGCGTGAAGACCCGTTTGTATGGAGCCCAGGTTTAAATGTAATAGTTACATTTAAAATTTAAATTCTTACACTCCTAGGTTTGACCTTTTGGTTCACTTGGTGGCTCTAGTGAACCAAACTAGAATAAAAGTCCATAATCAATCCGGGTAGAATACAGTATTCTATATTGCATGCTAAATATTATATATATTATATTTTATGCAAACATGCTTCGCATGTTTAATAAAATGACACGTATTTTATATATATATGTGCATGCGCGCTAAACAAGATGAGACAAATAATAACAAACCCCTTAAAGAAATAATATTAAGTCTGAAGCGTTCAAATGATATTTGAAATATCGAACGTCGCCTTCTAGCATGATTAATTAATAGAGTATTAAATATTTAATATGAGTTTGTTGTGTTATCCACAAGACGAGTATTGAATATTTAAGATGTTAATTAATCACATTTGATGCTTATCAAGAAAATTGAACGATCTAGTCTTGTTGTGCTATCCACAAGGACGAAAAAAAAAATTTGAATTTATGGAAGTGCTAGGCTGGACTTAACTTAAATCATTTTAGTTCGGATGTGCACACACATGACCATTATGATTTAAGAGGCAAAATAAAAGGAGTTACATGGTGATGTAATTGACAAGAGTTATCTACCTATTTATTTGTATATCGCTTGTTGTGCTATCCACAAGGTTATATACATTTGAAATGGGATCCTTATTCTCACTAGCAAATCTTTAATTAGATGTTGCCGAACTATATAAGTGAGGGTAATATAGTTTGATGAAAATAGTGGGAGATACCAATTTAAAATAAAGACCTAAATTTATTTTGGTGTGCAAAGTTAATAAAATGAATGTTTGCTAAAATGTTGTCTTTTCACATGCATAATTTTAAAAATGTCAAAATCACTAATCTCACTACGAAGCATACTTGATGCAAATAAGCTTACCGGCCCGAATTATGAGGACTAGCTAAGAAATCTGAGAATTGTTCTCACTGCTGAAAAGATTTCTTATGTCCTAAATTCAACTATCCTTGAATCTGTTTCGAAAACAGCCTCTAAGGAAGAGATTGCCACTTTCAATAAATGGCAAGATGATGCATCTGTGGCTTAATGCATCAGGCTCGCATCCATGAATAACGAGCTTCAGCGTCAACACGAAAAAATGGATGCTCCTGCTATGCTGCTTCACCTCAAGGAGCTGTATGGTGAACAGAGTAGGACTGCTAGATATGAGATATCTAAGGAGCTCTTCCGATCTCGGATGATCAAGGGTACTGCCGTCGAGACTCATGTCCTAAAGGTGATCAATTTGATTGAACGCCTTGGACAGCTTGGGTTCGTCATGGATGGGGAGTTGAGTCAAGACTTGGTCTTGCAGTCACTCCCTGAGACCTTCTCGCAGTTTGTGGTTAATTTTCACATGAATAAGCTAGATGTCAGCTTGCCTGAGCTGCTTAACATGCTGAAAACTGCAGAAGGTCACTTTTCATCCAAGAAGAACCATGTCTTGATGGTGGATTCTTCCAATAAAAGGAAGAGGCCCAAGGTGTCTTCTGAAAAGAAGAAATCTAAGAAGGCTAAGGGAAAGGGGAAAGAAAAGGAACAAAAAAAACTTGAACTAGCTAAAGGAATGTGCTTTCATTGCAATGAGCCGGGACATTGGAAGAGGAACTGCAAGAAGTTTCTAGCAGAGAAGAAGCTTGGAGAAGCTTCGACTTCCAATCAAGGTTTGTTTATGATTGAAATTAATTTTTCTGAAAGTCATAATTCTACTTGGGTATTGGATACCGGCTGTGGTTCTCATATATGTAACACTGTGCAGGGACTGGTCAGAAGTAGAAAGCTGAACAATGATGAGGTGATCCTACGAGTGGGGAATGGAGCAAAGGTTGCTGCATTAGCTGTAGGAACTTATTGTTTAGCAATGCCTTCGGGCAAGTCCATTTATCTTAATAATTGTTATTATGTTCCGAATATTATTAAAAACATTATTTCAATTTCTATATTGGATATAGAAGGTTTTGACGTTATTATAAAGAAAAATGGTTGTTCTATTTATAAAGACGATGTTTTATATGGTATTGGAAATTTGCGAAATGGACTTTATACACTTGACTTACAAGAAAATATATTTCAAATTGAACAAACTAAGAAAAGGAAAAGAGATGATATTAATTATACCTATATGTGGCACTGTAGACTCGGTCATATCAATGAAACAAGATTATCCAAGTTGCATAAGGATGGGCTCCTCGAGTTATCCGATTATGAATCATATCCAACTTGTGAATCTTGTCTCATGGGTAAAATGATTAAATCTCCTTTTAGTGGAAAAGGAGAAAGAGTTACAGAGTTGTTGGCATTGATTCACACAGACGTTTGTGGACCCATGACAACAAGTGCACAGGGTGGGTATTCTGATTTTATTACTTTCACTGATGATCACTCAAGATTTGGATATGTGTATTTGATGAAATACAAATCAGAATTATTTGAAAAGTTCAAAGAGTTCAGAAGTGAAGTAGAGAAACAAATGGGCAAGAGTATTAAGACACTTCGATCAGATCGAGGTGGAGAATACTTAAGCGATGAGTTTCTCAATTGTCTCAAAGAAAATGGTATAATCTCACAATGGACTCCTCCAGGTACACCACAGTTAAATGGAGTATCTGAAAGGAGAAATCGAACACTGTTGGACATAGTTCGATCCATGATGAGTTTTACCGACCTTCCAATTTCCTTCTGGGGATATGCCCTAGAAACGGCTGCATACCTACTTAACAAGGTACCTACCAAATCCACCCCAAAGACTCCATATGAGATGTGGAAAGGGAGGAAACCAAATCTTAAGCATGTTAAGACTTGGGGTTGTCCAGCTTATGTCAAAAAGTTTGAAAATGATAAGCTACAGACTAAATCCTATAAGTGTAGATTTGTGGGATACCATAAAGAAATCATAGGGTATTATTTCTATCATCCAACTGATCAAAAGGTGTTTGTTGCGAAACATGCTACCTTCATGGAGAAAGAGTTTATCCATAAAGGGGTCAGTGGGAGTAAGATATATCTTGAAGAAGTTCAAGAACCACAAGTTACCACAGATCAAAGTCAGGTACCTGACCAAGTAGAAGAACCTACTGTACCACACCCTATTCGTAAATCTGGAAAAGTACCAAAGATACCTGAGAGGTATGGATTCGTTATAGAGGATGATGATGAGGTGCACATCAAGAATAATGATGATCCATTGAATTACGGACAGGCTATGAGTAATAAAGACTCAGGGAAATGGCTTGAAGCCATGAAATCCGAAATGGACTCCATATATGAAAACAAAGTATGGACTTTGGTTTCACCACCTGAAGGTATTAAACCTATTGGGTGTAAATGGATTTTTAAGAGAAAAACTGGAGCAGACGGAAAGGTAGAGACCTATAAGGCTCGACTGGTTGCAAAAGGTTTCAAACAAAGACAAGGAGTTGACTATGATGAAACCTTCTCACCAGTAGCCATGCTCAAGTCCATTCGAATTTTGCTTGTGATTGCAGCTTATAACGACTATGAAATCTGGCAGATGGACGTGAAAACGGCCTTCCTCAATGGGAAACTTGAGGAGGATGTGTATATGACACAGCCAAAGGGATTTATTTCAAAAGTTGGAACAAATCAAGTCTGTAAGCTGCAACGATCCATTTATGGGTTAAAGTAAGCTTCTCGTAGATGGAACATTCGTTTTGATGAAACAATCAAAAAGTTTGAATTTATCAAAAATGAGGATGAATAATGTGTATACAAGAAGGTTAGTGGGAGCGCAGTATCATTCCTAGTATTATATGTTGATGATATATTACTGATAGAGAATGACATTCCTATGTTACAATCAATTAAAATCTGGTTATCTAAAAACTTCTCCATGAAGGACTTGGGTGAAGCATCCTATATTTTAGGGATAAAGATCTATAGAGATAGATCTAAAAGGATGCTCGGCTTATCCCAAGGAACGTACATTGATACGATGCTAAAGAGGTTTAGCATGGAAGATTCCAAAAGAGGTCTCATGCCGATGAGCCATGGAATACATCTTTCCAAGAAACAGGCCCCAAAGACACCTGAGGAGAGAGACCGTATGAGTAAGATCCCTTATGCTTCTGCAATAGGATCTATCATGTACGGTATGATATATACTAGACCGGATGTTGCTTACGCACTTAGTGTAACAAGCAGATACCAGTCGAATCCAGGAGAAGAGCACTGGAAGGCAGTGAAAAATATCCTAAAGTACTTGAGAAGGACTAAAGATATTTTTCTTGTCTACGGTGGGTCTGAATTAAAACTCGAGGGATTCACGGACTCAAGTTTTGAAATAGACCAAGATGACAGTAAATCTGTTTCAGGGTATGTGTTTACCTTGAACGGAGGCGCAGTGAGTTAGAAGAGTTCCAAGCAGCAAACAGTTGCTGATTCAGTGACAGAGGCAGAGTATATAGCTGCAAGTGAAGCTGCAAAGGAAGCTGTTTGGATGAAGAAGTTCATAACTGAACTTGGTGTGGTTCCTAGCATTGGAGAAGTAGTTCCTGTATACCGTGACAACACCGGAGCGGTTGCACAGGCTAAGGAACCCAGGTCTCATCAGAAATCCAAACACGTGTTGCGGCGATTTCACTTGATCAGGGAGATCATTGAAAGAGGAGACGTCACCTTGGAGCGTGTGGACTCTTAAGACAACATTGCAGATTCATTTACTAAAGCTCTAACACAACAGCAGTTTGATCGTCACTTAGAGAAGATGGGTATGAGATACCATGGCGATTGGCTTTAGTGCAAGTGGGAGATTGATAGTAGTGTGCATACAAGCCAATCATATATGATGATAAAGCACATACTTTGTAAACAATCTTATTTATTTAATAATAAAATATTCATTTAAGGCATTTAATTATCTACATGGTGCTGTTTTTATAATATGTAAATAACTCATAGTTTTAAGCAATGCTTTTAGAATCATGATGAGATCATGCTAATGAGATCTAAATTCTTAGAAAGCTTAAAAACTAAAATAGTTCCCAATCGTGGGATTACTAAAATGGGGATTAGTAAATCCGGATAGATTGGTACATATGTTGCTTGCTCATTAGATGAGGATGACTAATCTCATGGTCATTTGTGCGGAGACACTAAAGCAAGTATGTAGGTGCTTATTGAAGAATAAGTTCACTGAACGTCACTCGCTATGGAATACCTAATGGAGTTTTACTCGCCTGTCAATAGGAATTCATAATGTGATAGTAGTACAAGTGATCCTTGGACTTGAGATCATCATAGTATCTTGTATGTAACAAATTATACTTTGACTTATTCCTTAAGGCCTTTTAAGGCATATATAGGGTATGCTTGGTTATAATGAGTTGCATATGGAGATAATGTATGATCAATAAAGAATCTACCACCTCTAGTAAAAGAGGAGATATGTCCTATGTGATTCGTTAAATGACAACCCAGGAATCCTTGGCCAAGGTAGAATGAAATTAGAAAGAGGTTTCTAATTTGCATTATTTGGAGTTGTGCATTTTCTAATCAAAATACATATGATTAAATAAATTAGGACTTGACAGTAAATCCATGTCTTATATTTAATTGGGATATATAGTGGAAGGATTGAATTGTACGGTAACTATTAACTCACAGATTCTTTTATGATTAATGTTGAAATCTATATTATCTGAAAAGTCGTTGATCGCTAGGGAGGCTTATCCCTATTGTAGAATAAATGTTATTTATTTAAATAAATTATTAGTTTAATTTATTTATTTAAATAAGATTAGAATTGTTCTAATTGATTTATTCACAATCGGTTTAATATGGAGAACCTAAAGGGTCACACCATAAAAGGAAGAAAAATTATTTAAGAAGAAAATGGCATGATAGTAATAATGCATTAAGTATAATTAATTTAATCTATGGTGATAGAATAAATTAAATAGCTTAATGTTTATTATTTAATATTTTAGAAATATTAAATATAAATTAATAAGAGGAGTCTTATTAATATTATTATTATTATTATTATTTTAATTCTAAAGGAGTTTAGAAATTAATATAATATCAGTACTCTCTCTCAATCCTAATAAAATTAGGATATAAATTAATTAAAAGTGTTTAATTAATTAATTAAATAAAACCCTATTCTAATTAGATTAGGAGGGTTAACCTAATATCTATATAAGAGAGTCTTATATCAGAAATAAGGGACGTGAATTTTTTAAGAGTTGAGAGTACACATATTCTATAGAGATAGAAACAAGGGTTAAGCCAATAACCCATCTTCCTAAGTTCTTCATCTTCCTTGGTGGATCACCGTTAGAGGCCAAACATTTGGGTGGCTGACATTGATCAAGGGAATGAGCCACTATAGAGGAATCAAAGGAATCAAAGGGGTAGAACTTGTACCTGAGGAAGCTTGGATCTTCAAAGGTATAATTCTGTTTTTCTCCTTTTATATTCACTGATAATTGATGCACAAGAATGATCATGGTTATGGATTTGTATAAATTTTTTAAAACCTAGTTTTTGCGCTTCCGCCCTATTTATGTGATTTGATTGCATGATTACGTTACGTACAAACCCAACATACTGCACTTGCTGACTTTCTCTAGTCAGTTACTTTGTATGAAGTCTTCTTCTGATTGGCTTGTGGAAGACTTCATCTTGAATGGCTTCACAACTCAGTCTGCATGCTGATAGAGTTGATGCTTAGATCTTTTTTTAGCTTGCATGCCATTCGGTGAGTGCTCTCTGGTACTCTTCATGTAGAATGTATCTTTGTAGCTCAGACCAAAGGCTTCATGCTTTGGATATATTGGGAGTGCCCATTTGTTGAGAATCGTGTTGACACTACGATACTTCCCTTAGCATTGTTGAGCAACCATTGTGGGAACCTTAGCTCTACAGACTATGATTCGGCTTTGTTGCTGCAGACACTACGATTCTGAGATCAGACCTTGACAGACTACGATTCTTCCTTTGTTCTTGTTGTCCTCGTCTGATCTGGCCCGACTACTATCTCTGCCTCTGATGATCAGTAGACTCCACTGCTTTAAGTGTGATCTACGATTCTTGACTTAGCTCTGCCAGATTCTTTGTCGGCTCATAGATAAACTGTCTCTTTAATTCTGAACGTGACTTCCTCAGCAAACTACAGCTCCGAGGAAGTTCTTCTCGACACACTACGATCCTTCCTCGTTTCTCCTGGCAGACTACGATTTCTGATGCAGTGCTCGATGATCAGACAAGCCTATCTATTACATTGTAAAAGATCAACCTAACAAGTTTGATCTTTCTATACTTATAGTCCTTGTACATCATTTCTTTTTAAGGACTTTACAGAACCTGTTTTGCTTATGTAGGATCAACCTAACACATTTGATCAATCATTCTAAGTCCTTGTACATATATTCCTATTATCTATCAAAGGACTTTACAGCTTCTGTCAATGCAAGCATACTTGTATATTCATTCATTTATATCATAATCAAATCATATATAAATAGGAATATCATTCTCATGAGTATTACTAACAATATGCTCTTCGAGTTCCCACGTAGCTTCTTCAGCGTTGTGGTTCCTCCAAATTACCTTAACAGAAGGTATTACTTTATTTCTGAGAACTTGCTCTTTCCTGTCAACAATCTGAACAGGAACTTCTTCGTATGATAAGTTTTTCTCAAATTATAAGGGTTCATATTCAATCACATGTTTGTAATCGGGTTTGTAGGGTCTTAACACTGACACATGGAAGACGTTGTGGACATTCTCTGGCACCGGAGGTAAGGCTACCTTATACGCAACTTTTTTGATCCTTCGCAGTAACTCAAAGGGTCCAATGAACCTCAGGCTCAATTTACCCTTCTTACCGAATCTGATCTTCTCTTTTCAGTGAGAGACTTTCAAGAAAACAAAGCTACCCGATTCAAATTCTACATTCTTACGGTGTGGATCGGCGTATTTCTTCAGCCTATCCTGAGCCGCTACCAATCTTGTCTAGATCACTTTGACTATCTCTGCTGTCTGTTGTACCAACTCTGGACCTAGCAATTGTCTCTCACCAACTTCATCCTAGTATAGTGGAGTTCTACACTTTCTGTCGCACAACGCTTCGTAAGGCGACATGCCAATACTAGCGTGGTAACTGTTGTTGTAACCGAATTCAACGAGCGGTAGGTGATCATCCCAATTTCCCTTGAAATTCATGATGCACGCTCTCAACATATCTTCCAAAGTCTGTATCGTTCTTTCATTCTGCCCGTCTGTTTGAGGGTGATATGTCGTACTCATTCTCAATTGTGTCCCCATGCATTCCTGTAGTTGCTTCCAGAATTTTGATGTGAAGCGCGGATCTCGGTCGAAAATAATCGACACTGGAACTCCATGCCTTGAAACAATCTCTCTCACATGCAGCTTTGTCAACTAGTCAAAGTTAAATCTGATCTTGATCGGAAGGAAGTGTACAGATTTCGTCAATCGGTCAACGATAACCCATACTGCGTCGTAGCCTTTCTGAGTCATCGGAAGGCCGACCACGAAATCCATCGTAATATGTTCCCATTTCCATTCTGGGATCTCTATAGGTTGTAGCAAACCACTCGGCCTCTGATGTTCTGCTTTCACTTACTGACATGTTAGACACTTGGCAACACACTCTGCAACATCTCGTTTCAAATTTGGCCACCAAAAATGGTGTCGGAGATCTTGGTACATCTTGGTACTACCAGGGTGAATCGAATACCGTAAACTATGAGCCTTGCTCAAAATATCCTCCTAAATCTCTGGCATTGTCGGTACCCAAACTCTATTTTAAAATCTTAACTGTCCTTCACTGTCCATCTTGAATCTCGATTCGATTCCTTCATATATCTTCTTCTTTACCTTCTCACATTCTTCGTCCTGAAGTTGAGCTTCCTTAACTTTATCCAGCAAAGTTGTACCAGCTTGCAATTAGAACAGCTTTTCGTCGACCTCCATAGGATACCTCACCTCCAACTCCAGCTTCTCCATCGCTGAAATTAGTTCCTCCTGAGCAATCAACATCATCAATTTCTCCCGACCCTTTCTGCTTAAGGCGTCGGCAACAACGTTTGTTTTACCCTGATGGTATAAAATTTCGCAGTCATAGTCCTTAATTAACTCCAACCACCTTCTCTAGCATATATTCAAGTCCTTTTGTGTAAAAATATATTTCAGACTTTTGTGGACTGTATATATTTCACACTTCTCCCCATAGAGATAGTGTCTCCAGATCTTCAAGGCAAATACCACTGCAACTAACTCTAAGTCATGGGTCGGATACCCCTTCTCATAGTCCTTCAATTGTCGTGGCGCATACGCAATGACCCTGTCGTCTTGCATAAGCACACAGCCAAGTCCTTTATGCGACGCATCACTATAAACCATAAAATTTCCTGTGTCATCCGGAAGAAATAACAGGTGCCGAACTCAACCTCTTCTTAAGCTCTTGGAAGCTTTCCTCACACTTCTCCGTTCAAACGAATTTCACCGATTTCCTAGTCAAATTCGTTAGCGGAGTTGAGATCTTGGAAAAGTCCTGAATGAATCTTCTATAATAGCTTGCCAATCCAAGAAAACTTCTCACTTTCGATGGTGTTTTCGGCTGATCCCAGTTCATCACAGCTTCGACTTTGGAGGGATCTACCGAAATTTCGTCCTTATCAATAACATGTTTGAGAAATTGTACCCGCTCAATCCAAAATTCGCATTTTAAAAACTTGGTATACAACTTCTCCCTTCTTAATGCCTCCAAAGTTACCTTCAAATGCTCTAGGTGTTTCTCTTTAGTCTTCGAGTATACCAAAATGTCGTCGATAAACACCACCACGAATTTGTCCAAAAACGGTTTAAACACTCCATTCATCTGGCCCATAAATGTTGCAGGCGCATTTGTTAGACCAAATGACATCACCAAAAATTCGTTAGTGACCATATCGAGTTCTGAATGCTTTCTTCGGAACATCCTCTGGCCTCACTTTTAATTGATCATAACCACTTCTCAGGTCTATCTTCGAGAAGTATCTCTCTCCCTTCAATTGATCAAACAGGTCGTCAATCCTCGGCAATGGGTACCTATTCTTAATCGTGACCTTGTTTAATTCTCGGTAGTCGATGCAGAGCCGCATCGTCCTGTCCTTCTTCTTCACAAATAACATCGGCGCTCCCCATGGCGATATGCTCGGTTGTATGTACTTCTTGTCCAGTAGCTCTTGCAGTTATACCATCAACTCTTTCATCTCTACTGGAGCCATCCGGTATAGTGCCTTCAATATTGGAGTCGTTCCTGGGGCCAAATCGATCACAAACTCAACCTCTCTATCTGGCGGAAGTCCTGGCAGATCATCCGAAAATACGTCTACAAAGTCTCTCACGACTGGTATATCTTCCAATTTTGGGTTCTGTTTACGACTCTCGACTATGTAGGCTAAATATCCTACACAGCCTTATCTTAACAACTTCCTGGCTTGCATCATCGTCAGACAACTCGCTTGTTTAGGCGACTTGCTGCCATAAAACACAACCTTTGACGGAGTCATAAGGATAATACATTTCTTCTGGCAATCAATTACAGCGCCATAATTGAATAGCCAATCCATTCCCAGAATAACTTTGAATTCCCCCAGTCTAATCGGGATAAGATCTACGTTCATAATGTTACCCTTAATATCCACCCTACAGTTCTTGTGTACGTACTTAAGAGGAATCACTTCCCTATTCACAATCTCTATGTTCATAGGGTATTCTAATTCGTCCTTATGCAATTCTAAGTTCTTAGCAAAGTCATCGGATATAAATGAACAAGTAGCACCCGAATCAAATAATACATAAGCATTAACTTTATTGATCGGAATGATACCTGACACCACATCGCGAGACTGCACAGCATCCTCCACTGTCATGTTGAATGTCCTGGCTATTGGTCGATTTGTTGCGGTTGGTCCTGTGATAGTCAGAGCATTTCCACCGCTGTTTCCTCTGTTCCCTTCTGATCCTGCCCCTCCAGATGCCTTCTTAGGAGATTCCCTAGCCAAGTGATCCTTTGAGCCGCAAGTGATCTTATGTAATTCTAAGTTCTTAGCAAAGTCATCGGATATAAATGAACAAGTAGCACCCGAATCAAATAATACATAAGCATTAACTTTATTGATCGGAATGATACCTGACACCACATCACGAGACTGCACAGCATCCTCCACTGTCATGTTGAATATCCTGGCTATTGGTCGATTTGTTGCGGTTGGTCCTGTGATAGTCAGAGCATTTCCACCGCTGTTTCCTCTGTTCCCTCCTGATCCTACCCCTCCAGATGCCTTCTTAGGAGATTCCCTAGCCAAGTGATCCTTTGAGCCGCAAGTGAAGCAGGCGCCCTTCTTTGGGTTAGGGCAATTAGGTGCTATGTGGCCTTCGTGACCACAATTGTAGCAAACTCTTTTCCCCTTCATGCAGACTCCCAAGTGAGTATTCTCACAGGTTGAACATACATCAATTCTCTTCTTCTGACTTCCTTGCTGATTCACGTTTGATGAGTTTTCATTCCACTTCTTTTTCTGGTTATTGTTTCCTCCCGCGTTGCTGCCACTAGCTTTGTTATTACCTTCACTCTCATTCTTCTTCTTCTTTTGATCCTGATTGTACTTGGTCACGGCATCGCTACCACCTTCAGCGAGGATGGCCTTCTCCAGTACCCCAGCAAAAGTGTTTAATTGGAACATTGACACTTTGCTATACAACCAGGGCTTCAGACCCTGTTCAAACCTCCTTACCTTCCTCTCGTCGGTGTGCACTTGGTACATGGCAAACCTAGCTAATTCATTAAACTTTGCGGCATAGTCTGGTACGGACATATTTCCCTGCTTGAGTTCCAGAAACTGAACCTCCATCAGGTTCTGTGAGCTGGTCGGGAAATACATCTCGAAAAGCATTTCTTTAAACCTCTCCCAGGTTATTACGCCTTCTCCTCCTCGGACCTTATTTTCCTGCCACGAAAAGTTGGCTTCTGATTTTAACATGAGCGTTGCGTAGGCGGTCTTCTGGTCCTTACTGACTCTAGAGACGTCAAAAACTTTCTCCATTTCCATAACCCAAGTCTGAGCATCTATCAGGTTCGTGGAGCCTTTAAACTCTGGCAGTCCCACTGCCTTGAAGTCCTTAAACGAGGTATTTGGTGGAGCTTGAGGCTGATTGTTCATTGCTCCCGTCAGAAGATTTACCAACTGCTGAACAGGATTGGCAATAGCATTGGCGTCATTGTTGTTATTCGTTGACCCTTCCTGGGCCTATCGATGGTTTTGTCTTCTCCTCGGCGGCATATTTCTGTATAAGATATCTGCTTATTAAATCCTTATTCAATTCTTTAAATGTCTAAGACTTAACTTAAATACTTTAACATGATCACTTAACACATAATCGTTTTAAATAAACTCTGATATTTTATTTAGTCAAAAGTTTTAACATAAGAAGATAGCATCACTGCTATTAACATCAATTATCCCGAGATAAAGAATCTACAGAATTTAAATCATCAAAATATTCCTCTGTTTATAATCACATCGAAATTTACATTATTAACTACTTAATGAAAATATTCACATAATCAAACTGTTCCTATCACTGCCTACTAAGGCGACGAACAGCTTTACTACATTCTTCTTCCTGAATGCGAAACATCGTCCTGCGATCTAGCATGTACCAAGGTAGACCTTCGAACTGAACTGGATAGTACATAACCCGATCCTGGGCCTTGTCAATTGCATTCTAAAATGTATCGTCCGTCTCCTTAATCTCCGCTCTCTTTGCGCGGTCATTATCCTCTTCAAGATCTACACGTCGTGAATCCCTCACCCAAGCATCCTCTGCCATGGCAAGTCTTGCTAATTTCTCTTTCAAATCATTCTTCAGCTTCTCTATCTCTTCTGACTTTTCTTCACCTTGGCCCTTCTCGTGGACCAAATCCCACTCTACGTCTCCAAGACGTGTGTAAAGAGCCTCCATCTCACCATCCTTCTGCTTGATGGTAGACTGTTAAGTAACCGTCTGCTCCCTCAACTCCTGAACAGTATCCCGTAACTCTATTTTACAGTCATACAGCTCATCGTATATCTCAGCGCTGATAGAGTTAGGTGGGAACTCTTCAGGGTCTTCATCCTCCTCCTCGGCTGCCTTAGCCTGAACCTCAATCTCTTCAGGGTCTTCCTCAGTGTCCTCCTCTGAGTCAAACACTGGAACTTGTTCCTGACCAATGATTGTGATCAAAGGAGATGGCTCTCGTCGAATCAGCTGCTCCCAGACTGTGTGAATGTCTCAGGGCTCCTCCTCTCTAGCCTCTTGGGGTACAATGTCCCTAAGCTGACTAGGTTCTCCAGCATCCGTCATCCTGACAAATCAAATTTTAAATCTTAGTTATTACGTAATGCTAATCGATACTCGAGTACATAAGTATAAACGCATAACACATAAAGTAAATTATTATCTTTCTTAGAACTCGACAAGAGTTATCATTACTATGTTCTCGATCTCCTAAATGGCTACTACCCTAAGGTTTTCCCCCACCTAAGGTTCATAACCTGGCTCTGATACCAACCTGTGACACTAGTAGCTATCGTTAACACTACTAAATTTACCTTACTCAGGTTCACCTAACTCAAGAATTAGTATAGCAATAAGCAAGGATTGATCCCACAGAGAGTGAATTATTTTATACTTATCCAATGAATCCAATAAATTGGGGGTTTTAGTTTGAGAAATATAATTAACTAAATAAAATATCAATGAGTGAAAGTATTCAATTCTTCAGTTCAGTATCCCCTTTTCACAATTATGATTTAACCAAGTGTTTATAATATTTATCTTCCAATGAAATTAATAACCCTAGATAACCGCGATCGAAAATTACCGAAATTCTCCTTAACTGTAGATCTAATGCGACGATCTCCAACAAGAGATTCTAACTACCATACAACCTAGAACTATCAGTCTAGATTTAATATGATAGAAGCATGAAGAATGAGAATTAGATTATTCCAAGCAACAATTACACAATCAGAAATTATTTAACTTGTCTTCTAAATATCTTAACAATATTTCAAAGCTTGACCATAACAAAATATCATTAATCGCTACGTGGATTAGACACACTTCGTTTGCTTAAAATCTGTCTTAATCTAGCAGATGATATCAATTCACTAAATTAATCCTACAGAATCACATTAGTAAATTGAATAACATATATGAAAGTTCACGTAGATAAACAGAATAAATCTCATGAAAGAATAAGTACTATATTGATCAAACCAGTAATTGATAGTAAGGTTCACCTTCCTTCAGAATTGAATTGGAAGAATTAGTTCATCTCTTCAAGAATTCCTAGATCTAAATTGAAAGAATAGAAGAAGATATAAGAGAATAGATCTTTTTTAATATGTTACATCAAGTCCTTTTTTATATCATTATAATATTGCAGCCCTAGTCTCTCTCTTCTTATTTCCGTGTCCAAGTCGTAAAAGGAATTGAGCAGCTGCTGGCCGACCCAGCGCGGCCAGCGCCCCAAAGGCGCGCTCCGCGCCCAATATGCAGAATGCCCATCCTTGTCTTGATATCTTGTTTACTTCTTACCTTACTAAGCTGCTTGCGCTATTCCTTTTGCTGGCTTAGTAAAACCGTGGTCCGCTAGGACTCATTCCTTTCCTTTAATTGCATGTTGACGTAACCGTGTGCTGCTTGTGCTCCTTCCCCACGTGAGCTGCTCAATTACAAATCGTGGTCCCCACATCTTGCTTTAATAATTCAATCCAACTTGAAAGGCTTGAGCTGCTCAATTTCTAATTCCTTTTGTAAGTTGGACAATACCGTTAATTGCTACTTGACTTGTGATGCTCTTATTTCGTGGGCCCCATGTGATTTAAATCCCATTCCTTTTGTCAAGTTGCTTACCACCTTGGACCCACTGCAAGTTATCCTATTCCAATCCGTGCTGCTCTTGGAATTAGGAGATGGACTTGCTGCTTATTCATTTGCAAGGTACTATAATTCGTGGACTCCTAAGCTCCATTTGGACTGCTCAAAACCGTGAGCCCATGTGCCGAATTGGGTCAGCCCAATTAGTCCCAAATTAAACTCCAATTCGTCCCGTTTCAATATATTAGCTCCAAATAATCCTGAAATCAATAAACACCATATTAAGCTTGTATACACATGAAACATGTAATAAAACTAAACATAAAGGAATAATAATCATTGAATATTATATACTTATCAAATTCCTCCACACTTAGCCTTTTACACGTCCTCGTGTAAACCAAAAGTTTGATTTCCAAAAAAAATTCTATTCAACCATTATGTCAAAAGATTTTAAGATCAAATCATGATTATCGACACTAAACCCACAAAAACATAATCAACGCTTCATCAATCAACTCAAGATAAGCACCTTGCCACTTCACCAATGAATTTTATTAAGTTAAATTGTAATCACATAAGCCCTTGTCTATGATCCACACACTTACTCAACTTAGTTATCATGGAGCAAAAACCGTGCACACCACTCAAAAACTCAAAACATATTTTCATGCTTTAAAAAAAATTTCTCCAGGACCCTTTCATTTTTCCTCTTTGTGTCCGGTGAATGCATTTTATGCTCCGTTTCACCTTCCTCAATCATTCTTTTGTAAGTGAGTGCATTTTATGCTCCATCTCACTTATTCGCACGTGTTTATGGGAGAGTGCGTTTTACGCTCCATCTCATCCTACTACATGGTTTCTCTTTTGCTTCTTTTTCTATAATTTCTTTGATTTTTAACTTTTCTGATTTTCTTCGCATGGTCCTGTAAATAGCATAGGCAGTTCAATAGTTCTAAAGCATGAGATTAGTGCACATAGACAACTCCACAGATAACTTAGCCAACTAGGCGTATAGCACATGTTCAAGTACTCATGAGACACAAATTCAATTCAAATCAACTACTATGGATCATGACTTAGTTTTTCTCAATCATTAACCAATTACGCATTAAATAGATTTTGAATTTTTAGCATTGATTTCCAATTTTTGACTTTAACCTTCGAACACATAGGCAAATAGAATTATGGAATCCAAATTTTTCAAAAATTTTCAGAGGCATCAAATTTTCCTATTTCCTATTAAAATCGACAGATCAAATATCCCTAAATAATCAAAAGCCTAAATCTTCCCCCCCCCCCCACCCACTCAAACCTTACATTGTCCCCAATATAAGAAAATCATGAAAAGAAAAAAGAACTACAACTAATAAATTAAAAAGAAAAGGGATAGAAAGATCTAATTTGAATTCTTGGGTTGCCTCCCAAGCAACTGTCCTTGTTTATTGTCATTGGCCTGACATCTTTCCTCTCATTCTATGTAATTGGACTTGTGAACTTTAAGTGGACTGGTAACAGTTTCATCCTTAAATGAGAAACATTGTGTACTACTTGATCATGCTCCTTTCCAGCCACCAAATCCTCCTTGTATAATTGTATTTGATCAAAAAATTCCTGCACTGAATAATCCACAACATCAATAGGAAAAACAGATTTAACATTACCAAGATACCTTTTTGACTCATCGGCGTTGAACTGGAACTTTGTACTGTCCACTTTCATGGTAAAGGTACGATGGTGTGTATCATTCATTGTTCCTGTTGATTGTATTGATGGAGATGAATCCACTTTTTGCTTGTAGAGATCTGCAGAAATTATCAAGTCATTCCCCTCGTTCTCTTGTTCCTTCTCTTTATCAACTTCTAGAATATCGTCTGTTCCTGAAGTAAGCACTGAATCCTCCTGCTCCTCTTCGTCACAGCCCATTGTACCCTGAGATTCCAAACTACTAACTGTAGTAGCAAGCTTCCTCATATGATTCTCCAATATGTGGATAAAAGTCCTTATCTCTTGCTGGAACTGTTGCGTCTGATTCATGAACTGTTGTGTCTGATTCATGAAAGCTTTGATCATATCCTCCATAGATGGTCCAGAATGAGCAAGTACTTCGTAGTTCAAGTCGTGATGATCTCTCCATCCGGAATTTTGAGTTTCTGCCCAAGGATCATATTGATGCTGATGATGTCCTAAGAATATCCCCACGGTATTTTCTTGTTGAACAGTGGCATCCTCATGTAGTATTGGACAAGCATCCGAAGTATGTCCCGACATTGAACAAATTCCACATACCCTTGCTACTTGCATATTCCCTGCAACTATTTGTCGAACCAAAGCAGTTAAATCAGAAATTTGTTGCTCAATTCTTGGCACCGCCATCTTTTCCTTTTCAAGTGTTGGAACAAGAGCTTCTTTTGTATCTACAATTTTCTCTGTCTCTTGATCAAAATTTACGTTAATAGAGTGAGAGGATTTAGTCAAT
Source organism: Panax stipuleanatus (assembly GCA_020205555.1). Classification (NCBI taxonomy): domain Eukaryota; kingdom Viridiplantae; phylum Streptophyta; class Magnoliopsida; order Apiales; family Araliaceae; genus Panax; species Panax stipuleanatus. The sequence continues at coordinate 36,842,544 of CM035117.1, forward strand.
AAAAAAATTAATTAAAGAATAATAACTAATAAAAAAAATTGAAAACAATTGAATAAATAAAAATAATAACACTCCCCAGCAACGGCGCCAAAATTTGGTAGCTGTCGTTAACACTACTAAATTTACCTTACTCAGGTTCAACTAACTCAAGAATTAGTATAGAAATAAGCAAGGATCGATCCCACAGAGAGTGAATTATTTTATATTTATCCAATGAATTGGGGATTTTAGTTTGAGAAATATAATTAACTAAATAAAATATCAATGAGTGAAAGTATTCAATTCTTCAGTTCAGTATCCCCTTTTCACAATTATGATTTAACCAAATGTTTATAATATTTATCTTCTAATGAAATTAATAACCCTAGATAACTGCGATCGCAGATTACTCAAAATTCTCCTTAAGTGTAGATCTACTGCGATGATCGCCAACAAGAGATTCTAACTAACATACAACCTAGAACTATCAGTCTAGATTTAATATGATAGAAGCATGAAGAATGAGAATTAGATTATTCCAAGCAACAATTACACAATCAGGAATTATTTAACTTGTCTTCTAAATATCTTAACAATATTTCAAAGCTTGACCACAATAAAATATCATTAATCGCTACGTGGATTAGACACACTTCGTTTGCTTAAAATCTGTCTTAATCTAGCAGATGATATCAATTCACTAAATTAAACCTGCAGAATCACGTTAGTAAATTGAATAACATATATGAAAGTTCACGTAGATAAACAGAATAAATCTCATGAAAGAATAAATACTATATTGATCAAACCAGTAATTGATAGTAAGGTTCACCTCCCTTCAGAATTGAATTGGAAGAATTAGTTCATCTCTTCAAAAATTCCTAGATCTAAATTGAAAGAATAGAAGAAGATACAAGAGAATAGATCTTTTTTAATATGTTACATCAAGTCCCTTTTTATATCATTATAATATTGCAGCCTTAGTCTCTCTCTTCTTATTTCCGTGTCCAAGTCGTAAAAGGAATTGAGCAGCTGCTGGCCGAGCCAGCGCGCCCCGCGCCCAGTATGCAGAATGCCCAGCCTTGTCTTGATATCTTGTTTGCTTCTTACCTTACTAAGCTGCTTGCGCTATTCCTTTTGCTGGCTTAGTAAAATCGTGGTCCACTAGGACTCATTCCTTTCCTTTAATTGCATGTTGACGTAACCGTGTGCTGCTTGTGCTCCTTCCCCACGTGAGCTGCTCAATTACAAACCGTGGTCCCCACATCTTGCTTTAATAATTCAATCCAACTTGAAAGGCTTGAGCTGCTCAATTTCTAATTCCTTTTGTAAGTTGGACAAAATCGTTAATTACTACTTGACTTGTGATGCTCTTATTTCGTGGGCCCCATGTGATTTAAATCCCATTCCTTTTGTCAAGTTTCTTACCACCTTGGACCCACTACAAAGTTATCCTATTCTAATCCGTGCTGCTCTTGGAATTAGGAGATGGACTTGCTGCTTATTCATTTGCAAGCTACTATAATTCGTGGACTCCTAAGCTTCATTTGGACTGCTCAAAACCGTGAGCCCATGTGCCGAATTGGGTCAGTCCAATTGGTCCCAAATTAAACTCCAATTCGTCCCATTTCAATATATTAGCTCCAAATAATCCTGAAATCAATAAACACCATACTAAGCTCGTATACACATGAAACATGTAATAAAACTAAACATAAAGGAATAATAATCATCGAATATTATATACTTATCAGACACCCCCAAATCCGGGTACTTCAATTTTTATGAGATTTGGTGTTCACTGTACAAATATCATATGTCTATCTACCCATAATAAATGAAAACCATTAAATAGATAGAAATAAACCTCCCCTTATGGGGCATGTGAATCATAAATACATCAATCCCAGGTCATACTAACCTTGAACATCTGCGCGAAAACATAAACAAATAAAGTCTTAAACATTACACATAAGTCTTAACAATAAACATTCTTAAATCAAATAACAAGTCTTCAACACTTGTTAACGTTTCCCTTGCCTTTGCTAGTGGAAGGCTCGTCAACTATTTTGTTCTTAACTACAATGTTATTATTACGCAAGAGAAGCACAATTGCCCACAAGTATAACAATAAAACAACAATATAATAACATGCGAGTGAATCAAAGACTTTTGAATAAAGAAACTCGACTTTTGAATCAAAAATAAATAACGAGAATCAAAAGAACATCTGAGGGTCATAAGACCTTAAACTATGTCCTAGGTTGTCAAGTGTTTATACTTGAAACCTTTAACAATCATAAGACTATGGACTCTACTTCTCGTACTTAAGGGGATCAGCCCTTAGTACCATACTGTGCATAATATCTTAACGCTAAAGCATCGATAATCCCCTATAATAGGATTGTTCATCTCACTTTGACATCAGAGTTCGCACCAAAGGAAGTTTGGTTTGGATAAGCTCAATAATAGTTCTGAAATTTAGAACGTTCATCAACTATGGACTAGTCGAATCAATAAGGGTTCGCTAGTCTTACAAATTTCAACAATAAACTGATAATCAATTCAAATAATAAATCTCAAGAGGTATACAATCGAATAAGTATTGTATAACTGGAATTATGCTTTAAAAGAATTATAACATCTAATATGAAATCTTGAACTAGAACAATTAAAAACAAGAACTTGCTCGATATAGAAAATAAGTCTAGTACTTGCTCAACGAATAATTTAGAATTTAAAGAAACTTGTTCCATAAAAATAAAATTTTGAGTAAGGAAACTTGCCTCTTGCACAAGCTCAAATTTATAACTCACGTCCTTTAATTAATCCTACATAACCATCCATTCATAATACCAATTAATTATAAGTTCGATATACTCATCGAATCACCACTTGGTCTTTGTACATGTTATTAGACTTTACAAATAACGGTTTAAGTTATTAAATTAACTTATTAATTAATCACATAATATAAGTTATTTTCATCTTATTATATGCTTAACATGTCTTACTGTTCATTACATTAGGTTTTAAAACACATCTTTGAAACTTGAACACTTAGTAAAATTTCTGAAATTCTGCAGGCCAGGCGCGGCCGCGCTCCAATTGCCCTTTGGAATAGCGCAGGCGCGTTGCACGGCGCGGGCGCACTCTAAGTGTGCCTTGAAGCGGCGCGGCCGCGCTGCGACATTCAATTTTTGCAGTTCGCGAAAAACACACAGAACAGCCCAATAAATCCCAAATTAAACTAATACAATAATTTGTAATGTTAACCATGAAGTATAAACTTCACAGAAACATTATAAATCGATTCTAGCATGCTTCTAACACTTTAAATCACGTAATTGCTCGAATTTAAACATTTAATTTCACTGTTTTCCATATTTTGTAAAACTTTGAGAAAAGACATGAATTTCAACGTTGCAGACTCATTAATACCCCGAATCCGTTCGTTGAAATTCTGTTTTGTTCGTTTAAACATGTATAATTATATTCAATTGTCAATTTAGAGTTTAAAAAACGATTAAAGCATGTAAATTTGTACATAAGGGCCATATATACAACTCTCATACTCTGTAACTTTTGAAAACCCAATTTAGGCATAATTGCATGAATTTAATCATTGTAAATCATGCATACATAGTATAAAACATGTTATAAATAATTAGTAACACATATATTGTCATATAATCAACAGTCACCAAATTTTCCATTCACAGATAACCTTTAAAACACACGTAAATGAAAAAACTCTGAAATTTTTTGAAAACTTAACTAAAACAAATTCACATGGATTTGATCGTTTCAAAACATGATTACATGATAGAAAATATGTTAGGAACATATATCATCAATTCATGCATAATTTACAATTTTAACCTTCACAGAGAACTCAAGTTGGCTTTTTTATGGAAGAAATATAATATGTAAATATAAAAATTGAATCAAGAGATTACCCTTGCTAACTCTGTTTGATGATATGGACTTAGACTCTTCAAATCAATTTTTCTCTTACATTCTCTTTTTTCCTTCTCTAATATTTTCTCTGAATTGTGTGATATAAGAACTGATATATGATATATGTATATTACGTATAGTATAACACGTATAGTTAGTAGTCAGTTAATCCGTAATGGGTTAACTGCTAAATCCTCCCTTAGGGCTTTGTTTGTTTTTTCTTTATTCTTCCTTTCTATTTATTTTGATTAACTTACTATAATATAGTTTAATAATGTCACACCCAATTAATCAAATATTTATTTAAATCAAATAGAATAATTCCACATTAAATCACATAGTCACATAATTAAAATCCTCATTTATTAATTGTGACAAATCATTAAATCTCTAATTAATTATTAAATTAATTAGAATAACATTATGCTTATTAATTAATTCATTTAATCAAATAAGCTCAATTAAATTCATACTTTAAATTATAAAAATTCTCCACATTAATTTAACTAATGTAACACATATAATTAAATTAATCTACCACAATTTTATCAATTAATTATTTAATTCAATAATTAAATCATCAAAAAATATTTATTTAATTTAATAAATATTTATATTAAATTACAAAAATCTCGTTCGTCACAGATTTACTCATCTCTCCCCTCCTAGTTCTAATCCCAGATCTCCACCAGAGATCATATTCCTAAGATCTGATACCAACTCACTACTAGAAAAACAAGAATACGTGACGGAACTTTGTGATAGTTTTTAAAAATAATCACAAAAGATAGTAATTTGTGACGGACTTTTTAAGCAATCACAAAATAATAGTATATATGATGGCTCTTAGTGATGACTAATTTTGCCATCATTATATTATAATTGTGATGGTCATGTCAATCACCAAATTTTTCATGCAAAATAAACTTTCTTTTTGTGACGCACTAAGTCATCACTTATAGATATACCCTTTTCGTGATTGCATTTAAGTTGTCACTAATATTTTAATGTAAGAAATAATCAAAACAATATTTTATGACGGCCATGACACTCATTAAAAAAGGTAGATTTTTGTGACGACTTTTATTTGCAATTACAAAAAGAAGCTTCTTTGTGATGGATTTTTCAAGCCATCACAAAATAATAAAATATATGATGGCTCTCAATGATGACAAATTTTACCATCATTATAACGTATTTGTGACTCTTATTGCAATTACCAAATCTTATGTGGAAGTAATTTTGTTTAGTAAGTCAACTCACATATGTTTTTTTTTATATTTTGTTTTAAAATTATAATCATGATCTGGGCTTTGATGTAGTGATAATTATAATCGTTATTTAGTTTGCAAATGGGGGGAGGGTTCGAATCCTACAAGTATCATTTGATACAATTATTATAGTGAAATAAATTATCCGTAAATAGAAATTCACGTTCTTACCTTTGATCCCTAAAATCGTATTTTTTTGTGATGACTTTGACAATCACAATAGATTACGTGTTAATATGATTGTATTAATCATCACAAAAGCACTAAGCGTTTGCGTGATTGCCAAAACCATCACATAAAACCTTTCATGATGGGTGTATACAAGACGACCATTGTGATGCTTAAAGTCATCGTGTAAACCTTTTGTGATGGTTTTTCTAGTTTTTGTGATGGATTTTGGCCATCACAAATGACCATTTTTTTAGTAGTGACTGTGACGCCTCCAAAATAGGTCCACACAACCTATTTTGAGTCGCCAAAATACAAGATACAAAATCCAGATACAAATATTCCTATTTACAAGTATTAAACTGTCGTACAAAATACGACCACATAAGTTGTGAGTTTCAAAACAGATATTATGTTGTATATAATACAAAAATATCTACACTCAAATTAAGTCTTCATTATAATTATTGCCACACTATTATAAAGACTGCTATAGACTATCACGGACCATCACTCCATTCCCCTACTAGTCTCAGCTATATTCTCATTTTCTGAAGAGAACAATGAAAGAAAAGGGTGAGCACAACTAGCCCGATAAAGAATATTATGACTAAGATAATGAAGAATAAATTATTCGTAGTCCTCAACAGTGAAAAATCTGACATAATATGATAGACAACAAGTTTTAGATCAACAACTGCAGCGGAAATAACAATTTATTAGAAGAGTCAAGTAGAGCGTGATGTCTACTATCTTCTATGATTTAAAAGTCCATCATCAATATTTTATCCATGTAACACCAATCAATAAATGTTTTAAATCAATAATTTATCTTCGCACTATGGGCCAAAGATATTCATTTGTATCACCAGTGGTCATGATCATGCCAAACACATGTCCATCTTTGCACTACGGGCCAAAGAGAACTTTCACCGCTAGCATTTTTCTGTAACTCCAAAGGCCATGATTATACCAATACACAATTCCTGATCATAATCACATCAATCAACAGTTCATCTTTGCACTACGACCAAAGATAACTTTTCACCACAATTTAAACACGAGGATGATGACAATGATATAAAGAATGAATCAAGTGAGATCAATGATAAATATTAGAGATTTATAATTTAATTTATCCAAGTTCAAGAACATTCAAATTGTCAACATGATAACCAATTATAAAGTAAAATTCAAAAATGATATTTAAGATTAATATTTCAAAGATAATAAGGAAAAGATATTAAGTTTCGTCGTGAATCGTACCCAGATGAATAGTACCTGAATGAATAATACCCTGACATGAAAGTATTAAAATTTAATAAATAAGTTCAGACAAATATACAAATGAAATGATATTAGATGAAGCGCAAACCTCAAGAAATTTCTAATCATTTTAGGGATTATAGAAGCAATACTTATCATAGTAAGTGTAGATTTAGGAATATGAAAAGAAATAATATTTACTTACATACGATAGAGTATTGAAAAAAATAATATTCCTTACAAATATTGAACGAAGATAATATCCTTTACCTGAGAAGAGAACTAGATGTTATCTAATCTGTATGAGATTATTGTGAGAAAATCTTGCATTATAAGCTACACTCAAAGTATATTTATACTCAAAAGAAATAAGCACAATATTATAGAAGAAGAATTTTTGATATTGTAATGGTGTATTTTTCATCGTCTGAATATGTATCCTTTTATAGGCGAAGTTGGGAGATAGGTTTTCTTAATTTACGGATCTTAAGCCAAGGATTTCAATTCCTTTAGCACCGCGATTTAGGCAGTTTTTTTTTAAGATTGTGACCCATGAAAAAAAAATAAGTTACAGGTTAACTGAAGAAAACGAGTTACCAGTATGCAAGGGAATTTAAGCAAAACATATGTTTTGAAAATTTTGTTATCAAGGCCACCTTTAGGAAAAATTCCTAATCTGCCAAAGAAAAGCAAAGAAGACTTGTCCTTTGAAAGAAATTCAACAAGGGAGGCCCATCACCATCAAAGTTACTTTACTTGGAAGGCATGCAAATGAGGGGCCATTCCTTGAAAAATGAATTCATCATCCACCAAACTTTAAGAAACACACCATTTTTGAAAAAGTGAAACAAAACAACTACCATAAAATATATATTAATATAATATAATAATATTACTCATAAAAAGTTATCTTACATATATTATCAGATATACTATATTGTAATATTATAATAATATACTTGAATGAATATTATATCAGAGAAGATAATTGTGGTTCTATATAAAATATGTTAAACTTTTAACAAATGACTCATGCTAAATCCCTCTATTTGCAACGATAATTGGACAAATATCCACCACACAATAATTATCCGCAACCAATAATTTTTATTCTTCAATAATTATTCACAATTAATATTACAGATTCACAATATTGACAAGCAGATCGTTCCCATAAAAGAAGGGGTTTTTTCGATAAGGATTTCTCCTTACTGGAGCGCAATTAGATAACCTAACTCCTTTTTTCGACAAAACTTTCTAGTCATTGTCAATAATTCTATCTAATAATATTATTTCAATAATACGAGTTACTGGATGGTGACAGTTATTGATTTAATAATATAAAATATTGTGCAGATGTTACTGTAACAATTATTGAATCAATAATATGAGATACTATGCAGCAATTACTGTGGCAATTATTGAATACTGAGTGACTTCTTACGTAAGAATCAATAATCAGATATACTGTGCAATACTGTGTGCTACTGTGCAACAACGCGTATTACTGTACTTTTATCATCGAGTATTTCAACAGTTTAAAAGTTTTGTCATTTTTATAAAAAAGTTATTTCTATCGCTTTCTATATCCGACAGTTATTCCGTTGTAGGATCCACCAATGATTGTGTCGTCGTACGAATATTTTCCGACAAAAAGAATATTCGCCGACTAAACGAATATTTTATGACAACTTACTTACTTTGTAAAATTTGTACATATCACTCATAATTATAGCATTTATTAAATTATCACCTTACTGTTTAGAATAATATTTAGAGAAAATTAAATTTTTATTCATAAAAAGTTGAGGTCTTACACTTATTCTCCAATAAGCACCTACATACTTGCTTTAGTGTCTCCACATAAATGATCATGAGATCGATCATCCTCTTCCAAAGAGGAAGCAATGTATGTACCAATCTATCCCGATTCACTAATTCCCTATTTAGTAATTCATCGATTGGGAACTATTTTAGTTTAAAGTTTTCTAAAAATTTATATCTCATTAGCATGATCAGCATTATGATTCTAAAAGTATTACTTAAAATTATGAGTTTATCACATTTAAATATAACAACATTATGTAGATAATATAAACGTCTTTAAATAAATAATTCTTTTATTAATAAATGAATAAGATTGTTACAAAATATATGATTTTATTATCATACATGTTTGACTTGCGTGCCTACTCTTTTCAAAAAATCCCATCAAGATAGAGTAAATGAGAGAGAGAGAGAGAGAGAGGAAGATGAGTAATTAATTAGTACATAAAAATTAAAATTAATTACCTAATATTTATATTAATAAAACTTTAATATGTATAATTATGTCTTTAAATGTCATATAAATTATATAATGAAAATGAGGGATTATTGTATTGTATTTGGACGTCTTGGGTTTGAATACCATTAACTTCAATTTGTTAAGTCTAATCCAGAGTGAGAAGATTAGTCGTTGTCAAGTCAATAAGTCTGACCCGAGATGAAGAGATTAGTGGGACTGCAAACCAATTACTCTATATTATAAAAAAATAATTAGTGGCCTACTTGAAAAAAATGAGGAAAAAGAAAAGAAAAGGCCTTCAACACTCGATTATTTATACTTTTTTAGATTGCGTGGTTATTTAGTTTTCCTAGTCTTATAATTTATTATATTAAATACTTTAATAATTTTTACACATTCGATTCCTATATATATATATATATATCTCGGGACTAGTGTATATACGCAAACGTTACCAGAGCGAGCAGAGAGAGTCAGCACCACTTCACAGCAATTTGCCACAGGTTTATCTCTCTAATATAATCTGTCTTTTTACAATCAGTTCTGGTTCTGGATATATATCAATTCCTGATTTGTAGATTTGTTCTATTAATCTATCTGTTCTTGTGATTTCTAGTTTTGATGTATAAATATCTGTTTTAAGCAATATATATGACGCGATTAAATTGCTTGTATACAACGCTAAGGTAAAATCAGTTATGTCTTGAGCATAACTTTGATGATTTGTTGTTAGATTGAATCTCATGTACAAGAATTTGATACGCAGTTTATTTGTTTCGATTTTTTCCTGATCTGAATATGGTTAATTATGGTGACGTGATGTTGTATCTATTTTGTTTTTGTGGCAATATTTTTTTGTAAGTGTTATTTGTGGTTTTTGTTATTTGATAAAAATATGAATTACTTTAAAATACTCTGTTGCCAATTTTTATATTCATTTGTGAGAATTTTGGTTCGAGTTGGGGAGTGATATGAGGTTTTGCTGGCTGTGCTGGATCTTCTTTTGTATTTATAACTTATATGAGCCTTATGTCATGTGATTAATTTAATTTTTTTTTCTGATACTTTTGATTTTGACACTTGTGAGTTGTGTGGCTGTGTATTGACGAATATTTGGAAATAATAAGCCCATACATACATTCATATGTCTATTTCTATATATACATTAAATTTATTTACCATTATGATGATACTTGAACATAATTTGCTACCATTATCTTCAAATGTGGATGTCATATATGTGTGTGCATCGTGCGATTCTGTGTGCGCTTATGTCTGTGTGAATGTGTTTTAAGAACCTATTTGGAGGGCTCAGACAGACTATCCTAATTTGAGGCATAATATCAGCCATAGATAAACTATGTAACTTCAAAATTCTTCAGGCTGAAAATTGAATTATTTATGGCTAATTTTACTCTTAATGATATGTCTCTGGTGTACCACAAAATCACTCCCAAGACACTGAAAATGTACATGGACTACTAAACAATTATTGGCTCATAGGTCACTTTAGAGTGGAATATTAATTGTAAGAGATTTGTTTCTGCTTGTTGATAATGATAACTAATATTTATTTAGATAACTACTATATATTCTAGATAGCTACTGTTTATTCTAATCCCTAGGATAGTCTGCTGCATATAACAGGGTGATGTAATACAATGTGTATGATATTATGTGGTTTAATCATATTAACCATTTTGCTTGATAAATATATTTTCTGCTCTTCTTATAAAAATTCATCATTTGTATGATGAAGCATATGACGTCCACATAAATGCTTTTACATGGCCTACGTGTATGATGTCTTCATGCTTGAAATTCCATGAAATCCTTTGTTTTAACACGTGCTATAATGTTTTATTCTCTCTCCTGCTTCTCAAAATTTCTTTTTTTCCTTTTTGATATCCTTCTACTTTGATTCTTCATATAAGTTCTTTCTATACTTATCAAAAATAAATGTAATTAAATACAAGTTCTTTCTTGTTCATTTTTCAGGTGATGTACATTTATTAAAACTAGAATCTGTGGCACACACTGTGTGTGCAATTAAAAAAAATTAAATAAAAATTATAAATACGGGTGAGAAAATATGAGAGAGATTTTAGGAATACAATATGGAAAGAGAAAGTAAGTTACATGTGACACAACCTTAAGAAGGCATTTATTTTTCTCCCTCTCTCTTAATAATATAGGTTACTGAATAATATAGATTACTGTTTTTTAAATAAGTTTTTGAGTGAAATGGCGTAGGTGGTTTATAAAAACCAAATCAAAGAAAATCACATGGTGGTTTGATTTGGTTTATGAATTTTAAATATCATAGTGATTTGGTTTAATTGCGGTTTGCGGTTTAAAACCAAAAACACACCATGAGCATTCCTAGCGACAGATACACCCCATGCTTCGCCTACCTGTCCGGTTCAAAGATTTCTGTATTTAAACACAAAATAACTTGTAATAATCAATTTTGTGACTTCAGCATTACATGAATTTGCATATTGGCACGTGAATTTGAATATTGGCATGGTTTTTCATCCTTGGTGATAGAGATGCCTAAAATGGTTTGTACTTTTGATAAGATTTTTATCAAATGAGAGAAGTAGGGAAGATTTGATGTTTTTTGTAATTAATATTTCTTATTTCTTGATAATTATTCCGTATCTGTAAAAAAGAAAGTAGTGGGATTCAGAAAACTTACATCCATTTCCATCTTCTGAATATGACGGTAAATATAGTGCTATATCTCATATTTGTCTGAAAAGCTCTTGGAACAGTCATCTAATGTCTTTTTTGGGTAGTTTCTTGAGGGAGAATTGGAATTAGTGTTTATGACCTCTCCATGAAACCCAGTCATAAATCTGAAGTAATTACCTGTACAACATTGCGTAATGCATAATGCTAAGAATTACCTAAATATTTGGAGCATGCTTACGTGAAACATCTTTGGATCCAGGCTCTTTAATATTTTGTTGCCCCTCATATTGATTTACACTGTAATTTCTTATAGTCTAACAAAGTATGCTGCCCTCTTCCTGAAAATGTACTTTTAATTTGCCATAACTGTTTATACTATTCTTTATTTGATATGTACGCCATAATTTCCAATATACTATTATATCTTGCAGTTCCTTTTCTAGTTTGCATCATTATCCTAATCTTACTTCTTCGGGTTGCCATTTTCCATTATATTTTGAAGCATAAAATTGACTGATGTTATATTTGCAGGTGATTTCATTAATTCAACAGCCTTTACTACCTCTTATAATGGCAGACGGGCATGAGACTGATAAGAACATTGAGATATGGAAGATCAAGAAGCTTATAAAGGCTCTGGAAGCTGCACGAGGGAATGGCACCAGCATGATCTCACTTATTATGCCTCCACGTGATCAAGTCTCGCGAGTTACCAAGATGTTAGGAGATGAATTTGGAACCGCTTCAAACATTAAAAGCAGGGTCAATCGTCAGTCTGTTCTAGGTGCAATTACATCTGCTCAGCAGAGACTTAAACTGTACAATAAGGTTCCTCCCAATGGGCTTGTGCTTTACACTGGAACCATTGTAACGGAAGATGGGAAGGAAAAGAAGGTTACGATCGACTTTGAGCCCTTCAGGCCCATAAATGCATCTCTTTATCTCTGTGATAACAAGTTCCATACTGAAGCTCTGAATGAACTTTTAGAGTCTGATGACAAATTTGGTTTTATTATAATGGATGGGAATGGGACCCTTTTTGGCACATTGAGTGGAAACACGAGAGAGGTGCTTCACAAATTTAGTGTTGATCTACCAAAGAAACATGGGAGAGGAGGGCAGTCAGCTCTGCGCTTTGCTCGCCTTCGTATGGAGAAGCGTCACAATTACGTAAGGAAGACGGCAGAGCTTGCCACACAGTTCTATATCAATCCTTCCACTAGCCAGCCAAATGTTGCAGGACTTATTCTTGCTGGATCTGCTGACTTCAAGACTGAGCTGAGTCAGTCTGATATGTTTGATCCCCGTCTTCAGGCAAAAATTCTGAATGTTGTAGATGTTTCTTATGGTGGGGAAAATGGTTTCAATCAGGCTATTGAGTTGTCCTCTGAAATCCTATCCAATGTGAAGTTTATACAGGAGAAGCATTTGATAGGCAAGTACTTTGAGGAGATTAGTCAGGATACCGGGAAGTATGTCTTCGGTGTGGATGACACTTTGAAAGCTCTGGAGATGGGTGCTGTTGAGATCCTTATTGTGTGGGAAAATCTGGACATGAATAGGTATGTGCTTAAAAATAGCACTACTGGTGAAATTATTATAAAACACTTAAACAAAGAGCAAGATGCAGTTCAGAGCAACTTCAGAGATGCAGCCAGCAAAGCCGAACTGGAGGTTCAGGAGAAGATGTCACTTCTTGAGTGGTTTGCTAATGAGTACAAGAAGTTTGGTTGCATACTAGAGTTTGTCACCAACAAATCGCAAGAGGGATCCCAGTTTTGCAGAGGCTTTGGTGGAATTGGGGGAATCCTCCGCTACCAGCTTGATATTCGAACTTTTGATGAGCTTTCTGATGATGAAGTTTATGAAGAGTCTGAATAGCAATCAATCACCTTTTTCAATGCTGGTGCAGAGGGATGGGGCAGAAGTCCTGCACCGGGACGGCGCGAGGTATTGCGCTTGATGCTGCTGCTCGTCTATATCCTGAAAAGTATGAAGAAGTTCTTAATAAGGTGCGTCCAAGTCTTTTCTTTGTCTCGTTAATAATTTCTAGAACTAGAGTATGATTTTTAACTTGTTGACTATATGCATGCGATGTCCTTCATCTTTTTATCTTACTTTAGAAGTTAGATGGAAACAATTGAAAAGCTTATTTTGTGATTGTTCGTGGTATGTGATGAACCAGTCGGATAGATCATCTGGATGGAACAGTCGTGCTCCCTTCTTTCTGTGCTTGCAGGGGATTATTTGAATGTCTTTTGCTTTTGCATCAACTTGTTGGATGACTTGAGCAAGACCTTGAAGATCCATTTATAAGCATTTTGGAAAACTTGCTTAGAATCGGTTGGTTATAATGGAGAACGGAAAACGATCCTTGCTGCTGGATTGACCGTCTCTCACATAGGGGTGGCCCCACCAATGCTAGACCCATCCCATCCGTGAAAGAGCCAGTATACCAGATGACCAGCAGCGCATGGAGGAGTTGTGTCCGTGGTGACTTCCTTTTATATATATATATTGTTGTGTTATCTGATGAGTCTTTTTCGTATTCAATAAGTTCCAAAACATATTAATGAGGGGAAGTTTATGATTTGAGCAGAAGTTTCCTGCTGAACGTGTTTACTATGTAGTAGCATTTGATGAAACATGGATGTTTGTTGGTTTGGCATATTGTGATAAACCCTTATTTTATTAATTTAATTACATGATGTTATAATGTCTGGTCAAGTGCCTTTATTGTTTTTGTGATTTATTCACCCATACCATGCAGTACCACTTTGATTTAGTTAGTTATTTCAACTTGAGCAGATAGACACCGTTGAAACCCTAGAAGACTTGTAGGAGATTTATTCCTGGTGAGATTTTGTCAATTCCTCACTTTAGTATATTGAGTTGGGATCTCTTAAGTTATGAATATGGTGGGCAGTTCTTTTTGGGCTGAATGTCATCAAAGAACTATTGCTTGAGCCTTCTAGCTGAACTCTAATTCTGGTTATCCTTGCTAGCTCTGGTCTCGATCTCGGACAGTTCGGACACTGACAATTCAAAATATGAGTTGTAAGAGGCAACCTAATTATTGGCTATTGGAACAACTGCCAGCCCTAGTTGCTAATGTAGTTGTAAGTGCAACATAAACTCAGCCCTCCAAGATGTGTTCACTACGTTTTTAGGTCCAAAACCAGGCCTTCCAGTACCAGATAATGCACAGCACTGCGGACCAGTGCTTGCTCGACGGCCAATGATTATTCCAATACTCTTGCAATCCCTGCTGGTAGCACTGATGCTCGCTTTGGTGGTGATTTGTTCTGTGTCAGCTTTTAATCTGCAGATTAAAATGTCCAGTGAACTTTCCTGGTAGTATTTTTAGCAGTTTCTTGTTACCTGCTTAATTATTTTTTGAGTAATACTTTGTGCACAAAGAATATGAGTATATGACCAATGTATTGCTTACTAGACTTGGCAAAATTGGCCCAAGTCCTTGGGCCGTAAAAGTTTGGCTTTGGGCTTAATTTTTTTAGTCTATAAAAACTTGGGCCATTCTAGTCCGGCCCGTTGTTTTTTTTTGTTTTTAACAAAACAATGCTCTCCTTGATAATCGAACTCTAGACCTCCTTCACTCTTTAAACAAATGCTAAAATCAACTAAGCTATAAGAGTTTTTTATTTTAAAGTCAGTTTATAACTTACTCCATCTCTTTTTAATACTTTATTATTTTTTGTTTTATTCAATCATATTATATTTTCATGAAATATAATAGACATTTTAAAAAACAAAATCTATTTATCTATATATGCGTGTCGGTGGAGATTGCTGAGAACTTTGACAATATCACTTTTATCTTCTTTTTTTAATTGTGTATGTATTAAATAGTCTTATTCTGCGTGACCATAAATTTATATTAATATTAAATATTGATAGATGCAAATACATAGAAAATATCCTGCGTGACCATAAAGCTTATTTAAACAGTTTATTGGTAAACAACTTATTATTCATCATTTTTTGATATATAAACAAGTTTAAATTATAATTTAAAATATGTTATTATAGATAAGTGTATAATAGTCCAAATTTTTTGTTGTTTATCAAATCCTTTAATTAATCCTATAAAAAATAGATTATTTTAAATTATCCCATAAAAAATAAACATACGACTAAAATTATTTAATCCTAAAATTAATAATCTTAAAATTGTAATCCTTCAAAAAGTTTCACATCATACAATCATAGTATATATGTTTAACGGAGGAGAAAAGAATAAGACTATTTAATACATACACAATTAAGAAAAAAAATAAAGTGATAGAGTTTGTTTTTTAAAATGTCTATTATATTTTATAAAAATATAATATGATTGAATAAAACAAAAAGTAATAAAGTATTAAAAAGAGATGTAGTAAGGTATAGTGTGACTTTAGAATAAAAAATTTTGTAGCTCAGTTGGTTTGAGCATTTGTTTAAGGAGTCGGGGAAGTCTAGAGTTCCATTCTCAAGGAGAGTATCATTTTGTAAAAAAAAAACAACCCTCGGGCCGGCCCAACCTGAGCCACGGGCCTCATATATTCAGGCAAAAAAAATTGAGTCATTTTGGCCCGGCCCAAATTTGGTTCGACCCACCAACGACCCGACCCGTTTACCAAGTCTATTGCTTACCAATAAAAATGTATAAAATATCCAATCGAATATCCCACTTCCTATTATCTCTCATTTTTAGACTGTTTGTCCACAAATTTGTGTTCATAGCATTACTCTTATCATTTTGACAGAAAATGTATACATGTATATCTACTAGCTCCTTCTCTCATGCAAAGAATTTCATATTTGGAACCTCTTTTTTTTGGGTCTTATAATAGTAGGTCTAAAAGTGGCTGGAAAGGATTAGAACTTCTATCCGAAAATAATACTCCTTTGCTCCAGAAAATGAATTCTATTAGCCATTTTAATTTATTTTTTTGCACAAAAGTGCTCTTTTCTTATTGAGATTAACATAAAGTGACAAATTTTTCAAGTTTGTCAATCTATTCTCATTTCATTATCATTAGTGTCATTCTAATAGCTTATTATTTCTAAGGATAAAAATGCACTTAATTATGTAAATTGTATTCTTTTGGTGATGTGGAGTGTGTAATATTGGTGATCTTCTTGGGGCAAAAATACTATTATCTTTGTTTCAAGATAGAATCAAGTTTGATCTTATACAATCAATTTGATATTTTCATATTTAAAATTATATAATATTTTTTTTAAACAATTTTAAAATATACCAAAATATATTGAATCTGTAAATCAATATTATTAGTAATTATTTGGCAAACAAATTTGAATATACCTTCACTGATAAACAAACTGAAAAAAAAATATATTTCATAAGGAAAAAAGAAAAGAAGAAAGATCAATCTTACATAATGGGGAAAACAATATTCCATAATAGAGGAGAAAAAAATGTTAGAAATTGTTAAGTCATGCATATTTAAATTTGATAACGTAATTATTGTGGGGAATCTATATGTAGAATAGAAGGTTGCTTCATTAAGGAGGAGATTGATTAGAACAATCATAAGATTCCAATTGTAATGATTTGATGATAAAACACTTAAATTAAAGTATATTTGTATGCACAAGTTTTGTACATTACTTAACTGAGATATCTATGTACAAGGACTTAGAATAGAATGATCAAACTTGTTAGACTGATCTTTAATCTATCTTCATATGTAATAGATATAATCAATTGTAAAAGTTACTCTACATGTTAGTAGTATAGTCGATAGAGTAATCTACATGTGTTGGAAGAGAAATATGATTAATGTATTTGTATAAGTAAGTTTTGTAATGTCCTTATAAATGATTTGATGTACAAGGACTTAGATTATAAGGATAAAATAATATTAGGTTGATCTTATTAAAATTGATTTGATGTATAACTGATAGGAAGTCATTGATTGTAAAGTTACTCTGTTAGTTTTGTAGTATGAAGATACATCGCAGAGTTAACTGTGTCCGTAGAGCATCAGGTGAATCGCAGAGTTCACTCCATCTTGTAAGACGAAGATCAGCTCGTAAAGTGAACAGATGATCACAAAGTTTCAAGACTAACACAGAGCTATAGGAGGAGTCGTAGAAACTGTTACGATTATTGTAAACATCACTTAGCAAAGTAACGACCAGTTACTAAGAGACTAGCGATTCATAAAGTCAAGTAAAACTTGCTTGGTATAGGCTGAACATAGAATACTCCAAGCAGACGCTGAATGAAAGTAATATCGTAAGATAACTCCAAGATCGTTTAGTGAGTCAAGATCGTAAAGTCAGCCTCAGAATGGTAAAACATTGTGTGTAAAGCTGACCATAGAGCCAAATGAGATTATAAAGCTTATCTTTGTGCCAAAGATATAAAGTGAAGATCACATAAGAAGAAGCCAATAGCAGAAGAATATACTCTGATAATATCTGAGTATAGTTCTCACCAGAAGGAGTCTTCAGAAGAACTTTATAAAGGGTACATTGCAAAGATACTCTGCCTAGTCATAAAAGCTCATAATAGTTCGCAGAGTAATCAGCAGTTTATAAAGTAGCAACTGATTACGTAAAGCATTGGAAGATAAACAGATCATATAAGTGCCTTCACTTTTGCAGAGTAAACCAAGAGTGGTGAAGAAGACATTCTAGGAGAAGTAAAGAGTCGAAGAACAGTTTGCTAAATTAAAAGAGCTATTAAAGTGTTTGAAGAGAAAAGAGAAGTCTGCACATCAATTCCATATAGAATAAAGCAATCAAATAGTAGAACAAAAGCTGAAGTTATAATCGTAAAGCACAAGTCTACAATTTCCATCACTCTACTATCAACAGATAGATGAACAGAACGTAGAGCTCAACCCTACAATTCTTAAGACAATAGATCGTAGAGCCAAGTCAGGTCTGACAAGAGAATTGATAATGGAACGTTGCAAAAAGAAGATCCCAAGGTGTTGAATAATATATTCTTGGAAGAAATCAAAGGTGTGTCCACTGGCTAGTTTACCGAAAGCGACCTATCAAGGAAGTAGGTAAAGTTGTAACTTGATGTGATAAGTCCTAAGTCAGAAAGTACGCTAACACAAAGCTCCAGAAAGTCAACATCAGAGATATCAAAGTATCTGAGCATTAAATGCTCCAACATACACTTTTTCAAGGAAAGATTTCAAAAGGACTATAAAAGGCAATATCGTTTAAAATGGAAATTATGATGATGGGCATTAAACGACCAATATAAGTAAAGATCGTCATCAAAAAAGAACACATTGCTTAAAGATGAAAAACGTAGAGTAAGTATCACTCTACGATTGAAGATGTCTTCAAGGTTGCCAAGTACAAAAAGAGAAGGAGATTAAACGTCATCTTGACAGCACATCATCAGACTATGAGAAACTGATGACCACTTGGAGAAGCTAGAGCAGCAGAGGCAAGGGCCAAAAGCAAAGAGCCAGAGAGCTAAAGAGCCAAAGCCGAAGTGCCAAGATAATGGAGGACATGGTAGAGCTAAAAGTCAAAGTATGTAAAAGTCATGCAGTTGATGTTGGTAAAAGTAGGAGTGGAAAATTTGAAGGCAAACCTCAAGCACCACTCTACGTTTCACCAAGAACACTTAGAGCTTAACTGATGAAGACGTAGAGCAAAAGTCTACGTCCCAACAAGTGTTCAAGACTTCTAGTTACAATAAGATGTCAAGCTTAATGGAAATGGTTAGCAGTAGTTGATCATGAGTAGTTGTGAACTACTAGAACAGACTGAACATCAAAGTCAAGTTCAACAAGCACCAAGAAGATGATCACAACATTGTTTCTAAGTACCATAAGATGAAGAACATACAAGCCATTTAGCAGTACCTCCAACATACATCAATAAACAGGAACTGGGGTCGATGGATCCTGGTCTGTTTGACTAAATTGGGGTTAGAGGATCCTGGTCTTAGTGACCAAAATTGGGGTTAGAGGATCCTGGCCTTAGTGTTCGAGTTTTCGAGTTTAAGTAACTCGATGACGAGACTTAGTGACTCGAAGGAACCTTAGTGGTTTAAATGTAAAATAGTCTGTTAAGCTTATATTCTTAGTGGATATCCTACTCGTTGAGTAGAAGAGTGGACTAGGAGTTTTTTAGTCTTTGAACTATTTAAAACTACTTATGTCTTTTACTTTACGTCATTTACATTACACAAATTATAATTGTCATATCTGCTATGTGTTTGCCTATCCATAAGACTTATTTTAGAATTGAGATTTCTTAATAAATCTTCAAGGGGAGTTTTCAAACTTATATTCTGATGTGCATAGATAATCTTGATTAATTAGTTATTTGGTAATACTCCAATAAGTAATAGAAAACTTTTAAAGATCTATTCAACCCCCCTTCTAGATCTCTATTGTGCCTCTTGGAAATAACAATTATAGTAATGTGTAATTGTTTAGTAGTTTTTGTAAAGTCCTTATCTGAGAATTATTTGTACAAGGACTTAGAAATAGAATGATCAAATTTGTTAGGTCGATCATTTGAGTTAATTTTATTTATAAGTGATATGATCGAATCGATCGTGTAGTATTGTTAAACAATCGTAGAGTTACTTTGCCTGTTCGTAGTGTTACTTCACTTTGTAGAGTAATCGAAGTGTTCATATAGCATCAGTTGGTTGAACGTGAAGCTGCAAAGAGATAGCGTAGTCTTCAGATAGATCGTAGAGTTGTCTTCAGGAATCGTAGAGCATTCGAAGTGTTTGCAGAGTAACGAGAAGTTCGCAAAGTCTGATCTAGTTATAGAGCAGATCATATAGCGGATGTTCGTAGAACAGATCATAGAGCCTAAGTCGTAGAGCAAAATGTAGAGCTTAGACTCTACGTTTCTCATCAGACTCTACGATTTACAGAGTTCGTAGAACATGTCAGAATTAACATAGGACTGACAAATGCAGAGCATTTTAGTGCAAAGATTTCAAGATATTTCTCACCATCTTCAAATTCAAATGTGAAGATCAGATAGTGGTGTGTCTAAACCGCTAGAATGAAGATGTGACACCACTTACATGTGGTAGGTGAGACTGCAGTCTGATGGGACATGCTAGAGCCTAAAGTAACTCTAGTACCTATTTTATTTGTTAGCATCAAAGAACATCTTGGAGAAGAGCATTAAATGCTCTAACGGGAACTCTCCAACGACATGATCTTCAGAAGTCTATAAAAGGAGTACGAGAATTCAAATCCAAGATTGAATCACTAAGTACAAAGCTGAAACTCTACCAAAATCTATAAAGCTCTACCCTACGATCTTGAAGATCTCACTCAAGCTACTAAGTACTAGAAAAGAATCAAGTCCATTTCAAAACTTAGCAACACCCAACACTACTATCATTTTATTGTGATTTGATTGTCTAAATGACCTGGTCTAAGTAACCTTTCCGAGACTAAGTGACTTAAAGGAATCTAAGTGATTCAATTATAATAGATCTTAGTGATCCGGTCTGTGTGACCCTATCTTTAGTGGATTTCCTATTTTTTGAAGTAGAAGAGTGGACTAGGAGTTATTTGTACTCCAAACCACTTAAACATCTTGTGTCATTTACTTTAAGTCTTTACATTATGTAAATTAATTGTTATATCTGATTGTAACAAACTTACATAAGTGCTAAATTTAGAACTGAGATTTCAATAAATCTTTAAACTAATATTCTGCTGTGTTAAATTAATTGAACAAATTAATTATTTGGGAATTGATCTTTAAATAAGTAAAAAATTTGAAAGATCTATTCACCCCCCTTCTAGATCTCTTGTGTGCCTCTGGGAAATAACAAGTGGTATCAGAGAAGGTTCTCACGAACACCTTAAGCTAAACACTTTGAGTTGATCATATGACACACAATAAAACTAGTTTCGAGCTTGGTGGTAGGAATAAGCCACCCTTATAAATAAAGAAAAAATTGCTAACTAAAAAGTTCATTTGCAAACATATATGGATGCAATAGATGAAGATCTATATGATGCAGTTATCAGTGGTCCATACATACCAACAAAGCTAGCTCTAACCACTGATGATCCAAACAAACGACAGTCAAGCATAGAGTTGAATAGACTGATAATGAAAAGAAGCTGGTGCAGCTGGACAAAAGAGCTAAGAACATTCTGTCCATGGCTTTAGAAGATGAGTTGTTCGAGAATGTAGTCAACTGCATAACAACAAAAGAAGTTTGGGAAGCTCTGCTGATCACATATGAAGGAACAAAAGAAGTCATCGAGAATAAGCAATCTCTTCTGACTCAACAGTATGAAATGTTTTCTCACATTCAAGAAGAGAACATAACTGCTACTTGTGAAAGATTCAATATATTACTCAACTCCCTGAGAGCTTATGGAAAGGTCTTTCCAAATAAGGACCTTAACATCAAGTTCATAAGAGCACTTCCTAGCAAGTGGGATGACAAAACCATTGATATTTATGAATCAAAGAATCTTCATGAGATGATAGTGTAGAAACTCTATGATAATCTTATTACGTATGAGCTAGAGTTGAATCAGAGAGCAAGAGAAAAGATAAAGGAGTTGCCCTCAAAGTTTTGGAAGTAACAATCTTTGAAGCTCTAGTAAGAGAATATTCTGATGATAAAGATGTTGATGAAGACTTAGCCTTACTTATAATAAGGCAGAAAAGTTCATGCGTAAGAGCAGCAGTTGGAAACCAAGGAAGAGCTACAATAAAGGCAGTAGTAGCAGAGATTGATGAGTGAGTTTTATACCCGCAAATCGGATGCTTTAATCCTTGAGAAATTGTATATCCATCATATTTTATGTTTCTTTTATGATGTGTTGTTGTTATTTTGCATTAAAATGCATTGCAGGGGCTTTTAGGTCATTTCAACCATTAAAAGGGCAAAATTGTCATTTTACTATTATCGAAGCCGCATCGCCGGATTTACTTTGTAATGGGGCTCTACAACGCCTACTATTTAATAATCCCGGTCACCCCGGTGCCGCAGCTCCAAAACCAGGGTAAAGTGAGGCGCCACAATGCCGATCCTCCCGGATCTCTGGTAGATATCAGGCTTAATGGGTTCACCTAATGGGTCAGGATTCCATCCATATATCCACCATCCTCCCTTTTGAACAGACACACGAAATTTGGAGCAACAACTCACAGATTTTTGAAACACAAGGAAGGAGAAGATCAAATCTTGCAACAAGCTTGGATAGTATACTTGGAAGAGAAGATTTAAAGTTTGAATATTACTTTTAGGGGTTTTCTTTCTCTAATTATTTCATTCACTTGTGTAATCTGAACATGTTGAATATATTGTCAATGAAGTTTATTTCTATAGTTATGAACTAAACTTCCATTCTAAGATTGCAATGAAACCCGATGTATAGTTAAATTGAATTTCTCTCCTTTTTATTATAATGAATCACATGTGAATGGGTTATTGTACTTCATCCTTCATGTATTAATTGCTTAGCCAAGTAATTATTGTGGGTATTTATGAGATATTGGAAAATGGACTATAAAGCTTGTACCTAATTTTGATAACAGATGTTATAACCATTCTTCTTAGGATTATGCATAATTTGTACATAGAATAGGAATATATCTATTTTCCATGTGTAGCTTGTGATAATCTAAACTTAATGACTCCTAGCCTAATTTATTTCACTATAGGAATATAGTGATTTATTTAGATAGGGGATTGATAAGTGGTTTTTATGACCACTTATTCGGATAGTAACCAACTTATTTTGTTGTTTAAACTCAAGTATTCTTTTGCTTTTAATATGTTTTCGCTTTCTTTTGTAGTTTTCTGTTTGAGGAACTCTCTTGGTGCGCAATGGGCTAAAACGGCGAAAAGAATGCTAAAAGAGATGATGGCATGAAAACGCAAAGAAGTCAAGCGAGCAAGATGAGAATGTGATGCTGCATAAAGGCTCAAATGAGGCAAGTTGCTAGTTGAGGATAACAAGAGTGAACAAGTGCAGCAGCCTGAGAAGCCAAAATCCAGGAAAACTAGAATTACAGGTGCCGCGCGTCCGCGCCGGGTTTACAAGGGCTTCACGCGCTGTGACATCCTGGATTTTTTAAGAATTTATAAATGAGAATTTAATAAATAAAATTCTTATTTTAAGATGTTCGAGTACGAGTATGTGTATATGTGATATATATTGTGAAATATGTGATTTGGTGTGAAGAGAATTTAAATGTTAATTTAATATTTATTGAAGTAAATAAATATTTTAATTGAATTATTTATTGAGATTATGCGATTATTATGGAGTAATGTAATTAAGTGTGATATATTAATTAAATAAATATTTAATATTTAATTTAATTGATGTAATAATTTTATGTTATAGATTTAATTTAATTGGGATAATTAAATTAGATGAGTTATGTGATGAGTGTTACGTGAAATTATAATTAGCGAGTAATTATAATTATGTGACAATTTTATGTGATTAATTGATGTTAAATTTTAATTAATTAAATTAGAATGTTAAGATTTAATTAATTAAAAGTGTAACATCAAGAATATGTGCTAAAGAATTTATTAAAAGAGTTAAAAGAGTTTTTAAAACCGTTTTTCCAAACAAGGCCCTTAACTATTAAAATTTGTTTTTAAAATAATATGGTTTTGCCAAACAAGCCTTAGGGCTTTTAAAATTCTAATTTTTGTAACTTATATATTAAATTGGTAATTAGTATATGTAATTATATTGGGAGTTACATATTCTATAATTATATGTGTTATATGTATATTGTATATACACTAAGTTACATTAGTTTTCTGAACATAAGTCTAAACTAAGAACAAAGAGAAGAAGAGAGAATATAGAGAAGAAGAAGAGGAAGAAGAAGAAGAATGGAAACTTTGAGAAAACAAAAGAAAAGCTTTCATCATCTCCATCTTTTCTCCTAATTCAACCTAGAAAGGTATCAAACTAACCCTTATACTAAATTAAGATATTTTGTATTTAGTCTTTGTAAAATTAGGTTTTCATGATTATGAATTTATATGTATATATAGTGTTCATATATTTTCATATGTGATTGTATGCCATGAAAGGATTTTCACAATACAATTGTTGTAAAAACAAGTTTTAAAATCATGTTCTTCTATGTTTTCATAGTTTTAGAGTTCTATGTAAAAATCTTTTGGCATAATTTTGATATGTGAATGGGATGTGTGTGTATATATATATATATGTATATGCTTACATGAGATTTTTATATAGTTGTTCAAAAGTTTCAATTCATAAAGATATGATGAACATGATGAAATCATGTTCATAGTGTTTGATTATGAAGTTATGTTAAAAATTGTTCTTAAATCTTTGATGTGAGCGTGAGTTATGTGTAATATGGGTTATATTATGATATATTATGAATTATATGATTGTTCTAGCAATTCAATCCATGTAATTTTGATAAACAAGAGGAATTTTGTTCATAATGATTTTCTGTGAATTAATTTCTGAAAAATGGTTTTTGAAACTATCAAATTGATGTTTGATTATGAGTTATTGTTGAAATTGATCATGTATTATGTTAGTATGTTATGAATATGAGTTATCACAATTGGAATTACTTGGATTGGTTTAAAAACGAATTCGTAGTAATAATTTTCGTTAAAAACGCTTGATTTTGTAGTTTTCTTTGAAAATCATGAAATCTTGGTTTTGATTATGTGTTATATGGATTTTATATGTTATGATCATGTTTAAGAGTTTAAAATATTGTTTGTATCAAATTTCATGTTTATCATGTTGGGAAAAATCCAATTCGGTGTGAAGGAATAAGCCAAATTGGCTTATTTCTCCACTAGTTCGCAAGCCAGGACCCTCACCAGGGGGATGACCCACCCCAACGGGTGATTTAGCCTTGGGGGACCCGCCCCAATGGGTACCCATGCTGTACGGATAGTTTAAGTGTTGTAATGCAAAAATTATTTTGACCTCCTGTACTAAAACGACCATAACTTTTTCATACGAACTCCGATTGAGTAGATTCAAGATGATCCGGAACGCGTACGAGTAGAACTATAACTTTTGATTTTTAACTTTTTTGATTTGAGGTCGTTAGAAGGGGTCAAAATGGTCATATTTGTGATTAATGCGTATTCAGAGGCAGTCGGAGGACGTCAGACATGCACAGACGCAAGTATAGTGCTATCGACGATAATAGATGTTGTTCTAAATTATAAAATATGAATGTTAGTAAAAATAATGATGCTTAACATTAATAAATGATGTATTAGATAAGTTATATAAGCACACTAAGCATACACAAGAGAGACGATTCGGGCGTGTGACGAATGAACGTCGAAATGCCGTGACAAGTGTTACTGAACGTTAAAAGTGTGTTAAGTCAAATAAAATGAACATTATAAGGTATGGAATGGGTTTAATATAAAACCTATAAGTATTCCTAGCAAGACTTAAACACTTGAATGAATTTCGAATATTACATAAGTCAAAAAGTTAACACAATCTAATTGAACATTGTGTGCTAATTAACAGGAAGGATTATGAGATGTGGAGTAGATTTTACATTGCAACTACTATGTGTTGCTATGTGACTAATAGTTGATGTGTATAATTATATAATTATGTAGGGCACATGAAGTGCAGCTGTAAGCTGTTAATATGTTATTGGTAAACAACAATCAAGGCAAGTCTTTCGGTTCCTATTTTTCTACGTGAACTTGATGAACTGTTTTAAATTGCATGATATGTTAGGTATGTGGTAAGCGAGCATGATATGTTATACATGTTGTAATCATGAAATGTTAAAGTCAATTTATGACTACATTGATTAATTAAAGAATGTTGATTGAGTAAGGAACTCAATCTTTATAATTGTTATGTGAATTAAAGCATGTATGCCATGTTACTTTAATTATTATGAGATGTATGTTGAGCATGTTTATTATGTGCTACGTGATGCATGAAAATTGTTAGTTCTTGCTGAGCTGTCGAGCTCACTCTTGCAAATAACCATTTTTGCAGGTTCAGGATGCAAGGTAATGATACGCGCTAGTTGAATTTTAAGATCAATAACGATACAAGAATTTTTTTATTCTATATGAATAATGTAATTATTTTAAATATAACATGATTGTTAAGTTGTAAAGTTGAGCTATCCGATGTATAGTGGATATTGCTTGTGATGTAATACTTTGTATAGAAACTTAGAGGAAGCGATTCTTGTAATAGAATTGAATCAAGGATATGTAATGTAAAGGTTGCGATTCAGGGCAATAAAGAAGGTTTATAAAATTTTTAAATATTCCGTATTTTTAGTGATTTTAATATCGAATAATGATATAAAGATAGATTAAAGATGTATTGTTAACGATCGAGGATGAGGATTATATTGTATGAATTTTGGGGTTGTTACAGTTGGTATCAGAGCTGATAGGTTATACACCTTAGGTAAGAGTACCTTAGGCTATGACCTTAGAGAATAAGAAGTTAAGTTTAAGTTACGTATGACAAAAAGGTGATTCTTTTCACATACGTAGAAGTGTAGGATATGTGAAGTTCTAGCGATGTTATAAGAAGAAGATTAGAATGGCGAGGAATAAAACTCGAACAAAATATTGAGCAACATGAATGGAATTAGAAATTCTTAAAGAACGTGAATTGATTAATAAACAAGAAGATTCAAAGAAGAATCTTTAAGAGATATAGAGATAAAAACCAGGAGTTGCCTAACTCCAATAATCTAGATGACGAATAACGATGAATAGACGAAGTCTATAAGATTAAAAGCATAAATGAAATCATGTTATGACATGATGATAGGTGAAGATAGGAAGTTTTTTTTAAAACAAAACGATGATGAGATAAAAAAAAGAATGATAAGGGAGATGATTATAAAATAAGATTACGGCGTGATCTTTTAAGTTTTAGAAGACAGATGGTCTGTAATGATTGAATAGTTATAGTTTGATGCTATAACGAGAATGTACTATGATATAGTATGAGATTAACTTATGAGGAGTTATAAACGATGAGATATAGAAGTCTGTATCGAGTATAGAGCGAGAAGTTATAAGTAAGATAGAGTTAAGTGGAATTTCAACTGAGGACTCATGTGGTGGCTGAGTTATACAAATCTTTGTATGGGCAGGGTTTTGTGCTTACACTTGGCTTATCATATTGATAATCGTTGGAAGGTTGGTGTCGCGCTATCGATATATATATGACGAGAAGGTGATTCTTTTCTCATATTATATTTGATAGTTAGAGTCAATAGAGGATAGATTAGATGATATTAAGATTACATTAGATGATCTTAAGGTTAGGCGAGTTCTTAAAACTCATACTTATGGTAAGTTCGTGACTCATAGTCGTATGTATGTTTTTGAACCCCTAAGCATATGGACAGTCTCTGATCAGTTCTTTGACTACGTATTGCTAGGACAAGTTCCTAAACTCATATTATTGTGGCAAGTTCCTGAACTTCCAAAGTGTGGTAAGTTCGATGAACTATACTGGGTATAGAAAGGTTATGGTATAGAAAACATTGATATTGTTTAAGATTGATAGAATGATTAAGTAATGGTGGAGTAAAGAGTTATATTGATGGAGAAAACTTTGATATTCTAAATCTCCTAGCTTTGCTAGATTTTTAAAAATTATTAACTTCGTGCTGATGTTGCACTTTTATTTTTTTCTTGAAAAACATTGGATCAAATGATGGAACCAATGAATTTTTAAAATAGTGCTATTATTCATGTCTACGCTAATTGCTTCAGCTAGACAAAAATAATTTTAAATCTTCAAAATGTATTTTCTATACATCATTTGATATGATGTACAAACAATAATCGAGGAAGTTATCAATGCAATTAAACCTAGTGTTGGATGTGATCGTATGATCGTCAGCCCACTATAGTATGATGTAGTATGACGACGTCATGTAATGACGAAATCCTCAACGTATCAGTACTACGATACGGTATCAAGATATTGTGAAAAGATTTATTTATTATTTTTTTGTTTCCTTAAACTATATATATAAAAAAAAGATTTATTTACTTTTAGTTTCCTTAAACGAAAAAAAAAATTATTTATTTTATTGAGTTGGTTAAAAATATATATACATATATATATTTCGATTGATGTTCGAATTATTGCTAGAAGTCTATGCTACTTGATTCAGCTAGACAAATATTAAAAGATGTTTATGAAATTCGAGCGTTCTTGGTCAAACTATGCCAAATCAAATTGTTTTGGTGTGGATTCAGGTGTGGAAAGCTAAGGTGAACAATCCTATAAAAAGGGAACATGTTATCGGAGACTATAGTTCTGAATGTAACGCATATAGTCATTACGATGTACTACGTTTGGGCCTGACGTAGTGGTACGATAGGCTGGCCACCTAGAGTACCGATGCGGTTTAAAGTGTGAAGTACCGGGGGTGAAGCACTATTAAACCTAGAAGGAAGTTCAAGGTCTTGTGACCACTCAGCATGATTTGGAATCTTTTAAATTCCTGAGTTATTTATATCGCTTTCCAATTATTGAGCAATTGTGTAAGATTCTTATTATTCTGAAGGAGGATGTGGGAAGAAGGATATTCCTTAAAAAGAATTAGTTGTAGAACGCTTTAATCCAGTGAATAGAGATTAACGTAAAATCTATTTTGATAGTTTGAATGAATGAAGATTAATATTTAAATTTCGAGGACGAAATTCTTAGAAGAAGGGGTGAATGTGATAACCCGAATAATTATAGATGATGAATTATGTAGTATATTAATTCGACGAATAGAGTATTCGGTAATGATCCTTAGAAAGGAATGAACGAGTTAAAGAATAGATAATATTTGATATATGATTGTGTTTAACTGAAGGCTATGTAATAAAACTTAAAAGTTGTTGAAGAAATGAATGAAGTATATATATATGTAAAACTTTTTGCTAAGTTAACGTGTTGAAGTTATTCAACGATAATTGTGAAAGAGATTTTGCGAAAATCGAGTAATGGAGGTCTCGTTGATTCCGAGGACGGAATCCTTATACGGAGGGAAGGATGTGACATCCCGAATTTTTTAAGAATTTATAAATGAGAATTTAATAAATAAAATTCTTATTTTAAGATGTTCGAGTACGAGTATGTGTATATGTGATATATATTGTGAAATATGTGATTTGGTGTGAAGAGAATTTAAATATTAATTTAATATTAATTGAAGTAAATAAATATTTTAATTGAATTATTTATTGAGATTATGTAATTATTATGGAGTAATGTAATTAAGTGTGATATATTAATTAATTAAATATTTAATATTTAATTTAATTGACGTAATGATTTTATGTTATAGTTTTAATTTAATTGGAATAATTAAATTAAATGAGTTATGTGATGAGTGTTACGTGAAATTATAATTAGCGAGTAATTATAATTATGTGACAATTTATGTGATTAATTGATGTTAAATTTTAATTAATTAAATTAGAATGTTAAGATTTAATTAATTAAAAGTGTAACATCAAGAATATATGCTAAAGAATTTATTAAAAGAGTTAAAAGAGTTTTTAAAACCGTTTTTCCAAACAAGGCTTTTACTTTTGTTTTAAACCAATTTTACCCAAACAAGGCCTTAACTATTAAAACCTGTTTTTAAAATAATATGATTTTGCCAAACAAGCCTTAGGGCTTTTAAAATTCTAATTTTTGTAACTTATATATTAAATTGGCAATTAGTATATGTAATTATATTGGGAGTTACATATTCTATAATTATATGTGTTATATGTATATTGTATATACACTAAGTTACGTTAGTTATTTAAACCTAAGTCTAAACTAAGAACAAAGAGAAGAAGAGAGAATATAGAGAAGAAGAAGAGGAAGAAGAAGAAGAAGGGAAACTTTGAGAAAACAAAAGAAAAGCTTTCATCATCTCCATCTTTTCTCCTAATTCAACCTAGAAAGGTATCAAACTAACCCTTATACTAAATTAAGATATTTTGTATTTAGTCTTTGTAAAATTAGGTTTTCATGATTATGAATTTATATGTATATATGGTGTTCATATATTTTCATATGTGATTGTATGCCATGAAAGGATTTTCACAATACAATTGTTGTAAAAACAAGTTTTAAAATCATGTTCTTCTATGTTTTCATAGTTTTAGAGTTCTATGTAAAAATCTTTTGGCATAATTTTGATATGTGAATGGGATGTGTGTATATATATATATATATATATATATATATATATGTATATGCTTACATGAGATTTTTATATAGTTGTTCAAAAGTTTCAATTCACAAAGATATGATGAACATGATGAAATCATGTTCATAGTGTTTGATTATGAAGTTATGTTAAAAATTATTCTTAAATCTTTGATGTGAGCGTGAGTTATGTGTAATATGGGTTATATTATGATATTTTATGAGTTGTATGGTTGTTCTAGCAATTCAATCCATGTAATTTTGATAAACAAGAGGAATTTTGTTTATAATGATTTTTTGTGAATTAATTTCTGAAAATGGCTTTTGAAACTATCAAATTGATGTTTGATTGTGAGTTATTGTTGAAATTGATCATGTATTATGTTAGTATGTTAAGAATATGAGTTATCACAATTGGAATTACTTGGATTGGTTTAAAAACGAATACGTAGTAATAATTTTCGTCAAGAACGCTTGATTTTGTAGTTTTCTTTGAAAATCATGAAATCTTGGTTTTGATTATGTGTTATATGGATTTTATATGTTATGATCATGTTTAAGAGTTTAAAATATTGTTTTTATCAAGTTTCATGTTTATTATGTTGGAAAAAATCGAATTCGGTGTGAAGGAATAAGCCAAATTGGCTTATTTCTCCACTAGTTCGCGAGCCAGGACCCTCACCAGAGGGATGACCCCCCCCCAGCGGGTGATTTAGCCTTGGGGGACCCACCCCAACGGGTACCCATGCTGTCCTAGTAGTTTAAGTGTGTGTTGTAATGCAAAAATTATTTTGACCTCCTGTACTAAAACGGCCATAACATTTTCATACGAACTCCGATTGAGTAGATTTAAGATGATCCGGAACAAGCACGAGTAGTCCTACAACTTTTGATTTTTAACTTTTTTGATTTAAGGTCGTTAGAAGGGATCAAAATGGTCATATTTGTGACTAATGCGTATTCGGAGGCAATCGGAGGACGTCGGACATGCACATACGCAAGTATAGTGTTGTCGACGATAATAGATGTTGTTCTAAGTTATAAAACATGAATTTTAGTAAATATAATGATGCTTAACAGTAATAAATGATGTATTAGATAAGTTATGTAAGCACACTAAGCATACACAAGAGAGACGATGTGTGACGAATGAACGTCGAAACGCCGTGACAAGTGTTAATGAACGTTAAAAGTGTGTTAAGTCAAATAAAATGAACATTATAAGATATGGAATGGGTTTAATATAAAACCCATAAGTATTCCTAGTAAGACTTAAACACTTGAATGAATTTCGAATATTACATAAGTCAAAAAGTTAACACAATCTAATTGAACATTGTG
This sequence comes from Panax stipuleanatus, assembly GCA_020205555.1. Lineage (NCBI taxonomy): Eukaryota > Viridiplantae > Streptophyta > Magnoliopsida > Apiales > Araliaceae > Panax > Panax stipuleanatus. The sequence goes on from CM035117.1 coordinate 36,874,712, forward strand.
TGCTAATTAACAGGAAGGATTATAAGATGTGGAGTAGAGTTTAAATTACAACTACTATGTGTTGCTATGTGACTAATAGTTTATGTGTATGATTATATAATTGTGTAGAGCACGTGAAGTGAAGATAGCTGTAAGCTGTTAATATGTTATTGGTAAACAACGATCAAGGAAAGTCTTTCGGTTCCTATTTTTCTCCGTGAACTTGATGAACTATTTTAAATTGCATGATATGTTAGGTATGGGGTAAGCGAGCATGATATGTTATACATGTTGTAATCATGAAATGTTAAAGTCAATTTATGACTACATTAATTGATTAAAGAATGTTGATTGAGTAAGGAACTCAATCTTTATAATTATTATGTGAAATAAAGCATGTATGCCATGTTACTTTAATTATTATGAGATGTATGTTGAGCATGTTTATTATGTGCTACGTGATGCATGAAAACTGTTAGTTCTTGCTGAGCTGTCGAGCTCACTCTTGCAAATAACCATTTTTGCAGGTTCAGGATGCATGGTAATGATATGTGCTAGTTGAATGTTAAGATTAATAGCGATACAAGAAAATTTTTATTCTAGATGAGTAATATAATTATTTTAAATGTAACATGATTGTTAAGTTGTAAAGTTGAGCTATCCGATGTATAGTGGATATTGCTTGTGATGTAATACTTTGTATAGAAACTTAGAGGAAGCAATTCATATAATAGAATTGAATCAAGGATATGTAATGTAAAGGTTGCGATTCAGGACAATAAAGAATGTTTATAAAAGTTTTAAATATTCCGCATTTTTAGTGATTTTAATATCGAATAATGATGTAAAGATAGATTAAAGATGTATTGTTAACGATCGAGGATGAGGATTATATTGTATGAATTTTGGATAGCAGGAAGCAGAGGGCAACCCTGGGTACCCGCACGGCCGCGCCAGGTCCAAGGCAAAAAGACTCGCGGCAGCGCCAGCTCAAAAATTGACCAGACTTTGACTTTTATTTTAGTAGACGGGAGATGCTTATATATTAGGGCTTTTTGCCCATTTTGAAGGGATATAAAACATAGGAGTAGAATATACTCCCCTTTAGGGAGCTTAGCCCTAGTCTTATTCTTCCTTTCCTTTTCTTTACTTTCTTGTCTAGATTAGGAGTAGATTAATTCTAGATTAGGTTTAGTTAGTTAGTTTTCTAGGGTTTAATTAGTTGTTGAAGATTGAAGCAAGTGATTTCATTGAAGATTCAACATTGGAGATTGAGGATTCAGATTTGCATTTCCTATCTTTTTACTTTTCTTGCTCTCTTATTGTAATCTTATGATTTGTATTGAACTTGTGAATGATATATCTAATTCTAGTATGAGCTAGTTTATATTTTGAGATTCCAATGCAACCTTTTGAGTAGTTGATATTGATATCCTTCCATGTTAGTTCTTATTGATTGCTATGTGATTGTCTATTACGATTCATACTTTAATTGCTTAATTGATTAGCTACCAATTACTGTGATAACTCATATGGGCTTGAAAGATGAAATGTGGGTTTAGATCTAATCGTAGTGGCGGGCGATTGTGTGTCTACATGGCGTTAGACGTGTGATTTGTGCTTAGGATAGACATATACCGAAGCGCCGCTCGTAGTCAATTGAGAACTTGAACTTAAACCCTCATTATTTGTAAATCACATAGACATATAAAGGTTTAGATAATGTGGGTGCTTATGTGCGTTCTATCATTTGTGGATTGCATGTGATATGGATTAGATGCATCGAAAGATGGCCTTCTCTCACTTTAGTGTTCTCGACTAGCAAAATTTTGCCGATTAATTTGACCTAACTGGAAGTTTATTGACTCAGATGAATCATTAGAGGAAATTGGGATCTCATATCTTCATTATTTGATTTTACTCTACGATTAATTAGTTTAAGTTTAATTACTTGCCTAGTTAATTTAGTTTTTAATTAAAACACTTTACCGCTCGTTTAAATAAAACTAAAATGGTTATAGACTAGTGGTTTGGCGACCTTTTATCTATTAATTCTCCGTGGGAACGATATCTGTACTTACTGATTATTACTTGTTGACCGCGTATACTTGCGCGTAATTGTCATACCCAATCGAGGACAACAAGTTTTTGGCGCCGTTGCCGGGGAATTAATTGGATAACTGTTTGCCAATATTAGTTTCAATCAAATTAGTCTTAATTTAAATATTTTTATTTTATTTAATTCTCTTCCTATATTCTCTTTTCAGGAACAATGGATCTAAATTTCTATCCATGGTGTTACAAAAGGAAAGAGCAACAAAGGGAAATAGGGAATGATGGACTCGACCCAATTGCTACACTTTCAGCACAGTTAGAGGTTCTCTCGAGGAAGTTGGACAATGTTGCAGCCCAACAGAGTCGAGAGCCAGTAAGTACTTATGATTATGGTGCTGGAAGCTACATGAGCCATTAGGATCCCATCAGTTATGGATAAGAGCAGTATGGGGGTGATTACTCCTACAATGAGGCTTATCCCAATTATCAGCAAGATTGGGGGTATCACCCAAACTCTTCAGCGAGCTATCAAGACCAATACTGCGAGCAAAGTTCAATGTATGCACCAGACCCCACATATCAATCTTCGTGTTTACAAGAGGAACAGTCAACAATGGAATTCATGTATAAGAGCTTAGCAAACCAAGAGGAGATGCTTAGGAGCCAGGAAACATCAAACCAAAATTTTCAGAACTAGATGGCCCTAATCAACAATACTCCTACCAGTGAGACTCAGTACATGGATCCCGAGGCTGAAATAGAAAAGGCAAGATTGGAAAGTTTATGGGGAAATTCCTTAGCATTAACGAAGGAGATCTTGATTGATCAAGAAGAGTCGATTGAGAATCTTCAGATTTGGGTGGAACAAATTAGCATGGCTTTAAAGAAGGAGGAAGTGTTTGAACCAGAGACGAAAATGCAAAATCTTCAGAATCAAGTACCTCCAATAACTAAAGTCGTGAGTAATGACCCTTGGAATACGTGGTGCTATGATATGGATGCTAAAACTGATGGAGAACCGGAAGTGCACTTGCAACTGGACGAGCTGAAGGCAATGGATATAGAGGAGATAATTGCGGATGTGGAAAAGTATGAACCAACCGTGACAATACCCCAAGAGCCTTCTCCGCTGAAGTTAGAAAAGCCAGTGAAGTTTGCACACCCTTGCCCCCTTGGTAGTCACATCACAGATATGGATCTCGAGGATATGACAGATTCCGCATTCTTGAAACCATGGTGTTCTGAAGAAGAGAGAATTGAAGAAGAGCCCGTTGTGTTAGTTGTACCTCAATGCCCCAATAGCTTCACGAACACAACGGAAGAAGTGCCTAGCTCCCCGACCTTCAGAACGGGGAATTCTTATACACATCATATGCTAGGTAGTTTAAATCCGAAGCCTCTTATGTTGGGAAGCCTCCAAAAGCACATGGCAGTTCTAATGGATGGAGGGTTTCTCAAATATCGTCGGGGGATCGGATAGTAGTGTCAGACACAATCTAGCTAACGGACTATAAACTGAGCGCTCGATGGGAGGCACCCCATCAAATCTCTCTCTTTCCCTCCTTGTTTAATTCTACTTACTTATCTCCAATTCCTTTTTCCCCCTATTTAATTCTTAGTAGTTTAATTTAGTTTTAAATATTTTTTGGAGTTAGGAGTTCATTGCCTACATTTTTGGACTTAGGCATTGATGCATATATTTTTGGGACTATAAAGTATTTGACATATTTTTGATACACTTGCATGTTGCATATACGCACGTATAGGAGCTTTTGGGAATTCACATTCTTATATATATCCTCCTATGTTTATTTCTCCTAGTTGTAAATAGTTAATATTAGTTTGGTGATTTAGTGGGCTTAATAAATGTTGTATGCTTTTCTCAGGTCAAGGCTGCTAGAATGAATTAAAAGTTAAAAGTCCCATCCTCAATGCATATCAAAAGCTGCATATCAAAAATTTGAGGAAGGGCGAGTCATGCAGGTTGTCTCAAACTTAAGGCAAAATTCAACAGAAACTGAGCACCACATCATTTCATGTAGCGGACAAAGTAAACTAGGGGAGTTCTTCTTTTTACCTTTTACGTTTAATGAGGACATTGAACACTTTAAGTTTGGGGGTATTAGGTTAATTTTTCATTTAGTGTAGGTTGCATTCATTTTGCATATTGTGTTAGTTCATATAGGGCATGTAGGTTGTGTTTTGTTAAAATATGTCAAAATTTTAAAATTTTTGTTTTGTATTAGTTATCTGTGTTAGAGCATATTGCATGAATATAGTCTGAAGTTGGTTTGTTATGTATTTGGCATATGAGGAAACTATATTTTACTTAATTTTTGAACCGATTTGAGACTTAAGCTTGATTATAAGGTTATATATGTAAATCCTTTTCTGTCAGATACTGTGTAACCGGTCAGCACGATAGAGTAACCATCATGACATGCTTAGTTTAAATTTTCACATACTTGTCTTCTGGTGGGAAATCTATGTTTTAATAAAAGAGTTCAGTGATCATATGATAATAACTAGACTGTAAAAAGCTTAAGTTTGGGGGAAATAGGGGGTATGCTTGTTGTTGGGAGAGATGGAGCGTAAGACGCACTCTCCTATGAAAAGAAAAGAAAAAGAATAAAAAAAATAGAAGAAGAGATTCAGAAAAAGAAAAAAAAATAGAATAAACACTTCAGCTACGTTGAGTTCTGTGACCTTTGATATTCGAGCAAGTAAGCCCTAGGGGTGTATCTACACCCAGCGCCCTAAGGCCTCGCGGTCTGGGAGTCGTTGGTCGAAAGCTCGCTACACTGGTATCATTGAAAAGTCTAAGAGGACTAGGCATTGCACAGTCGATTGTGTACACAGGAAAGTGCAAAATCGCCCCCGTGAGTAAATAAAAGCTTAATGAAACCCCCTGTTGACTCTTAACTTAAGTAATGCATGGTCTTAGTTAGAAATTATCTGTTTTACTGCTTTTCTTAAGCTAAAACTAGTTTTTCCCCTAAGAAGCATAGTATGTGAGATATTTGTTCAAAAGCATGTTTAATGGTTGATAGGCACGCACACAATACATCAGTGCTGACAGTTTTGGATTTGCAAGAATATGCCTTATGATCTTATTTTTGGATCTGTCTCTGTTTGATTATCTTGTGGTTTTCTGAGGCATTGCTTTGAAAGATCAATACTGACTGGGACTTGGATTCGCATTCATGATAGGATAGGTTGCATTCATTGTAGATACTGCATTGCATCTTTTGTTTAATTTTGTTTTGGTTGTTTGAGGGAAAACAACGTTTAAGTTTGGGGGTATTTGATAAGTGGTTTTTATGACCACTTATTTGGATAGTAACCAACTTATTTTGTTGTTTAAACTCAAGTATTCTTGTGCTTTTAATCTGTTTTCACTTTCTTTTGTAGTTTTCTGTTTGAGGAACTCTCTTGGTGCGCAATGGGCTAAAACGGCGAAAAGAATGCTAAAAGAGATGATGGCATGATAATGCAAAGAAGTCAAGCGAGCAAGATGGGAATGTGATGTTGCATAAAGGCTCAAATGAGGCAAGTTGCTAGTTGAGGATAACAAGAGTGAACAAGTGCAGCAGCCTGAGAAGCCAAAATCCAGGAAAACCAGCATTATAGGTGCCGCGAGGCCGCATCAGGTTTACAAGGGCTTCACGCGCGCCCGTGCCATTTAGCAGGAAGCAGAGGGCAAGACTGGGTACCATCGCGGCCGCGCCAGGTCCAAGGCAAAAAGACGCACGGCCGCGCCAGCTCAAAAATTGACCAGACTTTGACTTTCATTTCAGCAGATGGGAGAAGCTTATATATTAGGGCTTTTTGCCCATTTTGAAGGGATATAAAACATAGGAGTAGAATATACTCCCCTTTAGGGAGCTTAGCCCTAGTCTTGTTCTTCCTTTCCTTTTCTTTACTTTCTTGTCTAGATTAGGAGTAGATTAATTCTAGATTAGGTTTAGTTAGTTAGTTTTCTAGGGTTTAATTAGTTGTTGAAGATTGAAGCAACTGATTTCATTGAAGATTCAACATTGGAGCTTGAGGATTCAGATTTGCATTTCCTATCTTTTTACTTTTCTTGCTCTCTTATTGTAATCTTATGATGTGTATTGAACTTGTGAATGATATATCTAATTCTAGTATGAGCTAGTTTATATTTTGAGATTCCAATGGAACCTTTTGATTAGTTGATATTGATATCCTTCCATGTTGGTTCTTATTGATTGCTATGTAATTGTCTATTACGATTCATACTTTAATTGCTTAATTGATTAGCTACTAATTACTGTGTAACTCATATGGGCTTGAAAGACGAAATGTGGGTTTAGATCTAATCGTAGTGGCGGGCGATTGTGTGTCTACATGGCGTTAGACGTGTGATTTATGCTTAGGATAGACATATACCGAAGTGCCGCTCGTAGTCAATTGAGAACTTGAACTTAAACCCTAATTATTTGTATATCACATAGACATATAGAGGTTTAGATAATGTGGGTGCTCATGTGCGTTCTATCATCTATGGATTGCATGTGATATGGATTAGGTGCATCGAAAGATGGCCTTCTCTCACTTTAGTGTTCTCGACTAGCAACCTTTGCCGATTAATTTGACCTAACTGGAAGTTTATTGACTCAGATGAATCATTAGAGGAAATTTGGATCTCATATCTTCATTATTTGATTTTACTCTAGGATTAATTAGTTTAAGTTTAATTACTTGCCTAGTTAATTTAGTTTTTAATTAAAACACTCTACCGCTCATTTAAATAAGACTGAAATGGTTATGGACTAGTGGTTTGACGACCTTTTATCTGTTAATTCTCCATGGGAACGATATCTGTACTTACTGATTATTACTTGTTGACCGCGTATACTTGCGCGTAATAGTTATACCCAATCGGGGACAACAGGGATATTCATAACCTTTGGAAAGGGAGTTATATATACATAGAACTCTCGGTTGACCATTCTAGCGACTTGTTGATTAAAGGGAGAGTTAGGTGATTAAACAAAGCATTTGGTGGAATTGTACTCTTAGCTTGACTTACTTGAGATCAATCGTTGCTCACAATTGACTTTGTTTAATTAAATTTCAACGGATAATCTATCTTGAATCAATTATCTAGATAAGATTGCATTAGTATACTTTTAGTACTTGAATAGCTTTGATAGTAATTCCTCGTGGGTTCGACAATCGACTTATCATTATATTACTTGTTGACCGCGTATACTTGCGCGTGTTTTATTGATTGTGAAATCGACCAACAGAGATCAAGAAAAAGATATATGTTATAATTGCAAGAAACCTGGTCACTATATCACAGATTGCACCAAACTTCTGCGAGAATAGTTGAAGAAAGACAAGAAGAAGTCCTATCCAAAGAAAGAGTTCAAAGGCTATAAGAAGTATCATAAGAAGGAGAAAGACTTTGTAGTTGAGGGACCATGGAGTGATTTAGAGAATTATTCAAGCTCTAAGTCCAGTAATGATGAAGCACCTCAGAAGGTAAGTCTCTGTCTAATGGCCATTGAAGCAGATGCAGAAAAAGCCACTGATCGTTGAGAAATTGACATCAGTGAAGTATTTGATTTCATCTCTCCTAATATAGATATTGATGATCTTAGAACTTCATTACTTGATATAAATGTGGATCTGCATCAACACATGAAATGGTTTAGGATTTTATCAAAGGATCATTCTCTTCTTCAAGAGAAAAATGAGAAAGCTCTCGTAGAGTTGGAAACTAATTTACAAAGTGCTGCCTTTTATGCAAATCTTAAAGCTGAGAATGCTAACTTGTGAAAGATAATTGAACTAAGTGCACAAAGAGAGTTAACTCTAACCTCTTAGATAGAGGATTTAGAGAAGACAATCTCAATGTGGAATCGTTCTTATACATCTATGGACTCTCTGATTGTAAGTCAGAGATTTGCCACTGATAGGTCAGGATTAGGATTTGGAGATTCCTCTTCAATCCTTAGTGTGGAAAAGTTAATGGATATTATCAATAACAATGCTTCTTGTTCTAATAGAAGTAATATATTTGTGAAATCCACATAGATCAGTGAGCCTATTATTCAAAGCCAAACAATCTCTGCAGATCAGAGTGTTGTTCCTGAAAGTCCAATAATAATCTAGAAGGGGGGTTGAATAGATTATTACCGTTTAAAAATTTATCTTAGGTCTTTTTGAATTTTTTGGAAATTAATTCGCAGTGTTAGAAATTAATATGCAAGATCGTAAAAATTCAATCACAGTATGCACAGAGATTTTTCTGGTTCACAACATACATCCAGGGTATATTGCTACGTCCATTCTCAAGCTCCTTTCTAGGATTTGATATCCTATTACTCTCAGTAATAAATATTCTTTATTAAGAAATATATCTAAATCTTGGTATCTAAATACTAACTAAATTCACAACTCATATTTATATAAATATTTTAAAATGTTTATATGAATTATCTATATTAATAAAAAGGCCACCTAGGATTTTAAGGATCGTTAGAATAATATTCTTGTTTAAGGAATATCTCCAGATCTTGGTATCTAAGTACAGACTTTTTAATTAATATGAATAGATGAAATATATATAGTTGCGATAATAATTTATATTTGTATATCTATAATTATAAAACAAGTATGAGATAATGTAAATAAAATAATTCAATAACTTATCTCAAATACTTTGACCAATTTTCTCTTCTTCAAAAGAACATAACTTTGAGTAGAACAAAGAGAGAAGGAAAACTTCTTTACTGAGAGAGTATGTAGGCAAGGAGAGTAAGCTTTTCTTTTGTTTATAAATTGGTAAATTGAAATGAAATGAAAAGCCTCCTATTTATAGAGTTTTGAAGTTAAGGGCAAAAAGGTCATTTTGTGTTTGTTTTTGAAAACCAAAGGCTTTGATTGTTTTCCACTTTCTCAAAATAAATGGCAAGCTTCCAAGTCATCTTTGGAAACCAACTTTGCTTTGAAAACTTTGGAGATTGAGACAAGCAGTTCAGAAAGGTTCTGCTTTTGGTGAAAAAGGTTGGATTCTACGAGGCTCTGAATACCAATACCAAAATCTACTCAAGTTTGGTGGGAGAGTTCTACCAGAATGGAGAATATGAAAATGGTGTTCTAACCACCAAAGTAAAGGGAAAGGCTCTTTGGCTAAAAGCCAAGGAAGTGAATCATTATCTGGGCTTCGCGAACGAAGGAATTTTATAGCTAGACAACATCTATGTGCAATATGGGCTGGAGCTAATGGGGTACAAGAAAAACCTTGAGCTCCGAGAGATGAAAAAAAGGAGTTCCCCAGAACTTTGAGTTCCTTGCGGACATAGTAGGGAAGTGTTTCCTCTACAAGGACTCTGCCCATGACTCCATCAACGATCTTCAGTTGAGAGTCATAACGACCATCATGTTGAAAATGAAGATGAAATTTGGCATAATAATAATGGGATGGATAAGAATGTGGATGGTTGATGCTGGGAAGAGGAAAACATCAAGGAAGCTGTCTCCCAAGATGTTCTATGGGAGATTTATTTGTATCATTTTGAAGAAACTTCTTAAGGAAATGATTGGGGATAATGAGGGAGAAACCCTCAATGTCAACAAGAAAATAACCCCCAAGTTGTTTGACAACTGGAAGAAGTGTCTTATCGAGATCCCACGATCAAGACAATTTGAGGATAGTGAGGTGACCCTGAGTGAAATTCAAAAGCTTGAGAAGAAAATAAAGATAGCTTTGGTTGAAGAAGGTTCAAATGAAGAAGAAGAGTCAACATGACTCTTGAGGAAGAATAAATGGAAGGAGAAGAGTGGAAGGCTTAAGAAAATATCCCAGGCCTCTACTGAGCAACATGAGGAGACATCTGAGGGCTTTGCTGCCCTTCTTGTTTTTGATGAAATCTCCACAGTAGACAAACCACCTATGATGAAGAATAAGAATGGAGTAAGAAGTAAACGCTCCAAGAAGTTATACCGTCTCCGATCGTAAATCGACCAAGTTCTTTGATCGTAGAGTCAGTAATGGGTGTAGATGCTGATGAAATGGCTAGGATAGCTAAACATATTGAGCCAACTGTTGAAGAAATTGAATTGGTTAAGATAGCGACTCTGCCAGAGCCTTAAGAAGAAATTGAATAAATGGTTGTGAAGGAACCATCTCTTGAACAAAAGAAGAATAGAATAAGACTTATCCACATGGTGGAGAAGCATAAGAAGAAAAGGTTATCAAACCTCATAGAAGAGGAAGAAGTTTGTTCTCAAGGGGAGCAGTCATTGCATACTCCAAGCTCACCCAATGATTCTGTTCCAGACATTGGGATTGAGCATAGTCCTTCTGCTTCTGAGTAAGTTAATACACAAGTTGAGGGGGAGCAACCAGAAGAAATTCTTTATTTGCAATGACGAGGTCGTAGAGTCACCATCTACATCTCTGAGAAACCCTCGTCACCTAATAATTCTTCTTGTAATTCTTCGTTTGTAGAGTCTCAACACTCTACAGATGATGTAAATAACTCACACTCTTTGACCATAAAGTCCCAACACCCTACGATCGATGTAGATAATACTATCTCTCCTAAACACACTCCCATCAAATTAAACACACTCTAAATCTCCATCATCTATAAACATTTTCAATATTCTTTCTACACCTGTAAATTTTTCTTTAAATCCTTCATCACCTATACAACATGAATAACCTATAGATCTTATAAAATCTATTGAAGCAGAAACCCGTCCTCTAACCCGTGCTTACATACCCTCTTCTTTAAGAAATAAATACTTTGATATTCCCCTTGCCATAACCAATATTGTTCGGAGTGATAATTGTGACGCCCCCAAAATAGGTCCACACAACCCATTTTGAGTCGCCAGAAATACACACTACAAATACCAATTTTCCTATTTACAACTATTATATCGTCGTGCAAAATACGACAACACACATACTGTGAGTGTTCAATACAAATACTGTACTATATGTAGCACGACATTATTCACACTCAACTTATAATAATGTCGTATAAAATAAAGCAACAAATATTTCAAGTCCTCAAAGGAACACGAGAAGATTTATGTCCACCTAATTCTAATGGGGTGCATTTTTGACGCTTCCAAATTCGGGTTCACATCACCCTATTTGGTTCACCAAAATCAACTATTAAATGACGTATAAAATACGACACAAACATTTTAAGTTCTCAGTACAATTATTGCCACACTGTTTTATAATGTATTGAGAAACTTCAACATTCTCGGACCATTACTCTATTCCCTTGTTATCCCTGCTCGACCCAGCTACACTCTTACTACCTGAAAGGACTTGTGAAGCAAAATGGTGAGTACAAATAGCCCAATAAAGAATATCATGACTGAAGATAATTAAATTATCAATAGCCTTCATCAATAATAAACCAGATATTTAGAATATATGGTAGATGATAAAAGTTTTTGACCATAGTTGCAGCGGAATCAACAATTTATTAGAAGAGTCAAGTAAAATATAATGTCTACTATCTTCTCCAAATTAAAAGTCCATCATCAATATTTTATTCCTGTAACACCAATCTACAGTTCTTCGTTGTACCCAAGACAAGGAGAAATTTCATCACCTGTCTTTAACTGAAACACCAAAGATCATGGTTATACCAATTCACAGTTCCTGTTCATAATCATGCTAATAAATTCATCATCTGCACACAGGTCAAAGATATTCATTTGTAACACCAATGGTCATGATCGTACTAGTCTACAGCCTTTAGTCATAATCATGTCAGTCAATTCATCTTTGCAGTAGGGGCCAAAGGTATTCATCAATAAATACCAATAGTCATGATCATACCAATCAACATTTCATCTTTGCACCCTGGCCGAAGAGAACCGATGGTTATGATTATGCCAAACAATAGTCCATCTTTGCATTACAGGCCAAAGATATACAACTGTAACACCAATGGTCATGATTATACCAATACACAATTTCTAGTCATAATCATACCAATCAACAGTTCATCTTTGCACTACGGGCCAAAGATAACTTTCCAACACAAATTTATGTCTGATAATGATGACAATGATATGAAGGATGAATAGAAATAATAAGAATAATAAGATCAAGAATAAACATTAAAGATTTATAATTTAATTTATCTAGAGTTTAAGAATGTCCAAATTGTCAACATGATGACCAAACAAGGATTCAAATTCAATAATGATATTTAAGATTTATATTTCAAAGATAATGATTAATACTCAATAAATTAAAATTCAGGTAAATGAAATAAAACTAGATGAAGCGCAAACCTCCAAAGTATTTCTAATCATTTTAGGAATTATAGAAGCAATACTTACCATAATAAGTTCAAATTTAGGAGTATGAAAGAAAGTGATATCTCTTTACCATATTATAAAAAAGTAATATCCCTTACCTTAGTATGTGACTAGATTCTGCTTTCTATGAAATTTATCAACTTGAACAATGCTTACACTACTTATCAACACTTGAAGTAACTTTACACTCAAAAATAATACTCACAATATTATACTCATAATATTGTAGTAGAAGAATTTTATATTTTTGGTGTAGCATGATGTGTGTTTAGTTGCTTAACTGGGTAACCTATTTATACTAAAAATTGAGGAAACAATTAGCACACACGCTTTGACAAAATAACCAAATGAGCTATATAAAATAATGATAGTGGAATTTGTGGTCTCGCGAAGGAAATTAAACCAACTTGTACACGTTTTAACAAAATTTATTTAAATAATAGAGTTGTGGTCCATACTACTTTAGGAAAAGTAGAGTGTCGGCAAGTCCTGCCAAACTTACTTTTGTAAAAAAAAAAATTGAACAAACATCTGCATATAATACTTATCTTTTATCAACACATTTTATTCATCAATTACTTACACCATTTTAATCTTCCAACAATTATTCACAATTATTAACATAGACTCACAATACTGCCAACTGGTCTAATTATATCATATCAAATAATATGAGTTACTGTGTCGTGTCAATTATTGATTTAATAATATAAAATACAGTCCAGTTGTTACTGTGACAATTATTGAGTCAATAATATGAAATACAATGCAATTATCACTATAGCAATTATTGAATCAATAATATGAGATACTATGCATTAACTACTGTGGCAATTATTGAATGAAATACTGAGTGACTTCTTACGTAAGAATTAATAATCAGATATACTATGTAATACCCCGTGTGTTACTGTGCAATATCGTGTACTACTGTAAAATAACGCGTATTATTGTACTTTTATCACCGGGTATTTCAACAGTTAACAGTAAAAGTTCTGCCGCCAATTTTGTTTAAAAATTATTTTTGTCGCTTTCTATATCGACAATTATTCCGTTATAGGGCTCACTAATGATTGGTTAGTTGGCGTCTTCGTACGAATATTCTCCGATAAAAGGAATATTCCCTGACAAAATGAATATTTCCTGACAGACTATTCACTTCATATATTTTGCACATAACACCCATAACTATAATATTTATTAAATTAACACCTTACTATAAACAATTTAAATTATATTAAACATCGGGGGAAATGCCAAAACATATTTACCTCAATTAAAATATAAACCAACTAATAATCTATTATTCATTCAAGGTGCCTTTATTTATCGCATAAAATTATTATTCATATTCAATACTTAGAAGTGGACAATAAAACTTGAGAAATCAAAAAACTCATATATGATAATTTATTTTTAAAACGTCAGTCCACTATTATGGTATTACCACCATTAACTAAAATTTATTTGTCAAAATAATTAATTTTAACAGCGACTATACTTCAAATACTCCAATCTAGCCTCAAGAATCACCCAAATCATATTTAAAATCATTAAGTTATACATTTTTAATCATTAAAGCATGTTGCTAAAAATTCTGCTACAAAATTTTTGAATCAGTCACCCCTTAAAATTCATAAAAATCATACGTTAATATTTATCAGTTCAAAATTGGTGGACATATACTCAACTTATATATGTATAACATATCCAAAAATTACAACGATCCAACGGTCGGATTAAGAATTATAGCTCACGCAATAGAGCTTAAAAAAATTGATTTTTTAGATTCTAGCGGACTATAAGTCTTTCGGACCAGTTTCATTCAAACTGTTACCACGAAAAATTCACAAGGAATTTTTAGGTGATTCTAATTTCTGTGTTTAGCTTACTTCCAGAACTTTCTTTTTATATAAAGCTCATTTCCTAAATCATTATACACAAAGAGTTATGGATTTTACAAATCAAGTATTAAAGTAAATTTTCTGAAATTTTAAGATTTTGTTTTTCATTTGATTTCTTGATTTCTCTCATTTGATTTGGATTAAATGCTATCTAAGTCACTATGATTTAGGTCAACTTACAAATGGGTCACTAAACTTTTTTTCTTCTTAAACTCAACTCACTGAACTACTTTTTACTAACAAAACATTAGAAAATCCGTTAAGTCAGTTGACTTTAGACGGAATTGAACAACTAAGATGCAGATGTGTAAAAATATAATAATGTGGCACTGTTTAGTCTATGTGGCTAACATTAGGTGGATTGGGGGGAAAATCTCCCACCAAAGGACCCGATGATGGACCCACATGGGGATTAGAAGCAATTTCATCATTCATTTGTGTCCAAACTTGATCCAAAATAGATTAAGGCAACAGAGTCCTAAGCCAACCCTTCCAAAGTAATCTAAGCAAAGAACAATGAGTTGGTCGATTGATCAATTAAAAATCTAAACAAAATCAAATATTTGGTGAATCTTGGTGTGATTCACATTGGTTAGAAGTGGTTTGATGCTCGATATCAACGTTCAACAGGGATGTCCCAACCGATGGTCCCCTTTTGTCCTTTATCTAACTTTGATGTTTTTTGGGCTTTTTGTCGTATTGTCCTTTTACGTCCAAACCCTAGATTGGTTATATATTATTCAATGTTCTTCTTTGTCTTTTTTGTTACTGATTCTTGTTTAGGATATATAAAATCATTATTTACTAAATATTGGCCCTCTTTTGTCCCCAAATGTATACTCTGTAATTAGTTTTAATATTCCTTCAAATGTTTATTGCTTATGCTCTGTTTTTTATGTGGTTTATTTATTAATTTTGGTTACAGATGGATATTGTTGTTCAATTTATTGTACACCATGGTGGGAAGTTCATCTATGCTCTCTTATGTGACTATGTGGGAGGTATAGTTTACCATATGCCACGTTTGGACGCTGATTATATTTGTATGGTGTAGACACTCAAAATTTCCTTGCCCCCAAAACTAACACTGTAGGAGGATAAAATTGTATTTTTCAAAACAACCCCGATCTCAAATCGGGCCGTCAATTCAACCTCGATCTCAATATCGGGCCATCAAATCAACCCCAATCTCAAATCGAGCCATCAGATCAACCTTGATCTCAATATCGGGCCATCAGATCAACCCTGATCTCAATATCGGGTCATCAGATCAACCCTGATCTCAAATAGGGCCATCAGATCAACCCCGATCTCAATATTGGGCTGTCAGATCAACCCCGATCTCAAATTGGGCCATCAGTTCAACCCCGATCTCAATATCGGGTAGTCAGATCAACCCCGATCTCAAATCGGGCCGTCAAATCAACCTCGATCTCAAATCAGGCCATTAATTCAACCCCGATCTCAATATCGGGCCATCAAATCAACTCCGATCTCAAATCGGGCCATCAGATCAACCCCGATCTCAATATCAGGCCATTAGATCAACCCCGATCTTCAATCGGGCCATCAGAACAACCACGATCTCAATATTGGGCCATCAAATCAACCCCGATCTCACTATTGGGCCATCAGATCAACCCCAATCTCAATATTTGGTCGTCAAATCAACCTCAATCTCAATATCAGGCCATCAGATTAATCCTGATCTCAATATTGGGTCATCATATCAGCCCCGGTCTCAAGCTGGGAGGTATAGGTTAGCCCCGATCTCAACCCGGGAGGTACAGGTCAGCCCAGGTCTCTACCCGGGAGGTACAGGTCAGCCCCGGTCTCCACCCGGGAGGTACATGTGATGAGTGGGTTTAATACCCAATAATCGGTAGTCTTAATAACTTGAGTCTTAAGGTTTTCAAGTGATTTTACTATTATTTTATCTCGGGTTTATACTTTCATGTGCAGGAATTGAAATGGATGAAAAAGGAGCTTAAAAGGCTAAATTTTGAATTTTATGACAGGACCCCCGTTGGGGCGGGGGATTAACAAAGGAAGTACCCGCCCGGGCGGGCATAGTGCAGAATCCAGACAGAGAAGATCCCCGCTGGGGCGGGAGGTTGTGAAGGATCTCCCCCGCTGGGGTGGGGAGGCGGCAGCATATCAACTTGGATTCAATTAATTTTTGAGCCACAAGCATATCAACTTGGACCCGCTACAAGCAAGCAGCTGACATATTTTCCTACTTAGACACGGATTGGTTAGCACGTGGGAAGATAGTGGGCTGGAGAATTGTGATACATAAAGGAGACTTGATGCATGATGTAAGGCGGCTACTAGGAGGATATAAAAGGAATTATAGGAACATATTGAAAGGACCGAACCTGATATGCACGCAAGCAGCTGGCGGTTTTTAGTTCCTATTGGGATTGGGCTACTACCTAATGATATTAAAAAGAGATCATGTGACCTGCTATAAGGGGAGTCTATTAGAAAGTGGAGATTATAGCCTGGAGGCCACGGAGGAGCATACATTATTATAGTAGCTTAGCATATATATATATATATATATATATATATATATATATATATATACAAAATTGATCAGGTCCGGACTCCCGGACCTGATCAAATCCGGACCTTTTTTTTTTTTTTTTTTTTTTGCTTTTTTTTTTAAAATAACTAATAAAAAATGTATAATATTTTATGGAACTGGAATTTTTTCATAATACAGTGTTTTAGGTGTGATTTGGATACTTATAACAAAATAAGTCTGTACAGTCTGTATAACCTGTGTTGTTATATGTATCCAAATCACACCTAAAACACTGTATTATGAAAAAATTCCAGTTCCATAAAATATTATACATTTTTTATTAGTTATTTTAAAAAAAAAAGCAAAAAAAAAAAAAAAAAAAAAATTGGTCCGGATTTTGATCAGGTCCGGGAGTCCGGACCTGATCCGGCCTCTATATATATATATATATATATATATATATATTATATATTAGATTAGCAGTAGCTTATTTTTAATTCTTAGTATTAGATTAGTTTTAGTTTTAGTTTTCAATTAAATAATAACCCCTAGTTGAAAGGGAATTTGGAGATTGAAGCACTTGGAGGTCATTAGAGATCCAGATCAAGAGCAAGAAGGAGGACGAATTTGTCAGCAACAGATTCAATTCTTTTCCTTAATCTTATTCTTATCTTTTAATGTGTATTCAAGTGTGGATTCTTAGTTTTAATTCAATAAACTAATTCTTTGTTTAAGATTGCAATGGATCTTATTGTGTAATTTATTTTAATATGCTTCTCTATCAATTATTGTGATCTATTATTGTGAATTGTCTATTATGATTTAGAATAATTGTTTAATTGACTTATTATCAATTACCATGATAATCTATATGAAATCGAGAGATGAGTATAGATTTGGATCTGATCATGATAGCATGTGTTTGTGATTTTTGCATAGATGGAAATCATGATTCGTGTTTAGGGTAAAAGTATGCATTTACGCCATATGTAATCTTATAGAGAACTTGTGATTAAATCCTTTTTAATTTTAATTCACATAGAAATATAGTGAATTAGTTAATTAGGGTGTCTTGCTTAATTCTATCATCTGTGAATTTGAGTGAGTATGGTATGATGTATCGAGAGGTGGTTATATTTGCTTTTGTGTTCTTGATTAACAATTCAGAATAGAGAGAATAATTGATGAGAAGTATGTTAACTTAGATGAAGTAATAAGTGAAGTTGTGATCTTAAATCTCCGTAATCTTAATTTAACTAGTGGAATTTAATAGTAGTTTAATTATATAATTTGAACTTCATTCGTTTAAATAAGATTGAGTTGGTTACGGGCTAGTACTTGGTGATTTTTATTAAATAATTACTCGTGGGATCGACACTTTACTTTCACTCTATTACTTGTTGACCACATATACTTGCGTGTTGTGCGTAACTAGATTTTACCCAATAAGTTTTTGGCGCCGTTGTCGAGGAATTAATTTAATAATTATTTACCAATATTAATTTCAATCAAATTAGTCTTAATTTAAACATTTTTTTATATTTTAATTCTCTTCCTATATTTCTCTCTTTTCAGGTACCATGGATGACTTTGCGTATCAATGGCCATATTCAAGTATGACTCAACCAAGGGAAATAGGGATTGATGGACTTAATACATTTTTTGCAGTGTCAGTACAAATTGAGGCAACTTCAAAAACGTGGGAGGTTATCGCAGCCCAACGTAGGCGAAAGATGGCAGTAATTTGCAAATATTGTGCTGGAAATCATCTGAGTCATCAATGCACCGTCAGTTTTGAACCGGTACAATATAGTGGTGATTACCTCAACAACTATACTGAGCCTAACTATCACCAAGATTGGGGGTATCACCCGGATTCTTCATGGAGCTACAATTATGAAGACCAATACTACGCTCCAAATCCATCATAGACACCGGAATTTTCATGTCCACCTCCATTGCCACAAGAAGAAAATTCAAGGCTGGAGGAAATGTTGTCCAAGTTTATAGCGTCGAATGAGGAGATGATGATTAATCAAGCGAGGGAAATTCAAAATCTTGAGAATCAGATGGAGAGGGAAATTCAAAATCTTGCGAATCAGCTGGAGCAAATGACCAAAGCCGTAAATAACCTTCTTCCAAACACTTGGCTTTATGACATGGATGACGAAACTAACGGAGAACCCGAACCAAATCTACAACTAGAAGAGCCACACGATATAGAAAGTGAGGAGACAAATGGGGATAATAAAATAGAGGTCGACGAAGATCTAAATGGGTCTCCACCAAAGATAAAAGAGTCAGTCAGATTTGCAAAATCATGCCCGCTTGGTAGTCATGTCGTTGGCAAAGCTCTTTATGACATAAGAGCTAGTACAATTTTACAGCCATGGTGGGACGAGAAAGAGAAGA
Organism: Panax stipuleanatus; assembly: GCA_020205555.1. Classification (NCBI taxonomy): domain Eukaryota; kingdom Viridiplantae; phylum Streptophyta; class Magnoliopsida; order Apiales; family Araliaceae; genus Panax; species Panax stipuleanatus. The sequence continues at coordinate 36,893,924 of CM035117.1, forward strand.
TAGACGAAGATCCCATTGTGTGTGACAAGCTTCCATGCCCCAAAGTGATCACATACACAATGGAGAAGACACCTAGCTGTTGGACGCCCTTCATGGAGATCATACCGAATAAGAGCATGCTAGGTGACTTTGATGCACTGGCCATCGCATGTGGGAACCTCCCAAAGGATGATTTGATACTGATGGATGGAGGGTTCTTTAACTTCCGAAGAGGAATTGGATAGCGTTGACCAGACAAAGTCCGGTTGAAGGACTATAATACAAGCGCTTATTGGGAGGTAACCCAAGTTTAATTTTTAGTTTTTTTTAGGTTTCATATTTTTTTTTAGGTTTTTTATTTTTTTTAGGATTTAATAAGCTTGCTTCTTTTGTGTCACAGGTTAGTCAAAACTCGAGTGTGGTGCCCAATTCATTCTAATGTGTCTACCCTATTCTTTAAACTTAGCAGACAAAGAGGAAATTGCTATATTTTCAGGGAAGTCCTCTCTTTTAATTTTTCCTACCTTAGCCATTGAGGACAATGTTTGTTTTAAGTTTGGGGGTATTTATCATGTTTAGTATTTACTTGGGCAATGTTTTGATGGAATTTGATTGTGGCCAATAATAAGTGGGTGGTTAATGAGATTTTAACTCTTAGAGAATTGATGAGCATGCTTAGTCTATATTTCGACTCATTAGTTGGTTTTTCACACTACTTGCGAAATTTTTGAAAATTTTTACATATATCCATTTGTTTAGCAGTTGGGATTGAATTTATTTTAGCTAAGTGCTTATGAAAGATACCATTTCAACTTGAGAGACCTTATTTGAGCATCATTCAAAGTGAAAATTAGGCACTCACATAAGTTTGGGGGAGATCTTGGGGTATTTTTGAAAAAAATTATTTGAACCTTCCCAAGTTGAATAATTGAATCTTGTGGTGGGTCGAGATGGAGCGTAAAACGCACTCCCCATAAACGCAGACACGAGATAGAGCGTAAAACGCACTCGTTTAAATGGAAATGGAAAGTGAGATGGAGCGTAAAATGCACTCACCAAAAAGAAAAAAAAGGAAAATGAGAAAAGAGTATTTCTAAAGTACTTGGGAAGGGTTCATATGTGCTTAAATGTTTAAATATCCGATTGATCCTCAAGAAAAATTTGTGATTTATCTTGATTAGCGGAGATTGATGTGATAAGAAGTTTTGCTAGTTATTTTTGAAAATCTTTTATGAGTATTGGTTGATCTTGCTTAAATCATGACTAGTTTGAACATTTGGATGCACACACGCATTTAAAAGATCATGAGTAGTTGTGGGAATAATGAAAGTTGTTGAAATTTTAGACATGACATTGTTTTAAAATTTTATGTGGGTTATCATTTGTTGTAACCTTTGAGGCCGCTGTTCAAATTCATATTGACTAATTGCCTGAGTGGATCATTGCTAGAGGATGAATTATTTTAAATTGTGTTTTTGCTTGAGGACAAGCAAAGTCTTAAGTTTGGGGGTATTTGATGAGTGGGTTTAATACCCAATAATTGGTAGTCTTAATAGCTTGAGTCTTAAGGTTTTCAAGTGATTTTACTATCATTTTACCTTGGGTTTATACTTTCATGTGCAAGAATTGAAATGGATGAAAAAGGAGTTTAAAAGGCTAAATTTTGAATTTCATGATAGAACACCCGCTGGGGCGGGGGATTAACAAAGGAATTACCCGCCGGGGCGGGCATAATGCAGAAGCCGGACAGAGAAGATCCCCGCTGGGGCGGGAGGTTGTGAAGGATCTCCCCCACTGGGGTGGGGAGGCGGCATCATATTAACTTGGATTCAATTAATTTTTGAGCCACAAGCATATCAACTTGGACCCGCTACAAGCAAGCAGCTGACATATTTTCCTACTTAGACACTGATTGGTTAGCACGTGGGAAGATAGTGGGCTGGAGAATTATGATACATAAAGGAGACTTGATGCATGATGTAAGGCGGCTACTAGGAGGATATAAAAGGAATTATAGGAACATATTGAAAGGACCGAACCTGATATGCACACAAGCATCTGGCGGTTTTTGGTTCCTATTGGGATTGGGCTACTACCTAATGATATTAAAAAAAGATCACGTGATCTGCTATAAGGAGAGTCTATTAGAAAGTGGAGATTATAGCCTGGAGGCCACGGAGGAGCATACAATATTATAGTAGCTTAGCATATATATATATATATATGTATATTATATATTAGATTAGCAGTAGCTTAGTTTTTAATTCTTAGTATTAGATTAGTTTGAGTTTTAGTTTTCAATTAAATAATAACCCCTAGTTGAAAGGGGATTTGGAGATTGAAGCACTTGGAGGTCATTAGAGATCCAGATCAAGAGCAAGAAGGAGGACGAATTTGCCAGCAACAGATTCAATTCTTTTCCTTAATCTTATTCTTATCTTTTAATGTGTATTCAAGTGTGAATTCTTAGTTTTAATTCAATGAACTAATTCTTTGTTTAAGATTGCAATGGATCTTATTGTGTAATTTATTTTAATATGCTTCTTGATAAGTAGGTTTTATACCTACTTATTGGATATCAACTTGCTGTGATTATGGCTTAAACTCAAGCATTTTATTGTCTTTTAATGCGTTTTATCTTTGTTTTGCATATTGTAGGCAGGAAACTCAAAAGGGCATGGAATGGCATGATTAAGGCATGGAATGGCATGAAAATGGACAAAGTGGCATGGTATTAGCAAAGGCAAGGTGGAGAGCTTATATGGATGAAAGAGGGCTTGGCATGAAGATGGCATGAGGCAAAAGGCAATGGATGATGGCCTCAAAGCAGCAGAGTGAAGGAGCAAGAAGCAAGAAGGAAAGAAGCATGGCAGAAGCAAGAAGGAAGCAAGCACCAAAAATTGCATCAGCAGCAGAAATTGGCACTCGCGGCCGCGCCATGAATATAATGGAAGCCGGCACGCCCGCGCCGGTTAGCAAAGCCAGAAGCCTGCTCTGGGCATTAGCGTGCCCGCGCCATGATTACTATGCAAGGCTACGCGGCCGCGCCAGTCAAAAATATTGACTTTAAATTTTTTTCGGCTGATTGTAATTTATATAAGGCTTTATGTTGCAAGAGACGAGTAGGTCTTATCTTCAGACATCATTTTATTTCAAGCATCAAGTGTTCTTACATTTTCTAGGGTTTAGGGAGCAAAGGAGGGATTGAGAGCTTAACTCTTCTTCTCTTCCAGTTCTAATAGTTTTCCATTCTAGGGCTCACTTTGGAGCTTGTTTGTGGTCTAAACTCAAGCTTGCTAGCATTCTATTGGAAGTGGAACCACAAAATTTGCATTCTTTACTCTATATACTCTCTCACTTTCATTATTTGCTTTCAATGCTTGGTTTAAATCCCATAATGGTTGGCGGTTCAGAGATGAACTAACTACCATTATGGGATTCTAATGGATTTTATTGCTTAGTCTAGGGTTTTATGCCTCTTGGAAATGTATGGGTGAAAATGTATGGTTTGCCTGGTATGGTTGTTTTATATGTTTAGATGTTTGATCAACATCTACTGTAATAGTTTATATGGAATTGAAAGAGGAAGTGTAAACTTAGATTTTTCCATGCTAGCATATGTTTGTGAAACTTGCATTGGATGAGTTTTGTGATTCGTAATTCGGATAGAAATATACCGTATTGCCATATGTAGTCTATTGGGGGCTTGCACGTAAACTGATAGAACTTATAAATCACATAGACATATAGTGGTTTAGGTTTTATTGGTGTTCATGTGATTTCTATCTCTTTTGTGGATATTATATGATATGGACTTGGTTTATTGAAAAATAGCCATGTCTCACATTTGTGCTCCCGGTTAGCATTCCTATGTGTTTAGTTATATATGACTTGAGGTGTTGTTAACCTAGATGACGCAATAGATGAAGTTAGGACCCCATATTTCTCTAGTTTGACCCCCTTGCTTGTTAATTAGTTAAGTGTATTTTAAAACCAGTCTAAGTATTTAAAGAACACTTTGATACTCGTTTGAGCAGATGAAAATAACCATAGGGCTGTTGCATGATAGTTTAAGTCTAACTTCTTTCTCCGTGGGAACGATCTCGACTTATCGAATTTATTACTTGTCGACTGTGTATACTTGCACGTGTTTTGTGTCCGTTTTTGTGAACACCAAAATGGAGCAACAAGTTTTTGGCACCGTTGTCTGGGATAAAGTGTTAGTTTATTACTATTGACATCAGTTTTTGTTAGATTTGGTTGACTTGAACAAATCTCTTCTTATCTCATTTCTAATTTTATTTTTCACTTGTGTTTCAGGTACTTGGGGGTTAGTTTATGCAAACACGAGCCTCCAATCCTGAGTTGGTGCCTCGACAAGAGCACATTAACGGTAGAGCGTGGAGAGCAAACATCAGAAACCCTAACCCACAAGTAGAACCTGAATGCCCCGAGCAAATGGTTGAAGAACAAAGAGCCGATAATAGGGCCTTAAAGGACTATTCCATACCAAAGATTACAGATCTGCAGTCCAGTATAGTGCGGCCAGCGATAGCTGCAAATTCTTTCTAAATTAAACCTGGAACACTGCAGATAGTTCAAAACACTCTCCAGTTTGGGGGTGCACCTTCCGAGGATCCAAATAAGCATATCCTGAGCTTCATAGAGATATGTGACACGTTTAAATTCAACAACGTTTCGGATGATGCCGTGAAACTTTGATTATTCCCTTTCACCTTGAAGGATAAAGCGAAGAGTTGGTTGCACTCATTACCCTCAGGATCAATCACCACGTGGGAAGACTGTGCAGAAAAATTTCTAAACAAATTCTTCCCTATGGCTAAGACTACTTCCATGAGGAGTGCTTTGAGTCAGTTTGCACAGCTACAAGGGGAAATGTTGTATGAAGCATGGGAACGCTACAAAGAAATGCTCAGGAAATGCCCGCACCATAGAATGCCTGAATGGATGGTGATAAATTTGTTCTATAATGGTTTGGGATGGTAATCAAGGCCAATCATTGATGCCGCATTGGGAGGAGCCCCATGGGCCAAAGATTATCCGACAACCTATGAGCTGATTAAAACTATGGCGGCTAATGAGTATCAGAATCCAACAGCAAGAATAGTTCAACCTAAGGTGGCCGGAGTATTGGATGTTGATGCCATCACAGCATTGTCAGCACAAATGGCGGCAATGAACAAGAAGATAGATTCTATGGTTGAGAATAGAGCTCAGCAAGTTGCATTTGTTTGTGAGTTGTGTGCCGAAGCACACCCGATAGAGCAGTGTGCCATCACTATCGAGTCGGTCCAGTTCGTCAGCAACTACCAGAAGCCTCAGAATCAGTTCCCGAACTCCTACCATCCCAACAATCGCAACCATCCGAACTTCAGTTGGAGCAACAACCAAAATGCTCAACAGCCCCAACCCTACCAAAATGCTCAATCATCCCAACCTCAAACATCTCAACAAAATCAACACTAATCTGCTCAACCACAACTACCATACCAAAGTGTCCAACAACAACAACATTCCCAATATCAACCCTATCAACCGAAGTCTCAGCCACAACAGTCCCAACATCAGTATGCCCTAAGACAATCACACCCTCTGGGATTTCATCAACACCAACAACAACAACAATATCACTCAGATCCCGCACCTCAGCAAGAAAAGAGATCTGAAATGGAAGAATTGATGCTGAAGCATATTGCTACTACTGAGTTGATGCCAAGCGGTGGCAATCAAGAATTTGGAAAATCAGATGGGACAAATGCCAAATTTGATCAACAACAGACCGCAAGGCACTCTCCCAAGTAGTACGGAAGCAAATTCGGGGAGAAGAGATGGCAAGGAGCAATGCTAAGCAATCACCTTAAGGTCTGGGAAGCAGACTTTTGATTTGGAGGCTGGCACGGCCGCGCCCCAGGAAGGCCAAAACCCGGCGCGGGCGCGCCCAAGTGCAAAAAATCCTGAAGTTGTTTTGAAAGATGGGAATGATGCGGGTAATGCAGTTGAGGCGGATAAGGAGGTAGCCACTGAGAAAACCAAGGTTCCACCATAAATTGTCTACCCCCCTGCACCATACCCACAAAGAATTCAGAAGCAAAAATTGGATAAGCAATTTGCCAAGTTTTTGGAGGTTTTCAAGAAACTGCAAATCAATATTCCCTTCGCTGAGGCTTTGGAACAAATGCCGAGCTACCCAAAATTTATGAAGGGGATACTGTTAAGGAAAAAGAGGCTATAGGACTATGAAACAGTAGCCTTGACAGAGGAATGCAGTGCTGTCTTACAGAGAAAGTTACCTCCAAAACTTAAAGATCCAGGGAGCTTCACTAGTCCTTGTTCCATTGGGGAGTTGTCCTTCAACAAGTGTCTGTGTGACTTGGGAGAAAGCATTAATTTAATGCCACTATCGGTGTTTACGCAACTGGGTTTGTCGGCTCCTAAGCCGACGAGCATATCTTTGCAGTTAACCGATAGATCCATTACTTACCCCAGAGGCATTGTTGAGGACGTATTGGTGAAGGTTGACAAATTCATTTTCCGTGCAGACTTTATAATTCTGGATTTTGAGGAAGACAAAAACATTCCAATTATTCTAGGGAGACCGTTTCTAGCCACTGGGAGAACACTCATAGATGTACAAAAGGGAGAACTAACTATGAGGGTTCAAGACCAAGAGGTGACGTTCAATGTCTTTAAGGCTATGAAGTTTCCCACAGATGAGGAATAGTGCTTAAGAATTGATACTGTCGACAGGATACTGCAGGAAGAATCTGAACACTTGCTAAGTGTGGATCCGTTGGAGAGTGCTCTACTGGGAGACTCAGACATAGAAGAAACAGATGTGGTGGAGTGCATCCAGATGTTGAATACAGTGCGTCACATAAGAAAGTTTAAAATTCCCATCAAACCACTAGGACAAACGGGGGAGTCATCAGAGCGACTAAAGCCTTCTCTAGAAGTGGCTCCCACACTTGACCTGAAACCTCTTCTAGACCATTTGAGATATACTTATCTGGGAGAATCTTTGACGTTGACGATTATTATAGCCTCTACTTTATCATCCGATCAAGAGAGCAAATTGCTGAGGGTCCTACGAGAGTTTAAATCAGCTATTGGGTGGACTATAGCTGACATCAAAGGGATCAGCCCTGCCTACTATATGCACAAAATACTCTTAGAGGATGAAAGCAAGCCATCAATAGAGCAACAATAGAGATTGAACCTGATCATGAAAGAGGTTATCAAAAAGAAGATCCTCAAGTGGTTAGATGCAGGAATAATTTATCCGATATCAGATAGCTCCTAGGTGAGCCATGTGCAGTGCGTCTCGAAGAAGGGAGGCTTGACAGTTGTGACAAATGAAAAGAATGAGCTTATACCTACTAGGACAGTGACAGGATGGAGAGTTTGCATGGACTATCGCAAACTGAACAAAGCCACTAGGAAAGATCATTTCTCCCTCCCGTTCATTGATCAGATGCTGGATAGGCTTGCGGGACACGACTACTATTGCCTTCTGGACGGTTACTCGGGGTATAATCAAATTGTCATAGCCCCCGAGGACCAAGAAAAGACCACCTTCACATGCCCATATGACACATTTACTTTTAGAAGGATGTCTTTCGGGCTATGCAATGCGCCGACCACTTTCTAGCGATGCATGATGGCTATTTTCTTGGACATGGTCGAACACAACGTAGAAGTCTTCATGGATGATTTCTCTGTCTTTGGGGACTCTTTTGATATATGTCTGGAAAATCTGGTTTTGGTCTTAAAAAGATGTGTGGAGACCAACTTGGTATTGAACTGGGAAAAATGCCATTTTATGGTAAAAGAGGGCATTATTTTGGGCCACAAAGTTTTTGAGAAAGGTTTAGAGGTCGATAGAGCAAAACTAGAGACCACTGAAAGTCTACCACCACCGTCCTCAGTAAAGGGAGTCCGTAGTTTTCTCAGACATGCAGGCTTCTACAGGCGTTTCATCAAAGACTTCTCGAAAATTACTAAGCCTTTGTGCAGTTTACTCGAGAAGGATGTCCCGTCTAATTTCAATAAGGAATGCCTGATAGCCTTTGAGCATTTGAAAAAGAAACTGACTACGGCTCCCATCATTACAGCTCCTGATTGGTCTCTCCCCTTTAAGCTGATGTGTGATGCAAGTGATTTCGCCGTGGGGGTGGTACTAGGACAATGCAGGGATAAAATCTTTTATGTGATATATTATGCAAGCAAAACCCTGACAGACGCCCAGTTAATTTACACCACCATCGAGAAGGAACTTCTTGCAGTGGTCTATGCTTTTGACAAATTCAGGTTGTTAGTTCCCAGTAGGCACAACAATAGATCTAGAAGGGGGGGTTGAATAGATCCTTTGCGTTTTTAAACTTTTTTCCATTTTATTTTGTATAGCTAAGAAGTTAGCTCATGACAAATATAAGAATCATTTCAAGCACAGCGGAATAAGTTAAATGTCCCCTTCATTGATATATTGATAAACATTGATACATTGTTCTTGGAGTTAGTTTAGTTGTAAGTAGTTAACACATACATAGCAGTTATAGCAGTTAAGTACATAATGTAATGACTGAAAGTAAATGGCAGAATGTAAAAGACACAAGGGGTTTTTAAGTGGTTTAGAGACACAAGCTCCTAATCCACTCTTCTGCACTCTCGCAGGAAATCCACTAAGGAATAGGCAGCACCCTGAATCACTAAGATTCTTTCAAGGCCCGCAGCCCTGGAACTTCAGTTCACTAAGAAGTCTTCAAGCCCTCCGGCTTGGAACTTCTCCAGTTCACTAAGAACTCTTCAAGGCCAGCAGCCCTGGAATCTCTAGTTCACTAAGAACTCTTTAAGCCCTCTGGCTTGGAACTTATTTAGTCCCTCCAGACAATGACCCCTCAGGCCCTGGCTACTTGTAGTTGTAGTTGTTGTTGTTTGTTCTTTGCTGCTAAGTTGCCATAAAGCTTAATCATCTTTGTACTTAGTAGCTAGGCTTGGTTCTCAGAATTCTGCTTCGAGTCTGGACCTCTTCTCTGGTGCAGCTGATCTTCATTCTATTCAGCTCATCTTCACTTGATGTCAGCTGTGCACCATCACCACATAGGACTGCTAAGGCTTTTCATTGTGGGTCACCTTCTTCTGACCCTTAGCAGCCCTTGAACTCTTCTTGAATGATATGCAGACATGGTTTTGCATCTTTTTTGGTTCAGCTTCTGGTTCTTTATGGTGATCCGTAGAGTGGCTCTTATGATCTTCTTTATGCTCAACTACTTTCTTGAATGCTATCTTCTTGGCCTTCTCGGCTCTCAGCTTGGCTGCCATCTTCAATGGCATTCTCATCCTTGTTGAGCGAAGCTCTAGTCTGTTCAATTTCTTCTTCAAGTCTGCTTCACTTCCACCTTTTTAGTCTCACTGCCACTGAGACTTGTTCTCTTCAGCTCTGGTGGAACTCGTAGAGTCAACAATATAGCATTCCAACAACTCGATGAATCTACAACTCAGCAACAACTCTTATCTTTGAAGCTTGTCCTTTAAATACCCTTTTATGATCTTCCCGTTGGAAAGTAGCCGTTGAAAGCTATTTAAATTGCTTTGCAGATCTCGAGTTATTTGGCGCAGACTGCTGATGTGAAGTGACAGCTCTTTTTTGACTTTACTGACATAGCAGTCTGCTATCTCACTTACCGCCTTAGAGATGTCACTATTCTGTGTCAGGCTGGTAGTCACTTTTATTACTCTTTTCTGATTCCTTGATTCGAATCCTTAGGAGTTGTCCTTCTGCATCGAAGCTCTCAATTAGCAACGTTCGGATGTCAGTCTTCATATTGATTCATTACCAGTGCTTCAATACTCAGATGCCCGAACTCCACGATTTTTATGCAGATGGTTCTTGGACCTTTTATCGTAGTGTCTTTGTAGAATGTTGCTTTGACGAGTTGAGACAACACTACAATTCTGAAGAGTGTTCTTGGATCTTCAATGTAGAACACCTCTTCCTTTACTTGTGCAGTGCTTCAACACTTTTGCTTGCCTCGACTGATCTCAGGAACTGATAGCTTGACTTGTCGTTCTGGCCTCTTTTGAATATCAACACACTTCAGATTTGTGGCATACCCAGCTCTCTTTCTCCTGGTGATCTCTCGTTCACCTATCTTCAATGGTCTGACCCATGCTTAATCACTTCTGTCTTGTTCTTCATAAGCTGGCCGCTATCTCTGTATAAACTGTATCAGTTCCTTCTTCATTTGGCAAACACTACGATACTGAGTGATTCTCAATATCGTTGTCTTCTGTTCTCTTGACAGCATCTGCACTTACTGACTTTCTCTAGTCAGCTACTATGTCTGAAGTCTTCTTCTGATTTGCTTGTGGAAGACTTTATCTTGAATGGCTTCACAACTTCAATCTGCATATTGATTGAGTTGATGCTTGTATCTTCTGTTAGTTTGCATGCCATTCGGTGAGTGCTCTCTGGTTTCCTTAGAATGTATCTTTGTAGCCCAGACTAGAGGCTTTATGCTTTGGATATTTTGGGAGTGCTCATTTTGTTGAGAATCGTGTTGACACTATGATTCTTCCCTTAGCGTTGTGAGCAACCTTTGTAGAAGCCTGAGTTCTATAGACTACGATTTAGCCTTGTTGCTGTAGACACTACGACTTAGAGATCAGACCTTGACAGACTATGATTTCTGCTTTCATGCTTCCTGTCCTTGTCTGATCTGGCTCGACTACGATCTCTGCCTTTGATGTGATCAGTAGACTCCACTATTTCAAGTGTGATCTACGATTCTTGACTTAGCTCTGGCAGTTGTTCGATCGACTCATAGACAGGCTGTCTCTACGATTCTGAACATGACTTCCTCAGCAGACTACGGTTCTGAGGAAGCTCTTCTAAAACACTACGATCCTTTCTCGTTTCTCCCGGCAGACTACGAACTCCGAGATCTATTATCCTTGCAGACTACTATTTCGCCTTGACAGTTCTCGAGTCTTCCTTATCTCTCCAGGAAGACTATGATGCTGGTGCAGTACTCGACGATCAAACAAGCCTATCTATTACATTGTATAAGATCAATCCTAACAAGCTTGATCTTTCTATATTTATAGTCCTTGTACATCATTTCTTTTTAAGGACTTTACAAAGTTGTTTTGCTTATGTAGGATCAACCTAACATATTTGATCAATTCATTCTAAGTCCTTGTACATATATTCCTATTTTCTATCAAAGGACTTTACAGCTTTTGTCAATGCAAGCATACTTGCATATTCATTCATTTATATCATAATCAAATCATATATAAATAGGAATAACGTTCTCATGTATATTCCTAACACAGGTCATATCTGATTGGCACACAGGTAATTGTATACACATATCATGCTGCGATCAGATACCTGATTAGCAAGAAAGATGCTAAACCTTGCCTTATTCGGTGGATACTTCTTCTTCAAGAATTCGATTTAGAAATTAAGGACAGAAAAGGGATCGAGAACCAAGTGGCTGACCACTTATCTCGACTGGAAAACCCAGGGATGGACAGAAACGACAAAGTATTGATCAATGAGTCCTTCCCGAACGAGCAGTTATTCGTGGTGCAAGGCGAGATGCCCTGGTTCGCAGATTTTGCAAACTTCTTGGTGAGCAATATTATCCCGTCTGACTTTTCTAGAGCCCAAAAGAAGAAGTTTCTGCACGACATTAAATGGTACAACTGGGATGAGCTGTATTTGTTTAGGCAGTGCGCTGATAGGGTGATCAGGCGGTGCATCCCAGAGAGCGAGATGGAGATCATACTGCGAGATTGTCAATCATCAAATTATGGAGGCCATTATGGGGGTGAGAGGACAGCTGCCAAAGTGCTGCAGCCCGGTTTTATTGGCCAACACTATTTAAGGATGCGCATAACTTTACCCAGAGCTGTGATCGTTGCCAGCGCGTGGGTAACATATCCAAGAGAAATGAGATGCCTATGAATACGATCCTCGAGGTTGAAATCTTCGACGTATGGGGAATTAATTTCATGGGGCCTTTTGTCTCTTCTTGTGGAAATCTATACATCTTGCTGGCGCTCGATTATATTCGGTCGGCTCATAGACAGGCTGTCTCTACGATTCTGAACATGACTTCCTCAGCAGACTACAGTTATGAGGAAGCTCTTCCGGCACACTACGATCCTTTCTCGTTTCTCCCGGCAGACTACAAACTCCGAGATCTACTATCCTTGCAGACTACGATTTTGCCTTGACAGTTCTCGAGTCTTCCTTGTCTTTCCTGGCAGACTACGATGCTGGTGCAGTACTCGACGATCAGACAAGCCTTTCTATTACAATGTATAAGATCAATCCTAACAAGATTGATCTTTCTATATTTATAGTCCTTGTATATCATTTCTTTTTAAGGACTTTACAAAGCTATTTTTCTTATGTAGGATCAACCTAACATATTTGATCAATTCATTCTAAGTCCTTGTATATATATTCCTATTTCTATCAAAGGACTTTACAACTTTTGTCAATGCAAGCATACTTGCATATTCATTCATTTATATCATAATCAAATCATATATAAATAGGAATAACATTCTCATGTATATTCCTAACAATCTCCCCCTATTTGATTATGACAAAAATAATCAGTGCATATGTATGAGATGAATGAATCTTATATACAGTGAGCAGCTGTATTTCTAAAGCAGATAATCATGAATGTCATTGATGATATTATGAAATTACATATACTATGACACTCTATATTATGGATCCAAAATATACCTAACTAGTATAGAATTGTACCTCTTTTACTTCATGTATGTCTCTAGAATGTCTATTGATTAGCTTCTGCTTCTTCTCATTTTTCTTTCTTCCTTTTCTTCTTTCCCCTGCTCCCCCTCAGATGTATACTTCTTTTCTTTTTCTGATCAGGTTTGGGTTTAGTTGCATGCTCTCCTTTGCTTGGCTCCCCCTATGATTCTGTGTTCATAGGGTCATCATCTTTTGGCTCCCCCTCAGATGATGATTCTGCTTCTTCTGCTACTTTCTTCTACTTTCCTTTCTTGGCCTTCTTTATTTCTCTGCTTCTCTTTTTCTCAGACTTCATCTTGCTCATTGAGTGCCTCTTCTTTTTCTTCTCTCTTTGATTTATCTTTTTCTCCCCCTTTTTGTCATTAATCACTTGTGAAAGCTGCTCCATGTTTGACATAAGCTGCTCCATCAGGTGAGAAGAGTTTCCAACCTCAATCTTGAGTTCTTGTTGGCTTAGCTCAAGTTGAAGGGAGAGAGACTGTTTGTTGGTTCGATTAGATGACATAATTAACGCGCAAGTATACGCGGCCAACGAGTAATAAAGAGTGAGTAAAGATATCGTTCCCACGAGGAATTAATAGATAAAGGGTCGCCAAAACACTAGCACATAATCATCTCGGTCTTATTTAAACGGGCGGTAAAGAGAATGAATTTAAACTAAGTTAACTAGGCAAGGATTTAAACTTAGACTAAGTAATCCTAAGGTAGAATCAGATAATGAAGATAAGAGATTCCTATTTCCCCTAATGATTCGTCTAAGTCGATATACTTCCAATTAGGTCAAATTAATCGTTACAGTTACTAGCCGAGAACACGAAAGTGAGAGAAGGCCATCTTTCGATGCACCTAATCCATATCACGTGCAATCCACAGATGATAGAAAGCACGTGAACACCCACATTATCTAAACCCCTATATGTCTATGGTGTTTACAAATAAATAGGGTTTAAGGTCAAGTTCTCTATTGACTACGAGCGGCGCTTCGGTATATGTCTATCCTAAGCACAAATCATACATCCAACGCCATGTGAACGTACAATTGCCCGCTACTACGATTAGATCTAAACCCACACTTCGTCTTTCAATCCCATGTGGGTTATCACAGTAATTGGTCATGACTCAATTAAGCAATGAAAGCATATATCGTAGTAGACAATCACATAACAATAAATATGAACCAAAATGGAAGAGAAATCAACATTAACTACTCATTAGGTTCTATTGGAACCTCAAAATAGATTTAAGGCATAGACAACCCAAATATATTATCCACAAGGTTCATAGACATCATCCAAATATACAATGTAATAGCGAAGAGAGTTGAGAGATAGAGAAATGCAATTCTTTGGTCTTTCTCCAAGCTTGGATCTTTGATGCTAATCCCTTGCTTCAATCTTCAAACCTAATCTAACCCTAGAAACTAACTAACTAAACTAAACCCTAATCTAGACTTAATCTACTCCTAATCTATACAAGAAATGTAAAGGAAATGGAAGAACAAGCTAGGGCGAGGGCTTAAGGCCAATATATGATGCTCTTTGTTGCCCCAAACGAGCCCCCTTATAGCCCAATCAAAAGCCAAGTCCTGTTCAATTGAAAAATCAAGTCTGGCATAGCTGAAGATTGGAGCGGGCGCGCCCAAAAATGCCCTACAATCCGCGCGCCCTCTCCAAGCATTTTCTGCTGCAGAGTCCTCTGGTAAAACAGCCATAACTATTGATCCGGGAGGAGTTACGAGGCTTGCCACCTGTCAAATTGAAGCTATTGAAGAGCTCTACAACTTTCATTCTTTGAGCATTGAGAAATAATGGATGGATGAAGACTTAAATTAAGCTCCAAGTGACAGCTGTGCATGAAAACTCAAAATCATGAGGTTTGACGTCCGTTGTTATACGGGGCATAACTCTCGCCTCCGAACTTTGATTTGAATGATTCAAGATGTTCCGGAAATCTTATAATATGCTCTACAATATGAACCAAGTTTCAATCCAAGAACATGAAATGAACGTGAACCACCCAAACGATGTCCGTATTGCACTTCCTTCCCATTTTTGCTTCAAAGGCCATTCTTGCTCCTTTTGGCCTCTAGACTCGCGGCATCACCTTCATTGCTTCCTCACCCATGCTATCTTCATGCTTTAAGCCCATTTCAGTGCTTTTCTCCATTTAAGCGTTCTTTTGCCCTTTTAAACTCAATTTGCACCCTGAGAGTTTCTAAACCTGAAAATCACAAAACAAAGCAAAAACACATAAAACGCACAACGATACTTGAGTTTAAGCAACAGAATGAGTTGGTTACTATCCGAATAAGTGGTCATAAAAGCCATTTATCAAATACCCCCAAACTTAAACGTTGCTTGCCCTCAAGCAACCAAAACAAAACTAAACAAAAGATGCAATGCAGTATCTACAATGTATACAACCTACGCTATCATGAATGCGAATCCAAGTTCCCAGCCAGTATTGAACTTTCAAAGCAATGCCTCAGAAAAACACGAGATAGTCGAAATAGATAAGCTACCCAAAACAAGACCATAAGGCATATTCTGCAAATCCAAAACTGTCAGCACTGATGTATTGTGCGTTGTGTGCCTGGAAACCATTAAACATGCTTTGAACAAATATATCACATACTATGATTCTTAGGGGAAAAACAAGCTTCAACTTAAGAAAAGCAGTAAATCATATAAGTTCTAACCAAGACCATGTATTACTAAAGTTAAGAGTCAACAGGGGGTGTTCATTAAGCTTTTATTACTCACGAGGGCGTATTCGCACTTTCCCGTGTACACTATCTACTGTGCAATGCCTAGTTCTCTTAGGCTCTTCAATGATATCCATGTAGCGAGCTTTCGACCAACGACTCCCAGACCAGACGGCCTTAGGGCGCTGGGTGTAGACACCCCTAGGGCTTACTTGCTCGAATATCAAAGGCCACAGAACTCGACGTAGCCAAAGTGTTTATTCACAATCATTTTTCTTTTATTTTTCATAGGGGAGTGCGTCTTACGCTCCATCTCCCCAAATAGCATGCATACCCCCTGTTTCCCCCAAACTTAAGCTTTTTACAGTCTAGTTATTGTCATATGAGAACTGACACTCTTTCATTAAAACATGGATTTCCCACCAGAAGACAAGTATATAAACATTTAAACTTAGCATATCATGGTATTTATTCTATCGTGCTTACTGGTTACACAGTATCTGACAGGTAAGGATTTACATATATGACCATGAAATCAGGCTTAAGTCTCAAATCAGTTCAACAATCAAGTGATTTCAGTTTCTTCACAGGCAACATACATAACTAACCAACTGAAAACTGGATTCATGCAGTATGCTCTAACACATAATGCAAAACAGAATGCAAAAACAAAAGAAATTTTTTTAAAATTTTCACAAATTTTAACTATTTACAAACTACATGCACTAAATAGACAAACACAATATGCAATATGAATGCAACTACCCTATATGCAAAATAAAGCCAATACCCCCAAACTTAAACTATTCAATGTCCTCATTGAAGGTAAAGGTAAAAAGAAACTCCCCTATTTGGCTTCTGATGCTGTATGAAATGAAATGGCGCCCTCTCAGAAGTTTCCCCGCCTCTCTCTACTCTGGCAAAATAAACCCCGCTCAGCACTGTACTCAACGAACCAACCTAACTCCATATTAATCTTGCTCTGCTAGAGATCCCACACTCAATATCTCAATTGATCAGGTTGAGAGGATGAGGTGGATGAGAATTGGTACTTTGGATTGAGGAGGTAAGAGGTTTTCAAAACTAAGGCTTGCATGAAGGAACTTGAGGGTTTGGGATGAGAGGGGCTGAGGCTTGGGTGTTGTTGATAATTGATATGAATTGGTGCCCCCAAAAGCTGCCAGAATTTTCCTTAAGTCAGGCCCAGTCTATGAGAGGCGCGGCCGCGCGCCAGCTCAGGCTTATCCTGGCGCTGCCGCGCGGCATGCCAGATCCTATTTTCTGCAGAATTTTTCTAGGTACAGAGGCTATGGCATTTAAACTTTGCTCCCAAGCAGCTTTTAACCTGAAATATGCAGACAAGACTTATTAAACCCTATAAAACCCTCAAAAGGTAATACTTAATATTTACATCAAGAGAATTAAACATGGAAAGATATATACATTCAAATTCCCAAAAAATTCTCTAAGTGCGTATACGCAATGTGCAAGTGTATCAAAAGTATGCTATAGGCTTCATTGTCCCAAAAAGATATGGACGAATGCCTAAGTTCAAAAATGTAGGCAATGAACTCCTAATTCCTACAGTATGCAAAAATTTAAACTAAATATTAACTAATAAGAATTAAACGAGGGGGAGGGAAATGTGATAGAAAACATGTAAATGGAGAATTAAACAAAGAGATAGAGAGAGGGATGATGGGAAGTAGGTAATGGAGAATTAAACAAAGAGAGAGAAATGATGGGGTGCCTCCCATCTAGCGCTTGATTTATAGTCCTCTAGCTAGACTGTGTCTGACCATTGCTATCCGACTCTCCGACAATACTGGAGAACCCCTCCATCCATCAGAATAGTTGTGTGACTTTGGCGGCTCCCCAGTAGGAGCGGATGCAGATTTAAACTACCTAGCATTGGATAAGTAAAAGAATTCCCCGTCCTGAAGGTTGGGGAGCTAGGCAAGGGTTCCGTTGTGTAGGTGAAATGATCGGGGCATGGAGGTATAGACCACACAACGGACTCTTCTTCTATTCTCTTCTCTTCTGACCACCATGGTTTGAAGCTTGCGGACTCTCTCATATCATCGAGATCCGGCTCTGAAATATGGCTACCAAGGGGGCAAGGATGTGCAAACTTGACTGGATTCTTAAACTTCGGCGGAGAAGGCTCTTGGGGTATTATCACTGTTGGTTCATACTGTTCCACATCCCCAATTATCTCATCTTGTTCCATTGCCTTAGGCTTGTCCAGTTGTAACTGCACTTCGGGCTCTTCATCAGTCTCTGCATCCATCTCATAGCACCATGTATCTTGGGGTTCATAACTTATGGCTTCAGTCATTGGAGGCATTTGAGCTTCATTTACTTGCTCAATCACCTCCTCATTCCTTAAAGCTGTGCTAATTTGCTCTACCCAAGTTTGAAGATCCTCAATTGACTGCTCTTGTTCGACCAAGATCTCCTTTGTTGATGCTAATGAGTTCCCCCACATAATTTCCAATCCTTCCTTTTCAGTTTCAGTCTCGGGATCTATGTACTGAGGCTCATTGGTGGGAGCATTGTGGATTAGGGCCATCTGATTCTAAAAATTTTGGCTCGATTCCTCTTGGCTCCTAAGCATCTCCTCTTGGCTTTCTAAGCTCCTATACCTGAAGTCCATTGTAGACTGTTCTCCTTGTAAACATAGGGATTGATATGGGGGTTCGGGTGCACAATTTGGACTTGGCTCGTATTGTTCTTGATAGCTCACAGTATGGGTCTGCCCTTGCTCATCCTCTATCATCAAGGCCCTACTAATTTGCTCTACCCAGTTCTGGATATTCTTGACTGACTTCTGTTGCTCAATCAAGATGTCCTTCAGTGATATGTCACCTCCATCCTCCAAGCTTGCATTTTCTGTGTCACCGTCAAAATTGTGTTGAGGCTCGAAAACTGGAGTCTGGAAGGTGCATTCTGGGGCATATGCGGGATTTGGATCCCAGTGTTGGTCTTGATAGTAGTCTGCTGAAGGGTTTGGGTGATACCCCCAATCTGGCTGATAAGTGGGATAAGGTTCGATGTAGGAATAACCACCCCCATACTGCTCCTGTCCATAACTGATAGGCTCCTGATGGCTCATATAAGCTCCAGCACCATAGTCATATGAAGTCACTGGCTCTCGACTCTGTTGGACTGAAATAGTATCCAGCTTTCTCGAGAGCTCCTCTAACTGTGCTGAAAGTGTGGTAATTGGGTCGAGTCCATCAGTGCTTGCTTCCCTTGGTTGCTCTTGTCTTGTACAGTTCCATGGATAGAAATTTAAGTCCATTGTACCTGAAAAGAGAATATGAGAAGAGAATTAAACAAAAATAAAAATAAAATGTTTAAAGTAAGACTAATTTGATTTAAACTAATGCTGGCAAACAGTTATCCAAATAATTCCCCTGCAACGGCGCCAAAAACTTGTTGGTTCGATTAGATGACATAATTAACGCGCAAGTATACGCGGCCAACGAGTAATAAAGAGTGAGTAAAGATATCGTTCCCACGAGGAATTAATAGATAAAGGGTCGCCAAAACACTAGCACATAATCATCTCGGTCTTATTTAAACGGGCGGTAAAGAGAATGAATTTAAACTAAGTTAACTAGGCAAGGATTTAAACTTAGACTAAGTAATCCTAAGGTAGAATCAGATAATGAAGATAAGAGATTCCTATTTCCCCTAATGATTCGTCTAAGTCGATATACTTCCAATTAGGTCAAATTAATCGTTACAGTTGCTAGCCGAGAACACGAAAGTGAGAGAAGGCCATCTTTCGATGCACCTAATCCATATCACATGCAATCCACAGATGATAGAACGCACGTGAACACCCACATTATCTAAACCCCTATATGTCTATGGTGTTTACAAATAAATAGGGTTTAAGGTCAAGTTCTCTATTGACTACGAGCGGCGCTTCGGTATATGTCTATCCTAAGCACAAATCATACATCCAACGCCATGTGAACGTACAATTGCCCGCTACTACGATTAGATCTAAATCCACACTTCGTCTTTCAATCCCATGCGGGTTATCACAGTAATTGGTCATGACTCAATTAAGCAATGAAAGCATATATCGTAGTAGACAATCATATAACAATAAATATGAACTAAAATGGAAGAAAAATCAACATTAACTACTCATTAGGTTCCATTGGAACCTCAAAATAGATTTAAGGGATAGACAACCCAAATATATTATCCACAAGGTTCATAGACATCATCCAAATATACAATGTAATAGCGAAGAGAGTTGAGAGATAGAGAAATGCAATTCTTTGGTCTTTCTCCAAGCTTGGATCTTTGATGCTAATCCCTTGCTTCAATTTTCAAACCTAATCTAACCCTAGAAACTAACTAACTAAACTAAACCCTAATCTAGACTTAATCTACTCCTAATCTATACAAGAAATGTAAAGGAAATGGAAGAACAAGCTAGGGCTAGGGCTTAAGGCCAATATATGATGCTCTTTCTTGCCCCAAATGAGCCCCTTTATATCCCAATCAAAAGACAAGTCCCGTTCAATTGAAAAATCAAGTCTGGCACAGTTGAAGATTGGCGCGGCCGCGCCAAGCATTTTCTGCTGCAAAGTCTTTTGGTAAAACAGCCATAACTTTTGATCCGGGAGGAGTTACGAGGCCTGCCACCTGTCAAATCGAAGCTATCGAAGAGCTCTACAACTTTCATTCTTTGAGAATTGAGAAATAATGGATGAATGAAGACTGAAATTGAGCTCCAAGTGACAGTTGTGCATAAAAACTCAAAACCATGAGGTTTGACGTCCGTTGGTATACGGGGCATAACTCTCGCCTCCAAACTTCGATTTGGATGATTCAAGATATTCCGGAAAGCTTATAAGATGCTCTACAATATGAACTAAGTTTCAATCCAAGAACATGAAATGAACGTGAACCACCCAAACGATGTCCGGATTGCACTTCCTTCCCATTTTTGCTTCAAAGGCCATTCTTGCTCCTTTTGGCCTCTAGACTCGTGGCATCACCTTCATTGCTTTCTCACCCATGCTATCTTCATGCTTTAAGCCCATTTCAGTGCTTTTCTCTATTTAAGCGTTCTTTTGCCCTTTTAAGCTCAATTTGCACCCGGAGAGTTTCTAAACCTGAAAATCACAAAACAAAGCAAAAACACATAAAACGCACAACGATACTTGAGTTTAAGCAACAGAATAAGTTGGTTACTATCCGAATAAGTGGTCATAAAAGCCATTTATCACTATTTTAGATCGTCAATCTTGTCATAGAGAAATAGGATTTGGTCTTCATTAGCCTTCTGAACTTGTAGAGCTTCTTCCTTCTGATCACTCATGGCCTTCAGAAATACTTGGTCCCTTAGATGAAGCTTGAGGGATATGTTTGAGAGTCTGTCTTGAATCCTTTTGGACTGCTTATCATCTTTGTTAGTTGACATGTTCTTAATTTTTGCAGTAATTTGAGAAATCTCCTTAGCCAATTCTTCAGAGTTCTTCATCAACTCTTGCTCTTGAGGAGATGTGATATCAGGTTGTTCATTGTCCATCTGATCAGCTGTTTGGTTGGGCTCTTCCTGAGCATCAGTTTGATTTTATTCCTCCTAGGCAGCAGATTGTACTCTACTATTTTCACTCTTGGATAGACCTTCAAAGGCAGTGAGAATCTGATGAATCGTTGAGTTCTATGCTGCTTGAGCAAAATACAACTTTTCAATTTCATCCTGATCATCATCATTTGTAGAGTGACGAGACTTTACGATTATAGACTTGGGCAAAATCCTTCTTCCTTCTGAATCTGCTCGACAATCGTAACGGATATAATGACTTTCAACATGTTTATAGAACTTGAAGTGAGACTGGTTTTTGATCAGTAGAGTTGCAAACTTCTTCACCCTTGGAAAGTTCTGAGCCACCAGTTCTAGGTTGGGAAGATAAGAGAAGCACCATGAGAGATAGCTGTTGTCTCCAGTGAGAGATGCCTTTGCCCATGGTATGTGAGGATGAACCATCTTATAGCATGATCCTTGATTTCAGTGTCACAAATCAAGGTTGACGAGTCTAGCTTTATGGTATCACGATGGTTGAGTAGATGTGCTGTAGTCATTTTCACCACATGCATCCTTCCATTCTCATGATTAATCCGTTTCTCTGAAAGTGCATCTAGTGGTTCTTCATCAATTTCTACCACTATTCTCCTCTTGCGTTGAACAGGACAAGGGATGTGAAAATATTCTGGCACGTCATCCTCAGAACTGGAGTCTTCTTTACTTTCGTCCTGACCTAAGCTGGAGTCAGACTTGCGTAGACTTCCTTTAACTAACTTATCAGTTTGTTCATGCATTTGATCATTATCAGCATTATCATCAGCAGGGCTTGCCTTTGTAGACTCGCTAGCCTCTTCTAGCTATGCTGTCTTCAGCCTTTTTTTGCTATCCTTTTCAAATATTGTCTTCCCTTTGTCCTTAGCACCTCTTTCTTGGATTCAGCCTCATCATCACTGATTTCAATTGTCTTTAGAAACATTTCTCCTCTTTTTGAGACCATTTTAGCAACCAGCCTGTTGCTCTTTCTTCTTCTTAGAGGATCAGCTATAGGAGACTTAGATCTCTCTTCATCTTCAGTCTTTGAAGTCTCTGATTTCTCTGACAAACTTCCTTGAGATTCAACAATAGGAGTGACAGATACTTTTTCTTTAGACTCTTCGTCGTTTGATCCATCAGATGGACCCTTTGGAATTTCAGCAACATGAGATCTAGCTATTTCATGATCAGATTTTCCCTTATCAGCAAAATGGCTACTTTGAGAATTAGCCATAGGACTTGCATATTCTTCTTCAGGTTCTGTTTTCTCCTTTTCAGATTCAACCTTTTTATCATTAGACTTGCTCCTTGAAGATTCACTCTTGAGACTTCCAGTTTTCTTTTCACCTTCAGACTCCACGTTTTCCTCATCAGTGGATAGGCTTCTTTGGGGAACTGATTGAGGCTTCTTTACCACCTTAGGTTTCTTCTTTGGTGGCGTCACAGATTTTGCCTTTGGACTGATTGAATCTTCAGAGTTTGACAGCTCTTCTTCCTTTATAGCACTTGCCTTCCTTTTCTTTGTAGTGCTCTTGCTGGTATTGCCATGTGTTAGCCGTTTGTTCTCCATTGGGTTCTTCTTCCAATTTACAAATAGCTATGTAGTCATTATCTTATAGCTGTTTAGAACTTCACCTTCATCATCCTTAATCTTATTCTCCAGCTTCTTCTTCAGAATGATGCTCAAAAACCTTCCATGGAAAACCTTAGTGAGTGGTTTCCCTGATAACCTTTTCTTCTCTGCTCTTTCCAGCCACTTGGTCATTTGATCGATCAGAATAACTCCAAAGTTGATACGCTTCTTTTGAACAATTGCAGACATGACTTTCAGCTGTTGATCAATCACAGTATCATGTGCAGTATCCTTGCATAGTATACATTTGCCTACAATTTCTGCAAAGAGCTCAAACTCTTCAGGAAACTCTTTCTTCTTCATGTCCTTCAGACTAGGGTTTCTTCTGTATCCCATAATCGTCTTAGCTCCTTCGATGTTAACTTCATCAAGACTTTTCAGACCTAGGTCAGGAAAACCTAAGCACTGATTGATGTCAGAAGATTTCAGCTTCAGAATCTGACCTTTCACTTTAGTAGAAAGAATTCCAGAATTTGTTGTTATGTTGGAGTAGAATTCTTTGACCAGGTCAGCATAAATTGGCGTATTTGACTCAAGGCATTCTGAGAATCTAGCCTTCTTCACCAATTCAAGAATGTCTCTGAACTTCTTCTAAGATTTCTCTAATGTCTTAGTTTCGAGCTGAATGCCAGCGATTACTTTCCAATCTGCCATTAGAGAGGTTAGGGTTTTCTGAGTTTATGACTTTGAGAAGATCTTATGAGGCGTCAGGAAATGATTTAAGGTTTGATAACTGTTTGAGAAGATCTTGGCTGTTTGGAGGTATTTAGGTTTTATCTTGAGAGGATGAGTGTATGAGTTTGATAGGTTTGTAGCTTTTGATGAACCCGCTAAAATGAAATTGTCAATTATTTGAATTTTCCTCTTATAACTATTTTTTCCACATTTCTTAGTGGGATAGTTGTAAGACACTGATAGGTCACAATCTGTAACTCCTCCATCGTGTTGATTAATCAGATTTGACTTTTCTTCAGTTGACTATTGATTTCTTAAATTCGTGGAGTGACTTATGTCTTAGCTCAGTACTCCACGATTTCCCAGGCTGGTCTACAACCTTTGCTTCTTCTTCGATGATCGTAGTTTGTGGTCCTGCTTCAATAGACAACTTCTCCATTAGACTCTGAGGGATTGGCAATTCTCATCTGCAGCTTGTAATCTTCTGAGGAGATGCTGCTTGCTTTAGCAGAGAATCTTGTGATGGATTTCATATTTAGCATTTCTTCTAACATAAGGTAGTTCAGGAAAGGCCAACCTCTTAGCTTAATGCTAAGGATCAGGTTTGTCCCTGAGGCGCTTATCAGATGAAATGCTTTAGTCATAATTAGTGCTGACATCACATTTGACCTCTCTACTGGGGAGTTCATCTACCAACTCTGGATATTCATTGGTGTTGGTTTTTGTATAGGTTATAATCGTGGTGTCCTTCTGCTCATTTGCTATAATCAGATGGTTGATCATAGACACCCCACGATTTTGAGATAGATGGCTGATATGGTTATCAGTAGTATATTTTGAGGACATTACTACTGACTGTGATGGATATTCATTTTGGTTCATCAGTTACAGAATTTTGGGATTCTGCGACTGGAATCTTTTCGATTTGAGTTAGCTCTTGTTTATCCTCATAACTTCTGGCAAGAATTCCACTTCCTAATTTTTCTTCCTGAGCTTCACCATTTCCATATCTTCATCTGTTCTTACACCATCTTCAACGTCTTTTTCTCAGCATATCTCATAATCTGATCAGGTATAATAATGTTCTTGATTGATTATGACTTGATCTTATATGGTTCTGGTCTCATTCTTAGTTGGACCAGATGCTTGAGATTGATTGCTATGCTCAGCCTTTTTGTCAGCAATCCTTTGATCATCTTCCTCCTCCATCAGATCAACCTTCTTGTTGACTTTCCTGATCCATTTCTTTGATTTGAACACAGCCCTTGTTCTTTCTTCAGATTCAGCCCTGATAGCTGTTCAGGCTGAGAGGCTGTTGCAACTTTTCCATGTGCAGTCATAGTTTGTCTGGACTCTACGATTGGTGATAACTTCTTCAATCATGGTAAGAAATAACTTCTTTGTTTTGTGACTGCTTTTTTTCTTCTCCTGAGTTTTAAAGCTTCTTCAGCTTTTCACTTGATCTTTCTGAGTTAATCAAGTTGCTATCTTTTCTGCTTGGAGGATCTGAAGAATTCATTTCATCAATCAACTTTGACGCCTTTGGTGCTGCTGTTCTTAGCAGATCACTGCTCCCCCATAAATGATGCTACCTCTTCAACGAAGCATGAATTCATCTTCTTCATATTCATTAGGAGGCAGCCTTGAAGATCTTCTTTTAACTGGAGTCATTTTCTTCCTATAAACCTCCTTGGATCATGGAGAGAGAGAGATATCTTCAGGATTGATCACTCCACGATTGTTGACAGAACTACGAACGTAGTCTTCTTCATCTGTCATCAGAATAGATGTTTTCAGCAGGCTTGTAGTCCTTCCCTAGCTTCTTCAATATATACTAAGGATGAATGAGGAATTATTTGAGACTATTAATTTGTCAACATCCGTCAACCTTCCTTCAGTTAGTCGTCCCTTTCTCCTTAATAAGAATTAGAATCTTTGATGCTGACTGGAGAAGCACTACAATTATGGTCATTGTGACATAATCATTGTGTGTTGGCTTGCACATGCTTAACACAGTCTTGATCGTAGAGAACACTACGATTTTCTTTCGACTCTTTGATAGACTGCATTCGTGGAGTTCTGCTTCTTTGATATTTCCTCTGAGTTGATATGCTTTGAATGGATGAGCATAGAGGATCTTGTTCATCTTGGCGTGATCGGTCAACTTTCATATGAAGAACATCAATCTTGTGAGCTTCATTCATGTGAGCTCAACAAGTCTTCAGAAATCGGCTTTGACATAGAATGATCTTGACAAGAACATTGCAGAAATGTCTAGAGCCTTTAGCTGGTTGAATCTTCGTGACTGAAGCCATCTGCTTCAGTATTCCTTAGTGTGGTCAAGAAGACCAAGTACCTGCAGATTTAGATAATTTCTACTCTGGTACCCAAGTTTGATTGGGTCCTGCTGGTTAGTTTTCTCAATAACCCCATTCCTCAAACATTTGAATTTTCATCACATTTAGCATCAATGATCATATCCATGCATGTATTAGATTTAGATATGATGTTTATCATGCATGAAGGTGAGTGTGTGTAGGATTAATCATTTTAATTAATACACTCCTTTTCTTTGATGGTTTCACCCTTTGCTTGATTATGTTCACAGATTTTGAATGTTTGCAGAGTAGGAATCAATACCATTATTTAGTTGTATCTAGTTGATTCATGGAGATGATTAGTTTCTAAGAATCTTCCAGACACTACTTTAGAACTGATCATACTCTACGAGTTATCAAAAACTTAGACCATAGGTTTGTACATTCATACAAACCCTAAGCAAGGGTTACTCCACTTAAACTTAATTAATAGTTGATATGCTTATGAACTGTTTCAGACTTCTCTCAAGACGTTATCTTCAACCTAAAACCTGGGTGGAGAGAAAGTTTGTCAGCAATTAAATTTCTAACTTTAGTGTACTTTCTCTCTTCCCCTTTTTTTTAGGCAGAGTATGGTCTCTTGATAGAGTACTGTTATAGTGCATAAGGTGATGCAATATGATGTACACATTTATATTAATGAGGAACCGTACCTTTACACTGTCAGTTTCTTGACAGCCATTTACCATGCTATAATGAGATTAGGCATTGATGTGCATATCTTTACATTAATTTCTGACAGCTTGTTGCTCCAGTTGTCCTTTAATCAGTCAGTCATAGTCTTGAAGAATTGAACCAGGAAAGTCTTGGCAACTTTAGTTCTTCAACACTTTTGAACCTCAGGGTTCACATCCAACAGCTGGTTAGCCAAACACATAGTTGAAAGATTCTTCTTTCTCCTCCAGATAAGCATTTCTTGGCATGAGTGGTCTTTCATCTTTCAGAATGAAGGATGCTTGTTTCTTTGTTGTTGATACTTCTTGACTTCCCATCTCTGGTCTTCAGACTACAAGATTGACTATGGACAAGGATTGGTCTTGATGTTATGACATTTAAGAATTTGGACCAATCTGAGCAGCTTCAGATGTATATAAACATCTACCTGTACACATTATGTCCAACGTGTGAGCTCATCTGCATTTACAAGTTACTTACTATTAAACTAAGTTTAGAACAATGTTTGTGCCTAGGATCAGACTCAAAGTGATTAGCTTTTGAATATAGCATGAGAACCTGCTTTGATACCAATTGTTAGTTTCCAGTAGGCACAACAATAAATCTAGAAGGGGGGGGGGGTTGAATAGATCCTTTGCGTTTTAAACTCTTTTCCATTTTATTTTGTATAGCTAAGAAGTTAGCTCATGACAAATATAAGAATCATTTCAAGCACATCGGAATAAGTTAAATGTCCCCTTCATTGATATATTGATAAACATTGATACATTGTTCTTGGAGTTAATTTAGTTGTAAGTAGTTAACACATACATAGCAGTTATAGCAATTAAGTACATAATGTAATGACTGAAAGTAAATGGTAGAATGTAAAAGACATAAGGGGTTTTTAAGTGGTTCAGAGACACAAGCTCCTAATCCACTCTTCTGCACTCTCGCAGGAAATCCACTAAGGAATGGGCAGCACCCTGAATCACTAAGATTCCTTCAAGGCCCGCAGCCCTGGAACTTCAGTTCACAAAGAACTCTTCAAGCCCTCCGGCTTGGAACTTCTCCAGTTCACTAAGAACTCTTCAAGGCCAGCAGCCCTGGAATCTCTAGTTCACTAAGAACTCTTCAAGCCCTCTGGCTTGGAACTCATTTAGTCCCTTCGGACAAGGACCCCTCAGGCCCTGGCTACTTGTAGTTGTAGTTGTTGTTGTTTATGCTTTGCTGCTAAGATGTTATGAAGCTTGATCATCTTTGTACTTAGCAGCTAGGCTTGGTCCTCAGCATTCTGCTTCGAGTCTGGACCTCTTCTCTGGTGCAGCTGATCTTCATTCTATTCAGCTCATCTTCAATTGATGTCAGCTGTGCACCATCACCACATAGGACTGCTAAGGCTTTTCATTGTGAGTCACCTTCTTCTGACCCTTAGCAGTCCTTGAACCCTTCTTGAATGATGTGCAGACATGGTTCTGCATCTTTTCTGGTTCAGCTTTTGGTTCTTCATGGTGATCTGTAGAGTAGCTCTTATGATCTTCTTTATGCTCAACCACTTTCTTGAATGCTATCTTCTTGGCCTTCTCGGCTCTCAGCTTGGCTGCCATCTTCAATGGCATTCTCATCCTTGTTGAGCGAAGCTCTAGTCTGTTCAATTTCTTCTTCAAGTCTGCTTCACTTCCACCTTTGTAGTCTCACTGCCACTGAGACTTGTTCTCTTCAGCTCTGGTGGAACTCGTAGAGTCAACAATATAGCATTCCAATAACTCGATGAATCTACAACTTAGCAACAACTCTTATCTTTGAAGCTTGTCTTTTAAATACCCTTTTATAATCTTCCCGTTGGAAAGTAGCCGTTGAAAGCTATTTAAATTGCTTTGCAGATCTCGAGTTATTTGGCGCAGACTGCTGATGTGAAGTGACAGCTCTTTTTTGACTTTACTGACATAGCAGTCTGCTATCTCACTTACCGCCTTAGAGATGTCACTATTCTGTGTCAGGCTGGTAGTCACTTTTATTACTCTTTTCTGATTCCTTGATTCGAATCCTTAGGAGTTGTCCTTCTGCATCGAAGCTCTCAATTAGCAACGTTCGGATGTCAGTCTTCATATTGATTCATTACCAGTGCTTCAATACTCAGATGCCCGAACTCCACGATTTTTATGCAGATGGTTCTTGGACCTTTTATCGTAGTGTCTTTGTAGAATGTTTCTTTGACGAGTTGAGACAACAATATAATTCTGAAGAGTGTTCTTGGATCTTCAATGTAGAACACCTCTTCCTTTACTTGTGCAGTGCTTCAACACTTTTGCTTACCTCGACTGATCTCAGGAACTGATAGCTTGACTTGTCGTTCTGGCCTCTTTTGAATATCAACACACTTCAGATTTGTGGCATACCCAGCTCTCTTTCTCTTGGTGATCTCTCGTTCACCTATCTTCAATGGTCTGACCCATGCTTAATCACTTCTGTCTCGTTCTTTATAAGCTGGCTGCTATCTCTGTATAAACTGTATCAGTTCCTTCTTCATTTGGCAAACACTACGATACTGAGTGATTCTCAATATCGTTGTCTTCTGTTCTCTTGACAGCATCTGCACTTACTGACTTTCTCTAGTCAGCTACTATGTCTGAAGTCTTCTTCTGATTTGCTTGTGGAAGACTTTATCTTGAATGGCTTCACAACTTCAATCTGCATGTTGATTGAGTTGATGCTTGTATCTTCTGTTAGTTTGCATGCCATTCATTGAGTGCTCTTTGGTTTCCTTGGAATGTATCTTTATAGCCCAGACCAGAGGCTTTATGCTTTGGATATTCTGGGAGTGCTCATTTTGTTGAGAATCGTGTTGACACTACGATTCTTCTCTTAGCGTTGTGAGCAACCTTTGTAGAAGCCTGTGTTCTGTAGACTACGATTTAGCCTTGTTGCTGTAGACACTATGACTTCGAGATCAGACCTTGACAGACTATGATTTCTGCCTTCATGCTTGCTGTCCTTGTCTGATCTGGCTCAACTACGATCTCTGTCCTTGATGTGATCAGTAGACTCCATTATTTCAAGTGTGATCTACGATTCTTGACTTAGCTCTGACAGTTGTTCGGTCGGCTCATAGACAGGCTGTCTGTACGATTCTGAACATGACTTCCTCAGCAGACTACGGTTCTAAGGATGCTCTTATGACACGCTACGATCCTTTCTAGTTTCTCCCGGCAAACTACGAACTCCGAGATCTACTATCCTTGCAGACTACGATTCCGCCTTGACAGTTCTCTAGTCTTCCTTGTCTCTCTAGGCAGACTACGATGCTGGTGCAGTACTCGACGATCAGACAAGCCTATCTATTACATTGTATAAGATCAATCCTAACAAGCTTGATCTTTCTATATTTATAGTCCTTGTACATCATTTCTTTTTAAGGACTTTACAAAGCTGTTTTGCTTATGTAGGATCAACCTAACATATTTGATCAATTCATTCCAAGTCCTTGTACATATATTCCTATTATCTATCAAAGAACTTTACAGCTTTTGTCAATGCAAGCATACTTGCATATTCATTTATTTATATCATAATCAAATCATATATAAATAGGAATAACATTCTCATATATATTCCTAACACAGGTCATATTTGATTGGCACACGGGTAATTGTATACACAGATTATGCTACGATCAGATACCTGATTAGCAAGAAAGATGCTAAACCTCGCCTTATTCGGTGGATACTTCTTCTTCAAGAATTTGATTTAGAAATAAAGGACAGAAAAGGGACCGAGAACCAAGTGGCTGACCACTTATCTCGACTGGAAAACCCGGGGATGGATAGAAACGACAAATTATTGATCAATGAGTCCTTCCTAGACGAGCAGTTATTCGTGGTGCAAGGCGAGATGCCCTGGTTCGCAGATTTTGCAAACTTCTTGGTGAGCAATATTATCCCGTCTGACTTTTCAAGTGCCCAAAAGAAGAAGTTTCTGCACGACGTTAAATGGTACAACTGGGATGAGCCGTATTTGTTTAGGCAGTGCGCTGATAGGGTGATCAGGCGGTGCGTCCCAGAGAGCGAGATGGAGAGCATACTGCGAGATTATCACTCATCAGATTATGAAGGCCATTATGGGGGTGAGAGGACAGTTTCCAAAGTGCTGCAGGCCAGTTTTTATTGGCCAACACTATTTAAGGATGCACATAACTTTGTCCAGAGCTGTGACCGTTGTAAGCGTGTGGGTAACATATCCAAGAGAAACGAGATGCCTATGAATACGATCCTCGAGGTTGAAATCTTCGACGTATGGGGAATTGATTTCATGGGGCCTTTTGTCTCTTCTTGTGGAAATCTATACATCTTGCTGGCGGTCGATTATGTCTCCAAATAGGTAGAGGTAGCAGCCTTACCCACCAATGATGCTCTGGTGGTCCTATGTTTTCTTCAGAAAAGCATATTCACACGTTTTGGGACGCCTAGAGCCATCATCAGTGATGAGGGTACACACTTTTGCAATCCTCAATTTTCTGCACTCCTGGCCAAATATAGGGTAAATCATCGTATTGCTACTGCATACCACCCCCAGACAAACGGCCAGGCTGAGGTATCTAATCGTGAGGTGAAGAGAATACTAGAAAAGATTGTGAATCCCACTCGAAAAGATTGGTCCCTCAAGCTGGATGATGCGGTGTGGGCCTACAGGACTACTTATAAGACGCCATTAGGGTGTCCCCATATCAACTTGTGTCGGGAAAGCCTGCCACCTCCCCATGGATCTTGAACACAAGGCCTATTGGGCCATTAAAAAGCTGAATTTTGATTTGAAGGCGGTGGGAGAGAAAAGGCTTCTCCAACTTAATGAGCTTGACGAGTTTAGATTGCAAGCCTATGAGAATTCCAAGCTATATAAGGAGAAAGTCAAAAGGTGGCACGACAGGAAAATCTTAGAAAGAACATTTGAGCCAGGGCAGGCAGTGTTATTGTATAATTCTCATCTCAGACTATTCCTCTAAAAGCTCAAGTCTCGGTGGTCGGGCCCCTTTATAGTGAAAACTGTGTTCCCGCATGGTGCAGTGGAAATTTATGGTCAGCACCCGGACAAACCCTTCAAGGTCAATGGACAAAGATTAAAGCATTACTATGGTGGCGAGGTGAATCGAGAGAAGGTTGCCTCGATCCTCTCCACCACTTGACCGATCCAGACAGAGTCTAGCTTATTGACTGTAAATAAGCGCTCGATGGGAGGCACCCCAGCATCTCTATCTCTCCCTCAGTTTAATTCTTGCATCACATTTCTCTATATATCTCTCTCATGTTTAATTCTGGTTACTAATCTCTACATTTCCCTTCCCCCGTTTAATTCTAATCATTTGCAAAATTGGTGAAAATATTTGAACATTGCGGTGTTAAGATGCTCATTGCCTACATTTTTGAACATTAGGCATGTTGCATGTATTTTTGGGAGTTAGTAGCTCATTGCACATATTTATGGGATTTTATAGATAATTGCCTACATTTTTGAACTTAGGCATAGTTGCACATATTTTTGGAGTTGGGGATTCATTAAACATATTTTGATATGATAGCACATTGCATATAAGCCTATAGATTTTTTTTTTGGGAATTCACATAGATATTATTCACTTACATAGCATTGCTAAAGAATTGACAGTATATACATCTTACATATGCATTTTTGATATGGATCAACTTTCACGTACTTCTTGATTGCTATATGTGCAGGTAAAATAAGTGTTGAAAGTTGCTTCTTATGCCTTGACATTTTTGGGAGTTAGTAGCTTATTGCACATATTCATGGGATTTTATTGATTATTGCCTACATTTTTGAACTTAGGCATAGTTGCACATAGTTTTGGAGTTGGGGATTCATTAAACATATTTTGACATGATAGCATATTGCATATAAGCCTATAATTTTTTTTCTTGGGAATTCACATAGATATTATTCACTTACATAGCATTGCTAAGGAATTGACAGTATATACATCTTATATATACATTTTTGATAATGGATCAAGTTTCACGTACTTTTTGATTGCTATATGTGCAGGTAAAATAAGTGTTGAAAGTTGCTTCTTATGCCTTGACAATTGTTGCTGCAAAAAGAAACAGTAAAAATTTTGGCCAACTCAGAGCCGCGAGGCCGCTCCCCCAAAAAGCCTACAACTCGCGCGCCCGCATTGGTTACCAGTCAAAAGAACTATGATTTTGTACCCGCGCTGCCAGAAAAGCCTAAGCCAGCGCGCCCGCTCCCGACCCCAGATAGACGGCCCTTTGAATTATTTTTTAAACCGTTCCAAGCCCTAATATTATATCTATTCTTATAACCCCTGTCAAACGCACGAATCCTCTCTGCAGCCTTCGAGCCCCCTTTCTCCCAACATCTATTCTACCCATCCTAGACCTAATCCCATTCCTATACAAACTCTGCCTATTCCCAACCTCCCAGCCACTGTCAATACGCCTATTCAATTCACTTTAAACAACAGAGTCGGGTGTGAGAAGAGATTTCAGAGTGTTCATTATTCAAAAGTTAGGGTTTGGAGATTCTCAGTTTGCAAACATATTCAGATAGCAAGTTTGGGGGATTTTTGTTCAAGTTAGGGTTAGTTCTTCACAGTTGGCAGAGATTCAAGTCTGGGGATTTATCTTCTCCATTCATCATCAAGGATTTTCAAAAAGGAAATTTTCTAAAATCTCATTGGGACCAAAACGCTCACGATCTGCCGCTTCCGTATCCGCATCACCCGCTCGCAGTGCCTTGGACGACTATATCACCATTGATTTTATCAAATTCATCAATATCGAGGCCCAAATCGAGTACTATCGGATCGCGGCCAAATCAATTTTGAAGGAACGGGGTTTGAAGCCGACAAAAGAGGATGGGGACATGCGTGCCATGATCCGAGAGATGGGATGGCAAGGTGTTTGTGAAACACCGCCGCCAGTGCCGTTGGCGTTAGTCCGTGAATTCTATTCCAACGCCAAAATAACGCAAAGCAGCCGGTCTTTTGTTTGGGGCCAAACCATTGATTACTGCCCGGCTACAAATCGCGAGGTTTTAAATTTGCCATCAGTGCCGGCCGGACAGGTGGCCTAGGTTGAGGCAGAGAGGTTTGGAACTGACCTGGATCAAGTGCTCTGTGATTTGTGTGCACCAGGCACAGTTTGGAAGATTAAGAAGGATACTTTGAATGAGTATACCACGTTCCTTGCCTCCGGGATGAATAGATACGCTAGGGCATGGAATCTGTTCCTCTGTGCCAGCTTAATGCCATCCATGCACCAGCACGAGGTTACAGTCGAGAGAGTCATCATTCTGTAGGGGATCATTATGGGAAAATACATTGATGTCGGCCATCTGATTCACTAGAACATGCTGAGGTTTATGAGAGGCAGTACCACATGCTCCATTCCACAAGCATCCATAATAGCCCATCTCTGTGCTGAGGCAGGGCTCGAATGGGTCGATAGCAGATCCAATGCCGAGTGGGGACGTCAATCACAGCACTATCAAGAATTTTATGGATTGGGCTGGAGGCACGGTAGACCCGAGGGGAAAAGGGTTCGTCATATTAGCTCTTCCGCCAGTTTCTCCATCGCAGCCACAGGCAGCCGAGGCCGCTGCTCCTCCTCCAGCCGGTGACATACAGCAGGGTCGCCAATTTCGTCGTTTAGAGAGAAGGATCGACGTACTGCATGAGAGCTTTATCGTGTTCGCTGATGGATTGACTGGTGCACTAGCTGAGGCCTTTGCACAACAGGGAGCAATGCTGGAGTGGCCTGTTTTTAGTTTCGACTTTCCATACCCGCCGCCAGATTCAGCACTCGAGGAGGGTGGCCATGCCAATGAATAGGGGAGTTTTCTGACCCTTTACCTTCAATGGGGACATTGAATATTTCAAGTTTGGGGGTATTGGGTGTTAGTAGTAGTTTATTGCGTTTAGTTTTTAAATAGTATTGCATGTTTATAGTTTCATATAAATAATCGCATTTAGTTGTAATTGCATGTTAGGTTGTATATAGTAGTTGCATTTTAATATGTGTTATCATTCTAGCATGTGTTAGTTAAATTTTGTATAAAAAAATTTTAGCTTTATTTTATTTTGTTATTTTATTGTGTTTAATTGCATTGCATTGCATAATCCCATATGTTTAGCCTGTTGAATTCCAGTCTGGCCAATGAAGATATTGAGATATGATAGACTTTGGAACTCTGTTAGTAGTTTAAGCTCAGTTATATTTTTTATACATGAAGTAATCTATACCTGTTGCTTGGATGTCACCGGATAGCACAGTTCTGTCTGTATTTGCTTATTGGCTAGATTAGTGCATGCTTGTCTTCTAAGGGGAAAATTTTTATTTTTAATTGTTAGAATTGTGTAATAAAAGCAATAATGACCTTAACAATACTGGAATACAAGTTTGAGGGAAAACTTTGGGTATGCATGCTAATAAAAAGAAAAAGCAAAAGAAAAGAAAAGAAATTAAGATGTGAAAAAGAAAAAAAATAGAATAAACACCTTGGCTAACGAAGTCTTGTGGCCTTTGATACTCGAGCAAGTACGCCCGAGGGGATTGTCTCTACACCTAGCGCCCTAAGGCCTTTATAGTTTGGGAGTCGTTGGTCAAAAGCTCGTTAAATGGGTATCATTAAAAAGCCTAAGAGGGCCTAGCATTGCATAGTCAGGTGTAACGGCGGGAAAAGTGCGAATATCGCCCCCGTGTGTGAATAAAAGCATAATAAGCCCTTGTTGCACTTCAACTTGTATCTATGTATTGGTTTGGTCATTGTTTGGTATAAATGAAAAATTCTTGATGTAAAACCTCAATTTTCCTTCCTTAGAAGTATAGCATGTGGAATCTTTACCTCGTTCAAGCTCATTTATGATATAGCACACACACACGACATCTTTGCAACAGGTTGTGATTTTACGTATTGTATGTCTTTATAACTGTAGCTTGAGCCGATTACTCTGTTCATTGTCTTATTATTTCTCTGAGGAACTTCTTATTGGAGTTCACATCATGGCTGATATATTGGGATTCATTTTCATGTAGTTTAGTTGCATATCATGTAGTTTACATTTGTGTTTGTTGCTTGAGGGCAAGCAATAATTCAAGTTTGGGGGTATTTGATAAGTAGGTTTTATACCTACTTATTGGATATCAACTTGTTGTGATTATGGCTTAAACTCAAGCATTTTATTATCTTTTAATGCGTTTTATCTTTGTTTTGCATATCGTAGGCAGGAAACTCAAAAGGGCATGGAATGGCATGATTAAGGCATGGAATGGCATGAAAATGGACAAAGTGGCATGGTATTAGCAAAGGCAAGGTGGAGAGCTTATATGGAAGAAAAGAGGGCTTGGCATGAAGATGGCATGAGGCAAAAGGCAATGGATGATGGCCTCAAAGAAGCAGAGTGAAGGAGCAATAAGTAAGAAGGAAAGAAGCACGACAGAAGCAACAAGAAAGCAAGCACCAAAAATTGCATCAGTAGCAGAAATTGGCACGCGCGGCCGCGCCATGAATACAAAGGAAGCCGGCGCATCCGCACTGGTTAGCAAAGCCAGAAGCCTGCTCTGGGCATCAGCGCGCCCACGCCATGATTACTATGCAAGGCCGCGCGGCCGCGCCAGTCAAAAATCTTGACTTGAAATTTTTTTCGGCTGATTATAATTTATACAAGGCTTTATGTTGCAAGAGACGAGTAGGTCTTATCTTCAGACATCATTTTATTTCAAGAATCAAGTGTTCTTACATTTTCTAAGGTTTCGGGAACAAAGGAGGGATTGAGAGCTTAACACTTCTTCTCTTCTAGTTCTAATAGTTTTCCATTCTAGGGCTCACTTTGGAGCTTGTTTGTGGTCTAAACTCAAGCTTGCTAGCATTCTATTGGAAGTGGAACCACAAGATTTGCATTCTCTACTGTCTCTACTCTCTCACTTTCATTATTTACTTTCAATGCTTGGTTTAAACCCATAATGGTTGGTGGTTCAGAGATGAACTAACTACCATTATGGGATTCTAATGGATTTTATTGCTTAGTCTAGGGTTTTATGCCTCTTGGAAATGTATGGGTGAAAATGTATGGTTTGCCTAGCATAGTTATTTTGTATATTTAGATGCTTGATCAACATCTACTGTAATAGTTTATATGGAATTGAAAGAGGAAGTGTAAACTTAGATTTTGCCATGCTAGCATATGTTTGTGAAACTTGCATTGGATGAGTTTTGTGATTCGTAATCTGGATAGAAATATACCGTATTGCCATATATAGTCTATTGGGGGCTTGCACGTAAATTGATATAACTTGTAAATCACATAGACATATAGTGGTTTAGGTTTTATTGGTGTTCATGTGATTTCTATCTCTTTTGTGGATATTATAAGATATAGACTTGGTTTATTAAAAAATAGCCCTATCTCACATTTGTGCTCCTGGCTAGCATTCCTATATGTTTAGTCATACATGACTTGAGGTGTTGTTAACCTAGATGACGCAATAGATGAAGTTAGGATCCCATATTTCTCTAATTTGACCCCATTGCTTGTTAATTAGTTAAGTGTATTTTAAAACCAGTCTAAGTATTTAAAAAACACTTTGATACTCGTTTGAGCAGACGAAAATAACCATAGGACTGTTGCATGATAGTTTAAGTCTAACTCCTTTCTCCGTGGGAACGATCTTGACTTATCGAATTTATTACTTGTCGACCGTGTATACTTGCACGTGTTTTGTGTCCGTTTTTGTGAACACCGAAACGGCGCAACATTTCTCTATCAATTATTGTGAATTGTCTATTATGATTTGGAATAATTATTTAATTGACACATTATCAATTACCGTGATAATCTATATGAAATCGAGAGATGAGTATAGATTTATATCTGATCATGATAGCATGTGTTTGTGATTTCTGCATAGATGAAAATCATGATTCGTGTTTAGGGTAGAAGTATGCCTTTATGCCATATATAATCTTACAGAGAACTTGTGATTAAATCCTTTTTAATTGTAATTCACATAGAAATATAGTGGATTAGTTAATTAGGGTGTCTTGCTTAATTCTATCATCTGTGGATTTGAGTGAGTATGATATGATGTATCGAGAGGTGGTTATATTTGCTTTCGTGTTCTTGATTAACAATTCAGAATAGAGAGAATAATTGGTGAGAAGTATGTTAACTTAGATGAAGCAATAAGTGAAGTTGTGATCTTAAATCTCCGTAATTTTAATTTAACTAGTGGAATTTAATAGTAGTTTAATTATATAATTTGAAATTCATTCGTTTAAATAAGATTGAGTTGGTTACGGGTTAGTACTTGGTGATTCTTATTAAATAATTCCTCGTGGAATCGACACTTTACTTTCACTCTATTAATTGTTGACCACGTATACTTGCGTGTTGTGCGTAACTAGATTTTACCCAATAACAGGTTAGCCCTGGTCTCAACCCGGGAGATACAGATCAGCCCCAGTCTCAACCCAGGAGGTACAGGCCAGCCCCGATCTCAACTCGGGAAGTACAGGTCATCCCCGGTCTCAACCCGGGAAGTCAAGTCAAATTCAGGAACAAACCTGAAGCTCCACAACACCTCCAGGAGAAAACCTGGAATGACCAAATCAACTTCAGAGACAACACTGAGGACAAACAGACTCGAATGGGATCCAAATCTTGGAATCAACTCCCGAAAGTCAACCAAAGGCCATGCCAACACTAAAGGCAACCCCAGGAGGGGCAAAAAGTTCATTTTACCAAACTTAAGCCGATTCGATCAAAACTCAAGCCGAATTGATGCCACCTAGGTCAGAACGAACCATAACGATGATCCCGAGTGCAAACAGCGCAAGACAGCTCAACGGACAAACTGCTGAGAATCGAAGACCTGGTTATGAACCCGTCTTCTTGGACCCGAAAAATATTTTATCCTATATCATTGTGACACTCTCAGAGAGGGCTTTCTGGAATGGTATATATCGCATGCCTCAAACGGACGCTCCGATCAAAAGTTAGAAAGTTTAGACTTCGACCTCGCGTTGCTCGGAGTCCATTGTAAGTATTTTTAGGATCAAAAAGTTAATACTACTTCTTCGCACTTTTATACACTTGCACGTTAAGTTTCATTTTCTAAATATGCCCGGAACTTAGTTTCGTGGCCATTTTCGTTAAAATTTGGTACATTTTTGTACATAAACTCAATTTCAGGCATTTCTACAACTCGGATTGACGATCCGTCATTTCCAGCAGCTTTGGCATACTTGAATCTTCGTTATAAGCAACTTTGCCGGACTGGGTTATCTTCCCAATCCAGGTTTGACTTTTTTTGTGTTTATTTAACTGTATATCTACTAACTATTCAATTCTGTCAAGCCCGGGTGTCAAATCCGAGGTAGTTTACCGCTTATATATATATATATATTTATGCATATACAAGCAGCCTTCACCACCACTGGGTTCTCTTCCTAGTCTTGGTTGACTATATTTCTATATATATATATATATATTTATATTTCAGTCCGGCCTGGATCATTCTGTGGCCTTTATACTGTTTTGCACCCTTCACCATTACTAGGTTATCTTCCCAGTCACTGGTTGACTACTTTTCTGTACATTTACATTCTAGTCCGGCCTGGATCATTCTGTGGCCTTTTTAATGTTTTTGTACATATCTGCAACTTTCACCACCACTGGGTTATCTTCCCAGTCTTGGTTGACTACTTTTATGTCTATTTCAATTTCAGTCCGGGCACCGATGTGAAAACCCATTGTCCTTTACAGCTTTTGTATATATATAACTGTATATATATTGGTTTAGTCGCTTTTCATTAAACTGCTGCTTTAAATATTCATTTTATATGAATCGGCACTGACATATCTGCGGGCGGACTGGATTTATTTAAATCTCGCCAACTCTAGCTTTCAAACGGTTCAAAACATGTTCAGACTGAACTGGGAAGCTAGAATGGCTGAGATTTCCTTAAATCTAGCTTTCTTTCTAGTTTAAGTTATAAAAGCAAACTCGCGCCCCTTAGATCGCTATGTAGTGGGAACGAGACGCTTTGGCCACGCGCAGCCAGGATTTATTGATGAATCCTCGATTTTATTACGACGTGAGGATGTATATATCTATTTCTGTACAAATTTGAGCTGTGTAGGTTTATTAGCTACTCATATGTGAGCCTATGAATCATGGGATTCGTGATCAAACCAATCAAAATCTGATTCCCACGATGGATAAACTTCAGTTTACGAATGTACCCTGCCAGTTTTTCTGTAAAATGTACATACAAAAAAGACCTTAAAACGGTTATCCGGATTTAAAGTCTTAACATAGTAAAAATATGGATTGCCGTGTCAGCGTCCCTCCGATGGCTTTCATGCCCATGAGGAGATCGTCACTTGTATTTATTTTTGTGGTCGAGAATGCTTTGCAGCCCGACAAATCACCATTCAAATGCAAGCCTTATGGCTAAAAAGATAAAATGGAAGTATCAACAAGCTTCAATTCCTATGTTAGCGTAAAGGTTTGATAACCAGCTTTCAAAACATCATTTTCAAATCATTTAAAAGAAAAGCTTTTGCAAATCAAATTACACACTTTTTCAAATCAAATCAAAGACTTTTTGCAAATCAAATCAAGTCCTTCGTATATAGGTTCAACGAAGCAAAGCACTACTTTCAATCAATTAAGCATATGCCCAATTTTCAAGCAGCATTCACACACGCATTTCAGTTTTAAAGGGAAATACTGAAAAGATGCGTTACCGTGCTTACACGGGAGTCGTGAAATGCCTAACACCTTCCCCACACTTAACCAAGCCCCCGAACTCAAAACTTTGTTTTCAAATATCAAGTTTCGACAATGTCCAGCAATTGGGCCTCTTTCAAAACAAAACTCGGTTGCGTTGGTACAACCATTTCAAAACTACCAACTGGTGACCCTGCAAAACATTCAAATCGTCGACATGATACATGTTGGCCTTTTCCTAAAAAACCCTTCAAAACATTTTTTTGCAATAAAAAGAGTAAGGGTAAAGATAACTTAGGAAAAGATGAAAGATCCGGGTTGTGACCTGACCCGCGAATTTTTTCCCAACGTCGACAGGTGGCGACTCTGTTGGGGACAGTAGAGGGCTTAGGCCGCTTTCAAATCTTTTCAAATATTTCCCTTTTAAAACTATGAATGCGTGACATTCTACGCCTTTGCATTTAATGAATGCGTGAATGCTGCGTCTTTACATTTGAATGAATGCTGTGCATTTACATTGAATAAAAGCGAATGAATGTTTTCCTGCTTTCCAAACAATATCACCATATGCATAACGGTGAGGCACGATGTATGTGAATGTATGTTGTGATTCCTCTCACAAGGAGGCAAAACCCGTCGGTGATAAGTAATGTCTCTGGGGATGGCTAAGTCTCTAGGGCTCATGAAAATGCACCACCCAGATTCGCTCCAATTGAAAGATCGGATTAATTTCCCCTCTAGTAGATTACGATGATCTGGGGACCTTCATTCCAAAAAGTCGCGCGAGAGTAACCTAAGATAGGTCAGCCTCTGATTAACCAAATTCGACGAGAAGCTTCTTCATGCCTTCCTCTTTCAATTCAATGTTAGTTTTCAATTCCAATGTAAAGGAACACAATATAAATATTATAATGAAAGATTTACATTTTCTGTCAGATATATCTTGCCATCATGTCATCAAAACAACTGACCTTTGTTTTGCAGAGAAAATTTTAAAAACCACATCATAACATGCATCCTATCCCTACCTACATCAGGAAATTGACACGCCTACGTTTTGTTGTAGGTAAAAAAAATTGGTCCTGTCACTAGATCAAAATCTAAGAAAGCACTACGTCCATCCACGGACATGACTTCGAGTGCTCAACCAGAATCCTCTGTATCTAGGGAAGAGTTTGAAGGACAGAGAAATCAGATAGCCGAATTGGACAGTTTTATGAGAGAACAGAGCAAGGCCCTTAAAGGGAAGCAAACCCAAACTCATACAGAACAGGGAACACCTGGTGGTAGTGGTGGCAGTTAAGAGACTGAAAAAGCTGAGACTCAGATTCCTGGACCACAGAACCAGAACACAACCAACAAAAACCTTGAAATCATCCCCCTTAGCAAAGAACAGGAAGTTGGTGACATCGTAAAGAAAATACAACAAATGGAGGAAACGCTCCGGTCTATCAAAGGGACTGAGGCATTCGGCAGCGTTAATTACTTTGACCTCCGTATATTCCCCAGGGCTTGTTATCCTGAAAACTTTCAAGTCCCCGATTTTGAGAAATACGATGGATTGGGAGACCCTTATACACACCTGAAGGAATTCATCGGAGAACTCGGATCCTATACAAAGGATGAGAAACTACGAATGCTGCTATTCCAGAAAAGTTTAACCGGAGAGGCCAGAGCCTGGTATGCCCGTCTGGACAACTCCAAAATCCAAAGTTGGGAAGAGTTGGCACATGCCTTCCTCAGTCAACACAGCTTCAAATCTCAGCTGGCTCCAGACAGATACCAAATAACCAAAATCAAGAAAAAGAACACGGAATCATTCAGAGAATATTCCCAACGATGGAGGCGGGTTGTAGCACAAGTCACCCCCAGCTATGATTGAGTTTGAGATAGGCATAACCTTCATCGACATCCAAGAAGCTCCATATTATGAGAGGGTCCTAGCAGGAATAGGAAAACCATTCTCTAAAATGATCAAACACGGCGAAATAGCAGAAATGGGGCTCAAGTCCGGGAAGATAAAAGATCTAATCGCCCTTGAAGCTGTTGCTGAACATATCCATGCCGGAAATTATGGGAGTAATCCCCGGAGGGTACACAAAAAGAAAGATGAAGAATTGTCCTTAGTATTACAAGGACAAAATCAAAGAGGCGAGTCAAACAGTATGCCTATTCAAAGGAGGAACTATACCTCTTTCCAAGCTACAGCACAGCCTTCAAACCCTCCATTTTAGAAAAATATGGAAGTCAGGTGATGAAGAACTTTCACCCCTCTAGGGGATTCACTCGAGAACGTATTCAAACTTCTGACAGCTCAGAAGAAGATTGTCCAACTCCTTCCACCAACCAACACTGGCGGACAGAATTTTAACCCAATTAAGAAGTGTGCTTATCACTCCGGATCCCCGGGCCATGACACCCAAGACTGTTGGTCTCTCAAGGATAAAATCCAAGACTTGATTGACAACAGAGAGATTGTGGTAACAAAACCCGAACAATCGCATGTGTAGGACAATCCTCTCCCACAACATAAAGAGGAGAATGTCAACATAATCAGCACCATAAGTGGAGAAGGATCTAAGTACCTCCGCTATGTTAGGGAATCAACTGCATCCAACAACAACCCAGATAGTTGGGAAATTTCAAAAAGGTGAGTCCTGATAGAGCAGGAGATCAAGTCTATCAAGGAACAAATCGAACAATTAGCAGAACTGGGAGTCTACCAGCATCAGATCACCCGACAGATGATAAAACAGGCCAACCAGTCTGACATCGATCGTCCTCCCACACCGGAGATAAATCCTGGGAGGGATCATAGCCAGTCTCATGAGAATGAACCCTGGGCAAACAGGATGGCCAAAGAAGAAAATCTCCAAGCAGGTGGAAAATTCTTATTTCAAAGGAATTTCACTAACCTGAACCAATCGATGGAGGAAATCCTTCAAATGCTAATCAATGAGGGAATGGTTGAAGAATTATTACCTCCATTGAACCCTCGGTCTAGAAAATTTAAACCTGACCA
Source organism: Panax stipuleanatus (assembly GCA_020205555.1). Lineage (NCBI taxonomy): Eukaryota > Viridiplantae > Streptophyta > Magnoliopsida > Apiales > Araliaceae > Panax > Panax stipuleanatus. Next base: position 36,937,148 of record CM035117.1, read on the forward strand.
AACTTGTCACCACCATGCCAATTCACCCGGCCATGATACCGAAGATTGCTAGGCACTTCGTAATCTGATTCAGAACCTAATTGATAATGGTGACCTGATAAGAGGAAATTAAGTTCTCGACCTCCCAGATGAAGACAGTCTTTGGATCCCCATTGCATAAAATAGAATACAGTAGCTATCATCTTCTGTGATAAGGAGTTAACCCTCACACCCTTAGTACTACCAGGAAAAAGGGGTCCAAGAAATACGAAATCATATGAAGGTGGCAGCACCTGAGCCTCTAATCTTGCCCTTCAGACCTTAGTACCCAGTTATCAGTCTGAAGAAGGTACCATGGAACTATGGGAATGATGAAGGTTCCACTTCAAACAACATTACCATTGTACCAAAGGACAGTCCCTTGTACCTGCCTCAGCGGGTGATCAAACTAGTCATCAAAACCAAAGAAAAGGTGGCTGAAGAGAAAATCGAGGAGTTCCTCAACAAAATGGGACACAATGAAATCAAAATAGTGCAAAGTCTGAAAGATGCACCCAAGAAAAGGTCCATCCTCGACTTGGTCTTATCATTGGTGGATCATCGCAACATTCTAGTGAAAGTACTAGAAGAAGCCCATTTGCCAAAGACCGTGGATGCCGAGAATTCCGCCATGTTGTGGAACACATTTTCAACAACAATGTGATATCCTTCACTGACGTTGATATCCCTGTAGAGGGAACGGGACATTGTAAGTCCCTGCACATAGCTGTGATGTCTTCCGGGTATGTGATAGGAGGTGTGCTCATCGATGAAGGATCATCCCTCAACATTTGTCCCTACGATACTCTGGAAAGAATGAAGATCAACCCAAACCGGATCAAAACCAGTCATGTGGTTATCCGAGCTTTCGATGGATCGCGACGCCAAGCTATGGGAGAAATAGAGCTACCTTTAGAGATTGGCCCACACACTTTCTACATATCCTTTCAGGTGCTCAATATAGCCACTGGGTAGAATTTGTTGCTGGGCAGGCCCCGGATCCACTTGGCAGGGGCAGTGCCATCAACTCTCCATCAACAACTCAAATATATTATCGACGAAAACCTAATCACGGTCAATGCCGAACCAGAATACCCTGTCTGCATACAGGGAGACATGCCAGTGATTAGCCTGGATGCAGGGGTTGAACCTGTGAGTTTTCAACACTTGGAGGTGAGAGATACCCAATACCTACCTATCGGAGCACCAACCCTGAAACCAAAGGTCTCCATTGAAGTAATGACAGTGGGCTAGGAAATGGTATCTTTGGGTTTCCAACCTGGAGAAGGGTTAGGAAAGAATCAGCAAGGTATCAAAAGCCCAATACAAATCTCGAGTTAGACTAGGAGAGCCGAATTGGGGTATTCATCCGGGTCAAGCCGCCAGAACCCACAGAAACATCCTAAGGCTCATGCTTCCACAATTTTGCTACCAAACCTTACGGATGTCGGATGGGTGAAACCCATGCGGAAGATCCCCGCTGTGGTATCAACCATGCTATTCCCTTCCATCATACCTGTCAATGAAAGAAAAGCCCTCAAGCATGAGGCAGATAGCAAAAATGGAAAAGAAAAGATCATGTACGAAGGATGAGACCTATTTGCTAATATATGGGTCATCATAAACTACCAGGGTATGAATGACGAGATCCCCGACAACGACGACGAGGGTCAGATTCAAACTCCTCGTATCAAAGGAAAAGGGGGCAGTTCAAAGAAAAACCCCGGTCCTATTATAAGGGATGTCTCAGTCGTTATCCAAGACGAGACAGATGATCACCATTCCTTGATCTTCCTATTCACAAGGATCTAACACTGGATGACTGGAGCAGTGTCCCTTGCCTCAGTCGAAAAGGGTAAAGGGGCAGAGAGTACATCTGCCCTTTAATCATACTTTCATTTACTGCTTACTTTTGATTGCACAACTATAGTAGTAACTTTTGTCATGCTTTGCCAAATGCTCTGTATATCTAAGCAGTTGTATATATTAAAATTAAAGCATTTTTGTTTTTAGGACCCAGGCATTGGATGTGTGTGTCTCTGCTGATGAGATGCCAAACTGTCAAAGTGACTACAACTTTGATGTAAAACTGAACTTCAACTTGATGGATATTGATCGAGAGGAGGAAGATGACTATGAGGTGCTCGAGGAGATCAAAGAATGGGTAGAAGACAAACCCAAACCAAACCTCGACCAAACCACCACTGTTAACATAGGAACCTCCGAAAACATCAAAGAAATCTAGATAGGCATAGACCTTACACCAAACCAAAAAGCCGACCTGATCGAAATCCTAACACAGTTCCAGGATGTATTTGCATGGTCACATGAAGATATGATTGGCCTGCCTACTGACATTGTCATCCATCGAATGCCCATCAAAAACGGGTTCAAACCAGTCAAACAAAAGCTCAGGCGATTGAAACCTGAATGGAGTCTAAAAGTCAAAGAAGAAGTTAAGCAATTCAAAGCCGGGATTATCATGGTATCGACCTACCCGGAGTGGCTTTCAAACATAGTCCTCGTGCCTAAGCCCGGGGAAAAGTGCGAGTATGAATGGATTACCGGGATTTGAAAAAAGCCTGCCTCAAGGATAATTTCCCGATACCTTTCATCCACATCCTGATAGACAATACGGCACAGTACGACATGTATTCCTTCATAGATTTCTTTGCTGGTTACTATCAGATCATGTTTGCTGAAGAAGATTGGGAGAAAATAGCTTTCATCACTCCCTGGGGAACCTTCTGTTATACGTGACTATCCTTCAGCCTCATCAATTTTGGAGCCACGTATCAGCGAGCCATGATGACCCTATTTCATGATATGATGTACAAATAGATGGAAGTCTATGTTGATGACATCATTATCAAATCCCGGAGGGAGGATGATCACATCGACCATCTTAAAAAGCTGTTCAACAAGTTGTGTAAGTACAACCTCAAGCTAAATCCCGCCAAATATGCTTTTGGGGTCAAAGCAGGCCAATTGCTAGGATTTTTGGTGAGTAATTGAGGCATCGAGCTGGACCCTTCCAAGATCAAAGCCATCACTGAGATGCCAGTACCTCGAACAGAGAAGGAGATATGGGAAGAATCAACTTCATAAGTCGATTCATTTCCCAGCTCACAGCAACCTGTGAACCCATATTCAAGCTACTAAGAAAGAATTCCTCCACCAAATAGAATGACGACTGTCAACAAGCCTTCCTTGCCATCAAGAAAAAGCTGATCGAAGCACCAGTATTGGTACCTCTAAGGGATGGAGTTCCTTTGTTCATGTACCTGTCCGTCAATGCCAATACAATGGGCTGCATGCTGGGGTAGAAGGATGATAGTAGCAAGGAGAGAGCCATCTACTACATCAGCAAAAGAATCAGTAGTGGTGAACAGAAGTACACCCTGATCGAGAAGACATGTTGTGCGTTAGCATAGGTCGCCATGAGGTTGCAACATTATTTTCATGGGCATACGACCTACCTCATATCCCACATGGATCCACTCAAATAAGTATTTAACAAGCCAATGTTGAATTGTCGACTGTCCAAATGGTAGTTGATCCTACAATAGTTCGATATTGTCTACGTGACTCAGAAGTCCATCAAAGGTCAAGGCATTGCAGATCAATTAGCTAAAGCACCTTCAGGAGGGTTCGAGCCCCTGAAGACTTATTTCCCGGATGATGGGATCATGACAATTCAACAACTTTGGCAAGAGAATACAGTCCAACCATGGAAAATATATTTTGACGGAGCGGTAAACATGGAAGGTGCCAGAGTTGGGGCAGTCCTTATCTCTGGTACAGGAGAACAATATCCTGTGGCTACCAAACTTTAATTTGGTAACACCAACAACACAGCCGAGTATAAAGGCTGTATAATGGGGTTGAAGATAGCCCAATCCATGGGTATCAAACACCTACTGGTCTTTGGAGATTCTGAGTTGGTCATTAGATAAACCAATGTGGCATACCACACCAAAGAACTACATTTGCTACCCTATCATTGGCAAATCATCAAAATATTCCTGGAGTTTGAAGACATAACCTTCAGCCATATTCCTCGAGGTAAGAATGACTTCGCTGATGCATTGGCAACCTAGGCTTCCTTAATCATCCTATCTGATAGGAGGGGGATTCCCGACATTAAGTTCATAATTCAAAAAGCCCCGATATACGGGAATTATATTGGAGAAGTATCAGATCAAATACCCTGTCAATCAGCCTTGGTATCAAGACATCAAGGAGTATCTCCGAGATGGATCTACCCCTGCTGGAGCAAGCCAATCCGAGCGAAAGCGGATTCACAAGATGGCTATGAAGTTCTATCTAAGCGGAGATGCTCTCTACAAAAGAGATGCTGGAATAGGCCTGTTAAGATGCCTTGATAAAGAGAAAGCTCAGAGATTGATGGATGAAGTCCACGGTGGAGTCTATGGTCCATACATGAGTGGTCACCTGCTAGCCAAGAAAATATTAAGAACATGACATTATTGGATCTCTCTCAAAGCTGACTGTGATGATCACGTCAAGAGATGCTATCAATGTCAAGTATATGGAAATGTCATTCACTCTCCTCCATATGAGCTACACAACATGAGTTCGCCATGGCCTTTCTCCATGTGGGGAATGGATGTAATCAGTCCAGTAGAGCTAAAGCCAGCTATGGTCATCGATTCATCTTCACAATGATCGATTACTTCACCAAATGGGTTGAAGCAGCCTCTTTTCCCAAAGTCACTAAAGAGGTCATCATTGGTTTCATCAGAAACAATGTTGTATGTTGATATAGACAATCGGAGGTGATTGTATAAGATCATGCCAAGAACCTGACCAATTGGATGATGAAAAAACTGTGCAGTAAGTTCCACATCAAGCATCTCAATTTCGTCATCTATCGGCCCAAGATGAATGGTACTATCGAAGCGGCCAACAAGAACATCAAAAAGATCATGCAAAAAATGTCCGCCAATCACAAAGAATGGTCTGACCTACTGCCTCTTACCCTGTTAGCCTACAAGATGTCAATGCGCACTTCTACTGGGGCTACCCCTTACTTGTTGGTTTATGGTATGGAAGCAGTCCTCCCTATAGAAGTAGAGATGGAATCCTTGTGAGTGTTAATAGAAGCTCAGATGGACGAAGGTCAGTGGTTGCAAGACCGGTACCACCAGCTATCCCTGATAGATGAAAAGAGGGCTACAGCTATTTTCCACAGGCAGTTATATCAACAGAGGATTGTTCGATCCTACAACAAGAAGGTCCGAATACGATAATTCAAAGAAAATGACTTGGTGCTGAAGAAAGTTTTGGCCAATCAAGACGAAGCTAAAGAAAAGTTCGCCCCAAATTGGGAATGCCCTTTCATTGTCAAGGAGGTGTTGACAAGAGGAGCTCTCAGATTACAAGAAGTAGAAGGGAACGAGTTTCCCCAACTCATCAATTCAGACACCGTGAAAAGGTATTATGTATAAAACACATGCATACTCGCATCCGGGTCCTACAGATCAAATCAGGTTTAATATTTCACTAGAAAGTCGGAACTACGAATGACCTGATCTCCCTCAACCCGGGAGTACGTAGGCAGCCACTTCTGGTGCGGTCAAACCAAACAAAAAACTCATAACTCATCAAACCAAACTCAAAAACCCAAGACAACTACTTTTCAAACCTCTCTCACATAAAAAGTGAACTACGAATGACATGATCTCCCTACACCCGGGATTATGTAGGCAACCATTTACGGTGCTGTTTGACCTTCAAAGAAAAAAACTAGTCCCAAGACACCAAATCCATACAGAAGCTAAGTCCTATCATGCCTCCTTGGTCAACAGGCCCATCTGAGATACTCTTTGAAATCTCAACTGTCAGTCCATCAAGGAGAAGCTCAAGAAATATCAACAGCAGCTAGTCATGAAAGAAGTGGTAATCACTCAGCAATGACAATACATCTCCAATCAAGGAAGTGACTCAAAACTATATTTCTCTGATATATAAAATTGTTGTATATATACATAGTGTCCTGTACATGACAAAAATGGCTGATCTAGTCTGTATAGGAAAAATAAAGCTAGTCTATGGACCCAAGGATAAGCAGGCCAACAATGCCAATGTGGCATCTCTCTCTGAAGATGGAGGAGCAGCTGTAAGCGCAATACCCTCAGCCTTCATACGGCTCAAAACCTCCACAGTCATCTGCAGTGTGGCACTGTGGTCGTCAATATATGCACTCATCTCGACAACCAGATCATGAGTGTAAGATCGAAGAGCAGCACTATTGGCAATGTGGAAATCACGGGAAGCTATAGCCTCATCCCTCTCCGTAAAAGCTGCGCCCTGAGCAATAAAAGTCTCCTCGATCTCAACAAAAGCTGCATCTCTGGCTGAGTGGATCTCATCTCTCTCTACAAAAGCTGCATCTCTGGCAGATCGGAGCTCCCCTCGCTCAATCAAACATGCATCCTGAGCGGCTCGAGACGTATCTCTCTCCGCCAAAGCTATATCTCTGCCAAACAAGGCGGTTAACATCTATGCTCTAGCCTAATCTCGCTCAAAGGTCATCTTGAATAGTGAGTTCGCCAAAGCCGGATCTGTCCCTACAGGAATAATCGGTGCGTCGCTAATCAAAGCAGCTGTCAGACCCATGAAAAACTCATCCTCAGTAGGAGACTCATGATCCTCCATAGGCTCCTCCTCGTCAGAGTCCATAATCGGAGATGAATGAGCATCTACTGCTGCTATATCTACCTCCAACCAAGCAAAATACTCTGGAGAATGGTCCGGATGGCTACTGGAGAAATCAGCCCTCTCTCTATGATTCCAACACTCATATACTCTGATCAAATCGGCAGATGACATAGATGAAGTCGACATCCTTTGATCAACGACCCCCTCAAATCGGTGCAGGCTTTGAAACTGATCAAACTGGCCCATAACCACCAGAGGATGGTAAGTGGTCACTCCCTTTAATCCCGCTAGGGGCAGATAATCCATGTCAGGTGCATGGATGATAAAGCTATACGGGGAGGCTAGCCCTGAGCATGGAAATATCGAGAATGGATGCTCAATATCCGATAGAAATGTCGACCACGTCTCTGCATCAGTATACTCTGCGGGCTGAAAGGAGTAAGATGTGGCTACCTCGCGGGTGAAGCAATACCCATGGGGTCTAAAAAATCCAATCGATCATATATGGGACATGAGCCATATGTACAACAACACCGAAATACCTCTAAAAAACCCCTCCGGGTGGGTAATGCAGTAGGCAACTAACCTTAACGTCTCAGCCAATATCATCGGGATGATGGTACTACCCTGTCTAAGGGCCCAGGCTACAACTACTAATCCCACATCCAAGTGATCCAAGCGCAACGGCATGTAGACATGTGCCACAATGCACATCAGTAGAACATCTACTCTGGCCAGATGCCACGCCTCTGCTGAAATAATAAAATCCCCAACATGTCGATCATAGCTATCAAGCTCACCAAAATGATAGATCAAGAAGTCAATAGAGATCACATGCCCAGAAATGATCTCGTCCATGACTACCCTCTGGAGAAGACCAGACATCCGCATGAACGGTCTCCTCATATTGCTAATAATTGTACGAGTGCACGACACCTCTAGAGCCAAGCCGGTAAACCACTAATACTCCTCCAGAGTAGACATCAGCTCATATCGCCCAGTGCAAAAAACCTGCCTCTCGGGTATCCAGCAGGATAAGATGCCATCCACGAATCCATATGGCACCTGAAAATCTATGAGGGCCAATGAATGCCCCAACATCTGATCAACTATCCCTCTAGCTGAGAAGGGCAGGCTCTTGTACCAAGACCTCAACGATAATGCCAACTCAGACGGTGGTAGGTGCTCAATACGGCTAACTACAGACGATGTCATCTGTATCACCGTACCACAAGGCCATCAAGGGGTCAAATCTGAACTCATCTGTCTAAATGCATACAAATGACATAATACATGTATGATGACAAATATAAACATGATGCGATAGATAGGAAATATCATGAGCATATACATTGAACTTTCTACTACGGGCATCATCCCTATCTGACAATACAAAATAAAATAAAGAATATAGGGAAATGGGGCACCACCACCCAACTACTAACAGTAGTCTATCAAAATGATGGCACAACCGCCAAATAGCCAAAACAGTGGCTGACTAAAAATATAGCTGCCATAGCTATCCAAAGAGATCCAAAATATCTACGCTCAGGTAGTTAACTTGATCTATGTCCTCCGTAGATACAAAGTTGCGGTCATCAGGCATGTCTGGGCGGTACAAAAGAGGATTTGCCCTTGCAAAGCTGTTGGTAAATAGACCTGAAGAGGGGCCCGATCCTAAGCTGGATGGGTCAAAAGAAGATGTCTCTGACAGATCTCGGCCAAGGTGCCTGATAAAAAAACGAGCTCTCTCCAACTCCCAGGTCAGCTCTGTAATCTGATCTGAATAAGTGGGCTCCCTGAGGCAAGTTATCCAGTCTGTCATCATCATAGACCCTGGCACCATATCTTCCATGAACTGGGTAGCACGAGTCTGAGTTCCAATCGTGCGAGGACTCCACCGGCTGCTAAATACCTCCTGGCTGAAAGGGCCCTCTGATAGGGTGAAGCCATCTATGCCCTCCATAGGATATCTGTCAGTGGCAGGATCAACGACCAATGATGCCAAGCAGAAGGAACAATGGGAATGTGGATCTGCCCCGTAATACTCCTTATAGCACGCTCTCCTAAATAGAGCTCCCAGTCTCCCTCGGTCAATAACGGGACTTTGCGAGTCGATAATGCAAACTCCCGACCAGTGGGGAAACCTCCCTCAAATTTGACAGTCAAAAACTCGGAGGTATACGGCATCCAGGAGATCGATCCAGCAGTCAAAAGCTCCAACTATAGGCGAGCATGGGTGAATCCCTCAGACACGGGGACCTTCGTCAAAGTGGAGTGATGCCAACGCCATCCTCGAGGATAGGTCTCCAGAACTAAAGCAGTGGCGGTCCGTAGGCAAGAGAGCCTCTAAAATGCTCAGAACTGGCCATATAAATATCAAAAGTCCTCAGTGGCCAAGACTGACAAATAGAAATGTAGAAATCAAAAAAGTACACGAAAGATGTACTCACCAGCAGAAACGGGTAGAACCCTAACCAGGCCTCTGTCGAACCCTTCGAAAGCATGCGCATGCCTCGGAGAAAATAGGCAAAGGTATAGGAACCCCAATCAAAGTCACTGAGGCTACATATCGGGTAGCGCTAACCAGGGCGAAGGACACCGTCGACGAGTTGTCCGCTACAAAACAACCCCTGATGATCACCAAAAATAATGCGATCTCTAACCCTCCGATCATCAGGAGGAGGCTCCAACAAAGCCCCACTCTGGGCATCTATACTCAAGGGACCAGATCGGATCGACAAACCCTTGAGCACCGTCGCAGGAACTCCCAACAGGGACCGAATGGCAGTAGGTGTGATGTCAGCCACAACAGGCACGGGCTAACCCTCAAACTCAATACCAGTGATAAACCTCCAGTCCATAGGGTCATCATCACCTCACAGTCCAGTAAATGAAGGGACTGATTCTGGTGGAACCAGCGCTCAGACAAAGACCTCATATACCCCTAGGAGCTAACGACGGGGAAGAATGGAGAAGAAAGCCTGGAACCCCCAGCCGTCAACAATATCCTTGTAATCCTTGTGCAAAGTATAATACAGGGAATGCACGTTGAACCAGTTCCCTCGAGGCTACGTAAAGACGGGAACCTGCATTAAAAACCAACACATGTCAAAAACTTGTGCCCCGAGAATGGCGAAAGAAAGAAAAGAATCCAGAAAAAAGAAAACTTCAAGTCACCTCATTGGCATGGAGAAATCTCGATGGATGATGACTTAAGTCTCCCAACAGCTCCTGGGTCAGCACAACAATGCCAGGAACCTCCGCACGTAGAGCCTGAGTAGGAGCAGGAGCAGCAAAAGCAGCCTGCTCATCATCAATGTCAATCAGCGATTTATCCTGAGCTGGATGAATCACCGACTCTGCCAATCTGTGAGGTGGTTGAGCCGGACGTGGCAGAGGAACATCAGAAGCCCTCTTACGTCTGACGCCTGAAATGACCCTGCTGGCACTGTCGGGTCTATCGCGGTCCATCACCTGGACAAAGTCTCCAAATCACCTCAGAAAGGGTGTGGTAAGCCTAAAACCTGTCGCTTATTAATTTAAATTAGTATTCTAGGCATTTCTGAGTCCTAAGACATGCATGGGTCAGTCAAAAATACCCCGTTAAGTAAAAAATGCATGTTTTTCAAAAGCTATATCCTAAAGACCTGTATGGGTCAGTCAAAAATCCCCAGTAGAGTCAAAACTGCATGTTTTTAAATGCTCGGGCTTTTGAAATTTTTTTGCCAGTCTCCTTTGTAAAGTGGACTATCTGCATGCACACAGGCATGACTAGGTGGTCATTCAGTAGCACACCTTCCAAAAAACAAGAACAATTCATATTTATAAGATAAAATCAAAAGTCAACCTCACATGGTAGCCAAATTACCATGGACATTTTTAGTTGAAAATCCAAGCTCACTAGGCCTCAAAAAGGATGAGTAAACTGATCAAAAAGAGCAAAATATGACTGTCTCAGAATCTAAATTTTCTTACATCCAAACTTGCATTATAGTAAGATATGCATACATATGAAGTCAGAAAATTTTTAGCAGATCATATAGGCATACATTTTTCATACATTGCGTCTAAAAGCCCCATACGTGGTTCACATGCTTTTAACGGTCAAAACTTGCAAAAAAGGATGTAAAACGTTACTTGTGCTACGTTGAATGCGTAGGAACTGACAGAATCAGAAAAAAGCTGCCCAAACTCCGTAGATCTGAAAAACGAAGATCAAAAATTCGTTTGGAACTCGAATTGGAAATGTTTCAAATGAGCTCCCGCTGCCCAATATAAAGCCTAGGTGGAAGCGGGCCCACCCACGGCTATCGCACGTCCACTTGCGGCTCCCTAGGGTGGGTCCCACTTCCCCGAGCTCTGTTCGATTCGAGTCAAAATGGAGTTTCTATATGCTAAAAAGTCAAATCTGAAGAAAAATTGCTACGCGATTGAGGGGTTTGTCCTGAAATCCTGCGTTCAAGCAGCGTAATCCTAACAAAGAGAGAAACACTCTGAAAACCCTTGGTATCCATCCCAGAGCCATATCCGGGGAACAATAATTCAACTTGCGGAAAACTGCGCTAAAACTGCATAAAACTGCTAAAAACTGCAATTTTCAAAGCGTCGGGTATTGACCGATGATTGTTCAGTCGTTGGCTTCAACCTAAAAAAGTTTTCGGGTACAAACCAAGTCCAGTTCAGCCGTTGGCTTCAACCCAATGAAGTTTCGGGTACAGATCAAATCCAGTTCAGTCGTTGGCTTTAATCCAACGAAGTTTCGGGTACAGACCGAATCCAGTTCAGTAGTTGGCTTCAACCAAACAAAGTTTCGGGTACAGACCGAGTTCAGTTCAGCCGTTGGCTTCAACCCAACGAAGTTTCGGGTACAGACCGAATCCAGTTCAGCTGTTGGCTTCAACCCAACAAAGTTTAGGGTACAAGCCGAGTTCAGTTCAGCTGTTGGCTTCAACCCAACGAAGTTTTGGGTACAGACCGAGTCCAGTTCAGCAGTTAGCTTCAACCCAACGAAGTTTCGGGTACAGACCGAGTTCAGTTCAGTCGTTGGCTTCAACCCAACGAAGTTTCGGGTACAGATCGAGTCTAGTTCAGCCGTTGGCTTCATCCCAACGAAGTTTTGGGTACAGACCGAGTTCAGTTCAGCCGTTGGCTTCAACCCAACAAAGTTTCGGGTACAGACCGAGTCCAGTTCCTCCGTTGGCTTCAACCCAACAAAGTTTTAGGTACAGACCGAGTCCAGTTCATCCGTTGGCTTCAACCCAATGAAGTTTCGGGTACAGACCGTGTCCAGTTCAGTCATTGGTTCAACCCCAGCGAAGTTTCGGGTACAAACCCAGTCTTATTCAACCATCGGTTTAACCCCCAGCGACATATCAGCCATTGGAGCAACCTCCGCGGAGCATCGAGAGGGTTCCGATGACGGAAGCAATGTAGTAATCCATCACCAATGATGGAATCTGTTATAGACATCCTCAAAAGGAGCACCAAGAAGAATTGGTGATTCAACCACCCATTGCAAAATGCTGGTGTAATCTATCATCATGATTGGCATCGGAAGCATCCATTAAGGAAACTCGGTAATCGAGAAATGTCCCCAGCTAAGGAGTCTTTAGAAATGTGCAACAACACCAGCTGAAGGGAAATTACCCCTATGAAGAGTACCTCCAAACAGGGAAACCATTGGTCTCAAACCATGGTAATATCAGCCCCATCAGAATCTATGAAGCTATCGCAAAGAACGTCATCCCCAGCAGAAAATGACAAAGAACCGTTAGTGATAGCCTATTAACATCATATCCAGCAAAACTAACATAATCAGTTAATGATGACCCCACCTCCTCGAAGGTATCTAACACTCCTCACATATCATGCCATGCATTGCGTTACCTTTGCCCCTACATTTCCAGTGTCTACTAATCTTTATCCTATTCATTCCATTGCATTATATGAACATGATAAAGAGGGGCATCTGTAGACACTCGAAATTTCCTTGTAATACTGTAGGAGGGCAAAATTGTATTTTTCAAATCAACCCCGATCTCAAATCGGGCCGTCAATTCAACCCGATCTCAATATAGGGCCATCAGATCAACCCCGATCTCAATATCGGGCCATCAGAACAACCCCGATCTCAAATCGGGCCATCAGATCAACCCCAATCTCAAATCGGGCCATCAGATCAACCCCGATCTCAATGGCTGTCAAATCAACCCCGATCTCAATATCGGGCCATCAGATCAATCCTGATCTCAATGTCGGGCTGTCAGATCAACCCCGATCTCAAATTAGGCCATCAGTTCAACCCCGATCTCAATATCAGGCCGTCAAATCAACTCCGATATCAAATCGGGCCGTCAAATCAACTCTGATTTCAAATCAGGCCATTAATTCATCCCCGATCTCAATATCGGGCCATCAGATCAACCCTGATCTCAAATCAGGCCATCAGATCAACCCCGATCTCAAATCAGGCCATCAGATCAACCCCGATCTCAATATTGGGCCGTCAAATCAACCCCGATCTTAAATTGGGCCGTCAATTCAACCCCGATCTCAATAGCGGGTAATCAGATCAAACTCAATCTTAACCATTAGATCAACCCGGATCTCAATATCGGGCCATCAGATCAACCCCGATCTCAATATCGGGCCATCAGATCAACCCCGATCTCAATATCGGGCCATCAAATCAACCCCGATCTCAATATTGGGCCATCAGATCAACCCCGATCTCAATATCGGGTCATCATATCTGCCCCGGTCTCAACCTGGGAGGTACAGGTTAGCTCAGTATCAACCCGGGAGGTACAAGTCAGCCTCGGTCTCAACCTGGGAGGTATAGGTCAGCCCCGGTCTCAACTCGAGATGTACAGGTCAGCCCCGGTCTCCATCCGGGAGGTACAGGTCAGCCCCGATCTCCACCTGTGAGGTACAGGTCAGCCCTGGTCTCAACCCAGGAGGTACAGATCAACCTCAGTCTCAACCCGGGAGGTACAGGTCAGCCCCGGTCTCAACCCGGGAAGTACAGGTCATCCCTGGTCACAACCCGGGAAGTCAAGTCAAATTCAGGAATAAACCTGAAGATCCACAACACAACCAGGAGAAAACCTGGAATGACGAAATCAACTTCAAAGACAACACTGAGGACAAACAGACTCGAATGGGATCCAAATCTTGGAATCAACTCCCGAAAGTCAACCAAAGGCCATGCCGACACTAAAGACAACCCCGAGAGGGGCAAAACGGTTATTTTACCAACCCTAAGCTGATTCGGTCAAAACTCAAGCCGAATTAATGCCACCTAGGTCAGAACAAACCATAACGATGATCCCGAGTGCAAACAGCGCAAGACAGCTTAACTGACAAACTGCGGGGAATCGAAGACTTGGTTATGAACCCGTCTTCTTGGAACCAAAAAATGTTTTATCCCATGTCATTGTGACACTCTTGATGAGGGCTTTTCGAAAAGGTATCGTACGCCTCAAACGGACGCTCTGATAAAAAATTAGAAAGTTTTGAATTTGATATCGCGGTGCTCGGAGTGCACGTACTTCGAGATGACGCAAACCGGACACGTGGGCCCCATCAGGGGAACCACACCTCTACCTGCGGTAGCAGCAGGTAGAGCAGAGGCTCCATGGCCTATATATATGAGGTGACCCCCCTTCATTTTCAAGAATTTAGAAACTCTTCAAACCTCTGTCCGTTTAATTTTTTGACTTTTACACCTCTTCCAAACCCAAATTTTTTCACTCTAACACGTAGATATACCCACATACTACCATATATCAGAAAATAATTGGTAGATTTGGACGTTTAGAGCCTACGATTTGGCAAAAAGCCCATGTAGCAGTCCATTGTAAGTATTTTTACGATCAAAAAGTCAATACTACTTCTTCGCACTTTTATACACTTGCACGTTAAGTTTTATTTTCTAAATATGCCTGGAACTTAGTTCCATGGCCGTTTTCGTCAAAATTTGGTATATTTTTGTACATAAACTTAATTTCTGGCATTTCTACAACTCAAATTGATGATCTGTCACTTCTAGCAGCTTCGGCATACTTGCATCTTCGTTATAAGCAACTTCGTCGGACTGGGTTATCTTCCCAGTCTGGGTTTGGCTTTTTTGTTGTGTGTTTATTTAATTGTATATATACTAACTTTGCAATTCTATCAAGCCCAGATGTCAAATCCAGAGTAGTTTACCGCTTTTATATATATTTATGCATATATAAACAGCCTTCACCACCACTGGGTTCTCTTCCCAGTCTTGGTTGACCACGTTTCTGTATATATATATATATATATATATTTCAGTCCGGCCTGGATCATTCTGTGGCCTTTATACTGTTTTGCACCCTTCACCATTATTGGGTTATCTTCCCAGTCACTGGTTGACTACTTTTATGTACATTTACATTCTAATCCGGCCTGGATCATTCTATGGCCTTTTTAATATTTTTGTACATATCTGCAACTATTACCACCACTAGGTTATCTTCCCAGTCTTGGTTGACTACTTTTATGCCTATTTCAATTTCAGTATGGGCATCGATGTGAAAACCCATCGCCCTTTACAGCTTTCGTATATATATATAACTGTATATATATTGGTTTAGTCGCTTTTCATTAAACTGTTGCTTTAAATATTTATTTTATATGAATCGACACTGACATATCTGTGGGCAGACTAAATTTATTTAAATCTCGCCAACTCTAGCTTTCAAAAGGTTCAAAACATGTTCAGACTGAACAGGGAAGCTAGAATGGCTGAGATTTCCTTAAATCTAGCTTTCTTTCTAGTTTCAGTTATAAAAGCAAACTCGTGGCCCTTAGATCGCTATCCAGTGGGAACGAGATGCTTTGGTCACCCGCAGCCAGAATTTACTGATGAATCCTCAGTTCAATTACGACTTGAGGATGTATATATCTATTTCTGTACAAATTTGAGCTGTGTAGGTTTATTGGCTACTCATATGTGAGCCTAGGAATCGTGGGATTCGTGATCAAACCGATCAGAATCTGATTCCCACGATGGACAAACTCCAGTTTACGAATGTACCCTGCCAGTTTTTCTGTAAAATGTACATACAAAAAAGACCTTAAAACGGTTATCCGAATTTAAGGTCTCAACATAGTGAAAATGTGGATTGTCGTGTACGCGTCCCTCCGATGGCTTTCATGCCCATGAGGAGACCGACACTGGTATTTATTTTTGTGGTCAAGGATGCTTCGCAGCCCGACAAATCACCATTCAAATGCAAGCCTTAAGGCTAAAAAGATAAAATAAAAGTATCAACAGGCTTCAATTCCTATGTTAGCGTAAGGGTATGATAACCAACTTTCAAAACATCATTTTCAAATCAATCAAAACAAAAGCTTTTGCAAATCAAATCAAAGACTTTTTGCAAATCAAATCAAACCCTTCGTATATAGGTTCAACGAAGCAAAACACTACTTTCAATCAATCAAACATAGGCCCAATTTTCAAGCAGCATTCACACACGCATTTCAATTTTAAAGGGAAATATTGAAAAGATGTGGTACCGTGTTTACACGGGATTCGTGGGGTGCCTAACACCTTCCCCACACTTAACCAAGCCCCCAAACTCAATTTTTTTTTTAAAGATCAAGTTTCGACAATGTTCAGTAATTGGGCCGCTTTCAAAATAAAACTCGGTTGCGTTGGTACAATCATTTCAAAAGTACCAACTGGCGACTCTATAAAACGTTCAAATCGTCGACGTGATACATGTTGGCCTTTTCCTAAAAAACTCTTCAAAATCTTTTTTCGCAATAAAAAGAGTAAGGGTAGAGATAACTTAGGAAGAGATGAAAGTTCCGGGTTGTGACCCGACCCGCGAATTTTTTCCCAACGTCGACATATGGGTGCTATTAATGGGTTAGCTACGGAACTTAGTTATTGTAAGACCCCAGATTTTATGAAATAGAATTATTCAATTTTTCTTATAATTATTATTTAGTAAATGGTTAAATTGATAAAATATTAAAGTTAAGGGTGATATGTGCAAATATTTTAAAGTAAGCAACTGGTCATAAAATATTCTTGTTGTCGCGGAATATTCGCTTGGTCGTGAAATATTCTTGTTGTCGGGGAATATTCGTACGACGGGGCAGCCATTTGTGTGCCCCATAACGAAAACTATAGGATGAAGAAAACAGCAAGAATAAGTTTTCTAAAAATAACGACAAACCTGTTACCGTTAAACTGTTGAAATACTCGGTGGTTAAAATAAAGTAATACGCGTTGTTGCACAGTAGCACACGGTATTGCACAGTGTTTTATATTATTGTTGATTCAATAATTGTCACTGCATAGTATTTTACATTATCAAATCAATAATTTATATTATTTGAATAATATTATTAGACAACATTATTGACAATGTCTAGGAAGTTCTGTCTAAGAAAGGGGTTTGTTAATCTAATTGCGCGCCAGTAAGGAAAAATTCTTATCGGAAAGCCCCCTCTTTCCTGGGAACGACCTGGTTGTCATTATTGTGATTCTGTAATATTATTTGTGAATAATAATTAAATATTGATAAAGATGATAAGTAAATATTTATTCAATGGGGATATAAATAAAGGAATTTTTAGCAAAAGCGACAATTGTTGAAAATTGATATTTTATCTTTTCTGATAAAATAATTTATTCAAATATATTATTATAATATTACATTATAAGTGTATAATGTGATAATATAATAATATAATTTAAATAATAATATTTTTACAGTAAATTCATGGTATATGAATAAATGAGGTGGAAGAGAGAAAATTGAATTTTTTTTATTATAAATATGTTAATACATATACATACATACATATATATATATATATATATATGTGTGTGTGTGTGTGTGTGTGTGTGCGTGTGTGTGTGTGTGGAGAATATGATGGGAAGAGAGAGAGAGAATTAGTGGAAAATTATGGAAAATGATGAAAAGAAAGAAAAAGGGTGATTGGTGTAGTGGGGGGGGGGTGTCCTTTTCTTTCTTAAATGTGCTGAAGTTGTCCTTTCTTCTTTTATTTTCTGGAAGAGGGTTTTGTCAAAATTAACATCCGTAAGAATTTAGTTTGTCAGAATGGGGGTGTGAAAAAATCATCCGTATGTAAATTTGGGTTATTTTTCGTTCGGAATTTAGAAAATCTTTCTTCTACAAATTTGTAGAGAATTAAATTTCATATGGAATGGACAGAAGGTTCGTATTTTTCTGATAAAAGGGCTATTTATTATGAATTGATTTTTGGTGCTATAAATGTTTTTTGAACAAAAAAAAAAAGAGAAACATGCATTTTGTGTTTTTTGGTGGAGGATGCTGATGGTTGTCCTTTGTCATTGTTTTTTCAAAAATTGTATACTGAAGATTTAATCTATAAGTTAAGTTTTCAGCTTTGGTGTGCTAAGCATTTCCTACAAATAGAGTGCTTAGTTAGTAATAAAAATAACACCAAAATCAAAAAAAATTCTCTCTATAGTATCAAACATATTTCTTGTGAGTGTTTAGATATTTTAAGTGTTGATAACAGTGCAAGTTTTCGTCAGCATAATATCCGATATTCCAGTCAGATTCAGTATTCTACTGAGGTAAGGGGTGGTAATGGATGTTATTTTTTTCGTAAGGGCTGTTATTTTTCTTGTAAATGATGTTAATTCTTTCAATATCATTTTATCGAAATATTGGTATGAATTTTATTATGAAATTTCTACCTTTTTCATGTCGAGGTTACTATTCATGTATACGATACTATTCACGTATACGACACTATTCACAAATACGATACATGTTACTGTTGAATATCATTTCACTGGAATATTGGTATAATTTTTCTTATGAAATTTTTACCTTTTCATACCAGGGTTACTATTTACAGAGTACTATGCACAGGTTACTATTCACGGGGATAACAAAAGAATAGAGTAATGGTCGGTGACTGTTGAGTTTCTCAATACATTATAAAATAACATGACAATATATAATTGTATTGAGAACTTTAAATATGTGTGTCGTATTGTATACGCCATTTATCAGTTGATTTTGGTGACCTGAATAGGGTGAGGTGAACCCAACTTTGGAATGGTGTTTTACCACTATCGTACAAGATGTCTAATGACATACGAGTTCGTGTTATCATAAGACAGGGTTGTGCACATCCACTTGCTGATTATATCTATGAGCACTACCTATATAATCTTGGAGTTTGGTTGAAATATAATTCTCAATTGGAGACAATGGAGATAATTATATGGCAAGAGAAGACCCACCATTAGAATGAACAAGATAGTAATCTTCTCGTTTTTCTTTGGGGTCTATTGGGTCAACCAAGGTTAATTCTCAAGCCCTATGATATCTATTATAACTTAGATGCATGGCCTCCCATGTACGAAGGTTTCCTTGAGCATTTTCCAAAGATTTTAATTTCTAAAATAGTTATTGACTGTACCTTTATGTAAGGTACCATTGTAAGGTGTTGTGGTCGAGGCACCATGAGAGTTACATATATTTGCATTAAAACTCACAGTCTAACTGTGGTCGTATTCTGTACGACAGTTTAAAAGTTAGAATGTAAAGATTTGTATTTGGAATTTTTGTTGAGTGTATTTCGTGGCGAACCAGAATGGGTTGGGTGGATTGGACCTATTTTTGGGGCGTTACATTTTGGTATCAGAGCTTAGGAATATGGTCGCTGGCGGAGATCTGAGTCTAGAACTAGGAGGGGAGAGACGAGTAATATACTTCGCTAGTGTGTGACTTACCTAAGCTGAATTTTCTTACTTAATAAATTGACAAATTGTGATATGTCAATTAACCTTTGTTTTGAAGCTGTATTCTAGAATAAGCAATGGAGAAATAATGATACAGAAGAAATGACCGGGAAGATAGAATCTGAAATAAAAGCAAGGTATTCTTAACTTTTCGAAATACCAGGTACGTAAATTTCGGGGACGAAATTTCATAAGGAGGGGAGATTGTAAGACCCCGGATTTTATGAAATAGAAGTATTCAATTTTTCTTATGATTATTATTCAGTAAATGGTTAAATTGATAAAATGTTAAAGTTAAGGGTAATATGTGCAAATATTTTAAAGTAAGCAAGTGGTCATAAAATATTCTTGTTGTCGGGGAATATTCGTTTGGTCCTAGAATATTCTTGTTGTCGGGGAATATTCGTACGACGGCGCAGCCATTTTTAGGCCCCATAACGAAAAATGTCGGATGAAGAAAACGGTAAGAATAATTTTTCTAAAAATAACAGCAAAACTGTTACCGTTAAACTGTTGAAATACCCGGTGGTTAAAATAAAGTAATACGCGTTATTGCACAGTAGCACACGGTATTGCACAGTATTTTATATTATTGTTGATTCAATAATTGTCACTGCACAGTAATTTACATTATCAAATTAATAATTCATATTATTTGAATAATATTATAAGACAGCATTATTGACCATGGCTAGGAAGTTATGTCTAGGAAAAGGGTTAGTTAATCTAATTGCGCGTCAGTAAGGAGAAATTCTTATTGGAAAGCCCCCTCTTTCCTGGGAACGACCTGGTTGTCATTTTTGTGATTCTGTAATATTATTTATGAATAATAATTAATTATTGATAAAGATGATAAGTAAATATTTATTTAATGGGGATATAAATGAAAGAATTTTTAGCAAAAGAGACAATTGTTGAAATTTGATATTTTATTTTTTCTGATAAAATAATTCATTCAAATATATTATTATAATATTATATTATAAGAGTATAATGTGATAATATAATAATATAATTTTATAATTTAAATGTTAATATTTTTATAGTAAATTCATGGTATATGAATAAATGAGGTGGAAGAGAGAAAATTAAATTTTTTTATTGTAAATATTTTAATATATATATACACACATATATATGTGTGTGTGTGTGTGCGTGCGTGCGTGCGTGTTTGTTTGTGTGTGTGGAGAATATGATGGGAAGAGAGAGAGAAGAGAGAATTAGTGGAAAATTATGGGAAAGGATGAAAAGAAAGAAAAAGGGTGATTGGTGTAGTAGGGGGGTGTCCTTTTCTTTCTTAAATATGCTGAAGTTGTCCTTTCTTCTTTTATTTTCTGGAAGAGGGTTTTGTCAAAATTAACATCCGTAAAAATTTATTTTGTCAGAATGGGGGTGTGAAAAAATCATCCGTATGTAAATTTGGGTTATTTTTCGTTCGAAATTTGGAAAATCTTTCTTCTACAAAGTTGTAGAGAATTAAATTTCATATGGAATGGACATAAGGTTCGTATTTTTTTGATAAAAGGGCTATTTATTATAAATTGATTTTTGATGCTATAAATGTTTTCTAAACAAAAAAAAAGAGGTGGAGGATGCTGATGGTTGTCCTTTGTCATTGTTTTTTCAAAAAGTGTATACTGAAGATTTAATCCGTAAGTTAAGTTTTCAGCTTTGGTGTGCTAAGCATTACTATAAATAGGGTGCTTAGTTAGAAATGAAAATCACACCAGAATAAGAAAATTTTCTCTCTATAGATCAAGCATATTTCTTGTGTGTGTTTATATATTTTTAGTGTTGATAACAGTGCAAGTTTTTGTCAGCATAATATCCGATATTCCAGTCAGATTCAGTATTCTACTGAGGTTAGGGGTGGTAATGGATGTTATTTTTTTCGTAAGGGATGTTATTTTTCTTGTAAATGATGTTAATTCTTTCAATATCATTTTACCGAAATATTGGTATGAATTTTATTATAGAATTTCTACCTTTTTCATGTCGAAGTTACTATTCACGTATACGACACTATTCACGTATACGACACTATTCACGAATACGGTACATGTTACTGTTGAATATCATTTCACCGGAATATTGGTATAATTTATTTTATGAAATTTTTACCTTTTCATGCCAGGGTTACTATTTACGGAGTACTATGCACGGGTTACTATTCACGACAAAATTAGTTTCTTTTTTCTAACCAAATTATCATTGATTTATGAATCTTACTCTTAAAATTAGATCCATGTTTTGATCATATTATTTTTATTATCATATATAACATTTTTATAATCCTGGTGATGAAATTTCTCTTTGACTTGAGTGTAAAGATGGGTAAATTATTGGTATGATCATGACTATGTGTTCTCTTTGGCCAGTAGTGCAAAGATGAATTGTTGACTGGTATGTTCATGACCATTGAATTTACAATTGAATATCTTTAGCTTAAGGGCAAAGGTGAATTGATCAACATGGTTATAATTATTGTTTATATAAATTCTGAAATGATTAGATATTTCTTTGAGATATGAATATCTTTGGCCTGTAGTACAAAGATGTACTGTTGACTGATATCTTTGGCCGTAGTGCAAAGATTAATGATTAATTGTTGAATATCTGTGGCTCGTAGTGCAAAGATGAATTGATTAGCATGATTATGAACAGGAACTATGATTTAGTATAACCATGATCTTTGGTGTTTCAGGTAAAGACAGGTGATGAAAATTATCTTCGTCTTGGGTGCGAAGAGGAATTTATCAACATAATTATGATTATGAACTATTTACATGATTATGGACAGGAATTATTGATTGATGTTACAGGGATACAATATTGTTGGTGGACATTTAACGTAGAGGAGATAATAGATATTATGGTTTATTTGACTCTTCTAATGGATTGTTCGTTCCGCTGCAACTATGGTTGAAAACTTCTATCATCTACGATATGTTCTGCATATCTGATTTATTACTGATGAAAACTATTGATACATTAATTATCTTTAGTCATGATATTCTTTACTGGGCTATTTGTGCTCACCCTTTTGCTTCACAATTTCTTTCAGGTAATAAGAGTGTAGCTGGGTCGAGCGGGGATAACAAGAGAATAGAGTAATGGTCGGTGACTGTTGAGTTTCTCAATACATTATAAAATAATATGACAATATATAATTATATTGAGAACTTTAAATGTGTGTGTCGTATTGTATACGCCATTTATCAGTTGATTTTGGTGACCTGAATAGGGTGAGGTTACCCCAACTTTGGAAGGATATTTTGCCACTATCGTACAAGATGTCTAATGACTTAGGACTTCGTGTTATCATAAGACAGGGTTGTGCACATCCACTTGCTGATTATATCTATGAACACTACCTATATAATCTTAGAGTTTGGTTGAAATATAATTCTCAATTGGATGGAGATAATTATATGGCAAGAGAAGACCCACCATTGGAATGAACAAGATAGTAATCTTCTCATTTTTCTTTGGGGTCTATTGGGTCAACCAAGGTTAATTCTCAAGCCCTATGATATCTATTATAACTTAGATGCATGGCCTCCCATGTATGAAGGTTTCCTTGAGCATTTTCCAAAGATTTTAATTTCTAAAATAGTTATTGACTGTACCTTTATGTAAGGTACCATTGTAAGGTGTTGTGGTCGAGGCACCATGAGAGTTACATATATTTGTATTAAAACTCACAGTCTAACTGTGGTCGTATTTTGTACGACAGTTTAAAAGTTAGAATTTAAAGATTTGGATTTGGATTTTTTGTTGTGTATTTCGTGGAGACCCATAATGGGTTGGGTGGATTGGACATATTTTGGGGGCGTTACAATTATCATCCTCAATCAAATGTTTATTTTAAAACTGATGGAGTAGATATAAGTAATGGGATTAGACTTGTTTATGATGATGGTAGTATAAGAGATATGGTTAATATTTATTTGCCACATGGTGTAATTGATGTCTATTTAGACCATGTATTACCATATAAATTTGATTAAACCTCTATATTGGATGAGCATAATAGTAACCATGTGACTGATAATGTATGTGATAGTGTGGTTTCCATTGTTGATGAAATTGTGGCTAATAATGTGGCTGGTGGTGAGGGTGAGGCTAAGGGTCAGGGTGAGGTTGAGGCTGAGGTTGAGGGTCAGGGTGAGGCTGAGGCTGAGGGTGAGGGGGATGCTTTTTTAGTTAATGATGGGGACAATAATGAAGACAATGTGACAGTTGACAATGTTAGAGATCAAAAAATATCTAAACAAAATGAGAGTGTGAAAAATAGGGGTAAGAGGAGGTCCAAAAGGGTAGTTGAGGATGATAGTTCTGAAGAAGAGAATAGTACTGATAATGACATCAATCATGAAGAGTATAGTGATGATGAATTAATAGAGGCTAGGAAGAAAGGTAGGGAATTTAAGATGGATACGAGAAATAATGTGGATGAGGAAGGTGGAATTGAGGGAGAGGAATGAGGTAATGATATAGAGCAATGAGGAAATCAGGGAGACAATGTGGAAGATAAAACTATAGATGCAAGGGTGTAGGAATAGATAATGCTAGGAGCAATGAAAGGCAGGTGCAGGGTGAGGGTGATGGCAACCAACCTGCTAGTGAAAGAACCAATTCAGACAGTGAGGAAGATGAGAAAGAATGGCATAGTGACTATGATAATAGTGATGTCCTCAGGTCACTTTCTGATAGCAGTGAAGAAGAAGAAGATGTGTGCTATGTAGGGCCTCTTCGTAGTAAGAAAAAAGAGAAAACAGTTGAGGCTTACAACTCTAAGATAAAAAAGAAGTTGATAAAGTGCAAGAGTACATGACATTTTGCAGCATTAAGGAGTTTAAAGATGCCATATGAGACTAGTCTATTGCTAATGGGAGGAAGTTGTGGTATCCAGTTAATGACTCTATAAGATGTCAAGTGAGGTGTGAGAAAGGATGTCCTTGGAGGTTGTGGGCTAGTTACATGCAAGGGACTGATACATGACAAGTGAAGTCTATTTTGGACATTCACAATTGCTGCAAGAACTTCAAAAATAAGATGGCTACAGTTAAGTACTTGGCAGAGTATTATGGCAATAGGATTAAGAGGAATCCCAGCAGGAACCTAAGGGAAATGTAAGAAGAAATAAAACTTAAACTAAAGTTGGATATAACAGAGGTTAAGTGTATGAGGGTTAGACAATTGGCATTGCAAGGGATTCAACAGATGATGAAGGACCATTATGCAAGGGTGTGGGACTTTGGTGGTGAGATAGTAAAGAGTAACAAAAACAATACAGTTGATATAAAGAATACTCGATTGAATCCAGAAGATTTGCCTAGATTTAAAAGGTTTTATGAGTGTTATGATGCATTGAAAAAGGCTTGGAAAGAAGGATGTAGACCTGTTCTTGGATTGGATGGTTACTTTTTGAAAATAGTTTTTGGTGGTCACCTTTTGTCTGTAGTTGGTAGGGATGGAAATAATCAAATGTTTCCAATAGCTATGGGGGGGGGGGTGGAAAGTGAAAATTTGGATAGCTGGAATTGGTTCCTCAATTTGTTGGTGACTGACTTGGATTTGGGGGATGGGTATGGGATCACTCTCATATCTGATCAACAAAAGATGACTGTTAACATTTTTTAATTTCATTCAATTTTGTTTTAACAAGTTGGCATTTTTTAACAATCTCATATGATGACTGTTGCAGGGACTGAAAGTAGCTATTCAGAACCTTCTTCCTCATGCAGAGTATAGAAACTGTGCAAGGCATACTTATGCAAATTAGAGGAAAAAATATCCCTCACAAGCACTAAAACAAGCATTCTAGGAGGCATCCATGGCTACACACCCTGTGGCTTTTAAAAGGGAAATGAAGAAGGTAAAAAGGTTGTCTACTCCTACACATGACAAGCTAGCTGAGCAAGATCCGAAGGTATGGTCCAAAGTATTTTTTGAGACACATTCAAAAACTGACAGCGTAGAGAACAACATGAATGAGTGCTTTAATGCATGGATAATTAAGGCAAGATATATGCCAGTTCTTCAAATGATAACTGAAATTCATGACCAACTTATGGCGAGGTTGCACCAAAAGAGAGATGCAATGCTAAAGACTGAGGAGTTAATATGCCTAAGGATTAAAAAGAAGCTAGATGCTAACATTTTAGAATCTGCACACTGTGATGCTCTATGGGATGGACAATCCCAGTTCCAAGTGAAGGAGAGAGGAAAAGGAGTGTACACTGTCAACCTAGAGCAGAGAAGTTGTGCATGTAGGGTGTGGGATTTAACAGGAATCCCTTGTGCTCATGCAGTTAGAGCCATTCATTCTATATATGGAAACCCTATAGAATATGTTGCTAAGTGATACACTAGGGATACATATATTATGTGACGCCCCCATAATAGGTTCATTACTTAACCCATTCTGAGTCCCCAAATACATGGTACAAAATCCAAATACAATCTTTTAGAATATACGGTCGTGCAAAATACGACCACACAAAATGTGAGTTTCAATACAAATCGTATATAATATGAAATATAATCACCCAAATTCAGTCCTCATTAATTACAATTATTATCACACTATTCTACAAAATAGTGAGGACTGTTACTGCTCTAACTTTGACCATCATCCCGTTCCCCGACTAGTCCCTGCGACATTCTCATTTTCTGAAGAGAACAATAGAAGAAATAGGTGAGCTCAACTAGCCCAGTAAAGAATATTATGACTAAGATAATAAAGAATAAATTATCATTAGTCTTCAACAAATAAGATAAAATATTATGGATAACAAGTTTTAGATCAACAAGTGCAGCGAAAATAATAATTCATTAGAAGAGTTCAGTAGAGAATGATGTCTACTATCTTCTATGATTTAAATGTCCATCATCAATATTTTATCCCTGTAACATCAATCAATATATATCTCGAATCAAATATTCATCTTTGCACTACGGGCCAAAGATATTCATTTGTATCACCAGTGGTCATGTTCATCTCAACACTTGTCCATCTTTGCACTACGGGCCAAAGATATTCATCAAGTAATCATCTTTGCACTACAGGCCAAAGATATTCATCAAATAATCATTCATCTTTGCACTACAGGCCAAAGATATTCGTTTGTATCACCATTTAAGACTGAGAATTATGAAAAATAATATAAGGAACGAATCTAGTGAGATAAAAGACAAAGATTAGGGATTCGTAATTTAGTTTATCCAAGTTCAATAATACTCCGTAATAATCAATTGCGGAGTAAAATTCAAAAATGAAGTTCAAAACTTAGATCCAATCAAAGATAAAAAAAAATATTATATTTTTTTTACTGTATATAGTAACTCGTGAATAGTAACTCGTTATGAAAAGATAAAAATTTCATAAAAAGTTCAGACCAATATTCCAATGAAATGATATTAGATGAAGCGCAAAACTTAAAGAATTTTTGATCGTTTCAGGAATTATAGAAGCAATACTTACCTTGGTAAGTTTAAATTTAGGAATATGAAATGAAATATTATCACTTTCATAATATGGAATATGAAAGAAAATAATATTCATTATGAATATTGAAAGGAAATAACATCATTTACGAGAAAAATAACATCCTTTACCTTAGTAGAATACTAGATTTCACTGGAATATCGAATATTTTGTTGAGAAAAATCTTGCACCGTAATCCACACTCAAACTTACCTTATACTCACAAGAAATACGCTCGATATTATAGAGAGAAAATTTTCTGATTCTGGTGTGATTTTCATTTTTAAGTAAGCACCCTATTTATAGGAAATGCTTAGCACACCAAGATTGACAAATGCAACCCTCGGTGGCTTCTCAGCACACCACCCTTGGAAAAATAATAGCACACCACTTCTGAATCTAACATTCCACATATTTATATATATATATATATATATATATATATATATATATTAAAACATTTATCATTATTAAAAAGAATTCTAAATCCATTTTCCCTCTTTCACCTCATTTTATTTTTATACCATGAATTTACTATAAAAATGTTACCATTTAAATAATAAAATTATATTATCACATTATACTATTATAATGTAATATTATAATAATATATTTGAATAAATATTTTATCAAAGAAGATAAAATATCAACTTTCAACAATTGTCTCTTTTGCTAAAAATTCCACCATTTATATCAAAATTGAATAAATATTTACTTATAATTTTATAAATAATTAACTATTATTCATAAATAATATTACAGAATCACAATAATGACAACCAGGTCGTTATCAGGAAAGAGGGGGCTTTCCGATAAGGATTTCTCTTTACTGGCGCACAATTAGATTAACTAACTATTTTCCTAGACAGAACTTCCTAAACATTACCAATAATGGTGTCTAATAATATTATTCAAATAATATGAATTATTAATTTGATAATGTGAAATACTGTGAAGTGGTTACTGTGATAATTATTGAATCAATAATATAAAATATCAATGGTAGCAATTATTGAATCAATAATATAAAATATCAACGTAGTAATTATTGAATCAATAATATAAATATTGAACAGTAATTTTTGTAACAATTATTGAGTAAGTGACTTCTTACGTAAGAACCAATAATTCGAAATACTGTGCAATACTGTATGCTACTGTGTAACAACGCGTATTACTGTATTTTTATCACCGGGTATTTTAACAGTTTAACGGTAACAGTTTTACAGTTATTTTATAAAAAAGTTATTTCTGTTGCTTTTTATATCTAACAGTTATTCCGTTGTGGGGCCCACAAATGGCTGCGCCGTCGTACGAATATTCTCCGATAAAAAGAATATTCCCAGACCAAATGAATATTTTCCGACATAATGAATATTTTATAACCACTTGGTTACTTTGTAAAATTTGCACATTCCACCCATAACTTACCACATTTACCAAATCAACACCTTACTATTTCAAAATAATATATAGAGGAAATTAAATCTTTATTCATAAAAGTTGGGGTCTTACAACCTCTCCTCCTTATGAAATTTCGTCATCGAAATTGACGTACGTACCTGATATGTCGAAAAGGTGAGGATACCTTGCTTTCATTTTTGATTCCAACTCCCAGGTCATTTCCTTAATATTATGGTTCCTCCACAAAACTTTAACTTGAGGTATAATCTTTGAGCGTAAGACATGTTCCTTCTTATTCAAGATCTTGACAGGTACCTCCTCGTACGTTAAATTTTTGGCTATCTCGTCTGGTTCTAACTCAATAATGTGGTTTGGGTCTTTCACATATTTACGAAGCATGGATATGTGAAAAATGTTATGAACACGGGACATGCTTGGAGGTAAGGCGAGTCTATAGGCTACAGTTCCTACTCAGTCAAGGATTTCAAATGAACCAATAAATCGTGGATTGAGCTTTTCTCTCTTCTCGAATCTCGTAACTCCTTTCCATGGAGCAACACGTAATAATACATGATCTCTGACATTAAATTTTACGTCTCTTCGATGAAGATCCGCATAACTTTTTTGTCGATCTTGTGCCGTTTGTATACGTTGCCGAATCATTTGGATATTTTCCGTAGTCATACGTACTAACTCTGGTCCCAAAAATGTTGCTTCACCCACCTCGTTCCAGCATACTGGAGAACGACACTTTCGTCCATACAACGCCTCGAATGGAGCCATGCCTATACTTGCCTGATAACTGTTGTTGTAGGAGAATTTCACCAATGTTAAGTACTTATCCCAACTTCCTTTGAAGTTTAGAACACAGAGTCTCAATAGATCTTCAAGAGTTTGGATAGTCCTTTCCGATTGCCCGTCCGTTTGAGGATGATAAGTCGAATTGAATCGTAAATTCGTGCCCATAGCTTTCTGCAAATTGACCCAAAATCGTGAAGTGAATCTTGGGTCACGATCCGAAACTATGGATACTGGCATGCCATGTAATCTCACAATCTCATTTATGTACATACGAGCAAGACGTTCCAGTGAATAAGTCTCTCGTATAGGCAAGAAATGAGCAGACTTGGTTAATCTATCGACAATAACCCAAATCGCATCTATGCCTTGCAAAACCTTGGTAAGACCCGTAACGAATCCATGGTAATGTGTTCCCACTTACATTTTGGAATCTCAAGTGGTTGCAATGGACCCTTTGGCACTTGATGCTCCGCCTTGACATGTTGACACGTTAAACACCTCGAGATAAACTCCACGATCTCTCTTTTCATATTGCTTCGCCAAAATGTATGTCGAAGATCACGATACATTTTCGTACTCCCAGGATGGATTGCAAACGGTGTGTTGTGTGCCTCCATCATGATTATATACTTCAAATCAGAATCGTTAGGAACACAAAGTCTGGAGTTGACTCGAAGTATCCCTTCTTCATCAATTCTTGCTTCTGGAATAACACCTTTTTGCACTTTCTTCTTCATCTTCAACAGCTCCGGGTCTGTAGCTTAAGCAGCTTTAACTTTATCAATCAAAGCTGGTTCTACGCGTATACTTGACATCATTACGTGGGTCCTCAGAGTCTTGAACTCTATCTCCATCCTTTGTAAGTCATACAAAATGGGCTTTTATGTTGACAGCATCGCACTCATTCCCGCATATAATCTTCTACTTAACGCGTTTGCTACCACGTTCGCTTTTCCAGGATGGTATTGGATGGTATGGTCGTAATCTTTCAACAGCTCAAGCCAACGTTGTTGCCGCATGTTGAGTTCCTTCTGGGTGAAGAAATATTTAAGACTCTTATGATCCGTATAGATCTCCACTTTCTCCCCATACAGGTAGTGTCTCCAGATCTTCAACGCGAAAACGATAGCTGCCAACTCTAGATCATGAGTAGGATAATTCCTCTCATATTCTTTGAGTTGTCATGAGGTATAGGCTATGAATTTCCCATGTTGCATGAGAACACATCCTAACCCTTTGCCTGAAGCATCGCTGTAGATGACAGATCCATTCGAACCAGATGGTATCGTCAGAACAGGTGCCAAAATGAGTCTCCTCTTGAGCTCTTAGAAGCTCTTCTCACATTTCTTGTTCCATACGAATTTTGTATCTTTTCGAGTCAGTTGAGTTAATAGAGTAGCAATTCTAGAAAATTCTTCCACGAATCTCCGATAATAACCAGCTAAGCCCAGAAAGGTACGTACTTCGGTCACCGACTTAGGTTGCTCCCAACTTTGTATTGCTTCAATCTTATCCGGGTCAACAGGTACTCCATGTTTTGATACCACGTGCCCAAAGAATGCTACTTCCTCAAGCCAGAACTCGCATTTCTTTAACTTGGCATAAAACTTGTTATCACGAAGCCTTCGAAGTACCAGCTTCAGGTGGTGCTCATGATCTTCACTGCTTTTGGAATAGATGAGGATGTCATCAATAAAGATAATCACGAACTGATCCAACTATTCCTTGAATACACGGTTCATCATATCCATGAAAGCAGCAGAAGCATTAGTCAATCCAAAAGACATGACTAAGAATTCATAGTGCCCGTATCGAGTTTTGAAGGTAGTCTTCGGAATGTCATCAGTTTTAATCTTTAACTGATGATATCCAGAACGAAGATCGATCTTTGAAAAGAATTTTGCACCTTGCAACTAGTCGAACAGGTCATCAATGTGAGGTAGCGGATACCTATTCTTGATGGTGACATAGTTCAACTCCCGATAGTCAATACAAAGTCGCATACTCCCGTCTTTCTTTTTTACGAATAAAACAGGAGCACCCCAATGAGATGTACTAGGACGAATAAAATCGATGTCTAACAACTCTTGTAGTTGGACCTTTAACTCCTAAAATTTAATAGGAGCCATTCGATATGGGGTTTTAGAAATGAGTTTTGTATCGGGTTCAAGGTCAATAAAGAATTCAACTTCACGTTCTAATGGTAGACCGGGAAGCTCTTAGGGAAATACATCAGGAAACTCATTAACAACAGAAATATCATTCAAACCTGACGTATTCTGGTTTAGATCAGTGACATGGGCTAAGAAAGTTTGACATCCGTTTTTTAATAAACGAATAGCTTTATGACTTGAAATGACATTGATTGATTTTAGTGGTTTGGTTGTTTGAATTAGAACAACAGGTTGGTTAGGAATATGAAAACTAACAACCTTACAAAAAACAATCAATCTTGGCGTGATAAGTGGTTAACCAGTCAATTCCTAAAATCACATCAAATGCAAGTATTTTCAAAGCTATAAGATCAACAGGTAGGGTGAGGATACCAATTTGAATCAAGCAAGATTTGTAAACTGTGGATGTAACGAAAGTTTCTCCTAACGGAGTTTCAACAGATAAGTCAAAGTCTAATTTCTCAGAAGTTAAGTTCAAACGTTGAGCACAAGTAGGTGAAATAAAATAATGGGTAGCACCGGTATCTAATAAGGTATAGACTTCGCAAGAGTTTATGATTAGCTTACCCGTAATAACCTCATTCGAGTTCCTCGCTTGTTGGGCAGTTACGACAAAAGCTATTCCAGGAACCTCTGACTTTAACTTGTCAGGGACAGCCTTTGGAGTCACCATCCCTGCTAGACTTGGTTTCGCTATAGGACACACTCAAGCTATGTGACCTTCTTTTACACAGTTATAACACACCTTGGATTGCTGTGTGCAGTTGGGACTGATGTGTCCCTCTTGTCCGCATTTATGGCATACGACCGGTGGTCGTTCTCCTCCCCTGGAAACAGTTGATGCTGGTGCTGCTGTCGACGTTTTCACGTTCTCATTGTTATACCTTCTCTTCTTGAAATCTCCCCCCGACTCACTTCTTCTATTATTATGGCCACGATTACCACCGGAGTGGTTACCGCTTCTGTCATGATACTTTCCTCCCTGTTGGTTATCATTGTTCTGATGACTGCTGCCACCGGTACGACCTTGGTTGTTGTCCCTTGGTTGAACATAATCATTATCCCGTTCTAATAATTGGGCCCTGTTCACCACATCTGAATATAACAAAAGTTTGTGAGAAATAAGGTACTGACGAATATCGGGTTTCAAACCTCTCAGAAACATCCGCGTCATACGTTCCTCATTATCCACCAAATGAGATACGAACCGGGATAACTCCGCGAACTTAGCCTCGTACTGGGACACAGTCATGTTGTTCTGTTCTAATTTGATAAACTCTACCTCCTTCATATGACGAATACTTTCTGGAAAGTACTTGTCATTAAACAGTTTCTGGAACTCTTCCCAAGATATCTTGAGTGCAGCAGGCTGGGTACGCTTCACAGATTCCCACCAATAATCTGCCTCTCCAACGAACATAAACGTGGCGAATGGAACCTTTTACTCCTCCGTGCATCCCAAGACATCAGATATCTTGGTAATTTGCTTAACCCACGTTTCCGCCTTGATTGGATATGACTTTTCCAAAAACTCTGGTGGTCCCAACTCTTTGAACTGCTTGGCAGTGACAAGCCGCGAGTTGTTATTATTTCCACCTGTATTATGAACACGAGTCTCCCACGTCTGGTTTTGCATGAACTGCAAAAAGCTTCTAAACATCCCATCATTCATCGTCTGATCGGTAGTGTTGTTTATAGGAGGAATATTGCCTTCCTGTTGCACGTTCTTCTGGTTAGTGATTAAAGGTGTCTCAACGGTCTCATTCACTTTATTGTTTAGATTTTCAGCTGTCATTCTTAAATACTGCCATAAAACAAGGGATAATTAAACAAAATAACATATCATATATTAACCCTATGTTTCGACCGACCAATGAAATACCAAATAAGCTTAGGTAGGACACACTAGCGAAGATTTTACTCGTCTCTCCCCTCCTAGTTCTATTCCCAGATCTCCTCCAGAGATCATATCCCTAAGCTCTGATACCAACTGTGACGCCCCTATAATAGGTTCAATACTTAACCATTCTGAGTCACCAAATATATGGTACAGAATCTAAATACAATCTTTTATAACATACGGTCGTGCAAAATATGACCACACAAACTGTAAGTTTCAATACAAATCGTACATAATACGAAATATAATCACTCAAATTCAGTCCTCATTAATTACTATTATTATCACACTATTCTACAAAATAGTGAGGATTATTACTGCTCTAACTCTAACCATCACCCCGTTCCCCGACTAGTCCCTACGACATTCTCATTTCCTGAAGAGAACAATCGAAGAAAAGGGTAAGCTCAACTAGCCTAGTAAAGAATATTATGACTACGATAATGAAGAATAAATTATCATTAGTCTTCAACAAATCAGATAAAATATTATGGACAACAAATTTTAGATCAACAAGTGCAGCAAAAATAATAAGTTATTGGAAGAGTTTAGTAGAGAATGATGTCTACTATCTTCTATGATTTAAAAGTTCATCATCAATATTTATCCCTGTAACATCAATCAATATATATCTCGAATCAAATATTAATATTTGCACTACGGGCCAAAGATATTCATTTGTATCACCAGTGTTCATGTTCATCTCAACACATGTCAATCTTTGCACTACGGGCCAAAGATATTCATCAGGTAATCATCTTTGCACTACAGGTCAAAAATATTCATCAAATAATCATTCATCTTTGCACTACAGGCCAACGATATTCGTTTGTATCACCATTTAAGACTGAGGATGATGAAAAATAATATAAGGAACGAATCCAGTAAGATAAAGGACAAAGATTAGGGATTTATAATTTAGTTTATCCAAGTTCAATAATACTCCATAATAATCAATTGTGGAGTAAAATTCAAAAATGAAGTTCAAAACTTGGATCCAATCAAAGATAAAAAAATATTATATTTTTTACCGTGAATAGTAACTCGTTATGAAAAGATAAAAAGTTCATAAAAAGTTCAGACCAATATTTCAGTGAAATGATATTAGATGACGTGCGAAACTCAAAGAATTTCTGATCATTTCAGGAATTATAGAAGTAATACTTACCGTAATAAGTTTAAATTTAGGAATATGAAATGAAATATTATCACTTTCATAATATGAAATATAAAAGAAAATAATATTCATTATGAGTATTGAAAGGAAATAACATCATTTACGAGAAAAATAACATCCTTTACCTTAGTAGAATACTAGATTTCACTGGAATATCGGATATTTTGTTGAGAAAAATCTTGCACCGTAATCCACACTCAAACTATCCTTATACTCACAAGAAATACGCTCGATATTATAGAGAGAAATTTTTTTGATTCTGGTGTGATTTTCATTTCTAACTAAGCACCCTATTTATAAGAAATGCTTAGCACACCAGGATTGACAAATGCAACCCTCGGTGGCTTCTCAGCACACCACTCTTGGAAAAATAATAGCACACCACTTTTAAATCTAACATTCCACATGTTTATATATATATATATTAAAACATTTATCATTATTAAAAAGAATTCCAAATCCATTTTCTCTCTTCCACCTCATTTTATTTTTATACCATGAATTTATTATAAAAATATTATCATTTAAATAATAAAATTATATTATTATATTATCACATTAAACTATTATAATGTAATATTATAATAATATATTTGAATAAATATTTTATCGAAGAAGATAAAATATCAACTTTCAATAATTGTCTCTTTTGCTAAAAAATCCACCATTTATATCAAAATTGAATAAATATTTACTTATAATTTTATAAATAATTAACTATTATTCACAAATAATATTACAGAATCACAATAATGACAACCAGGTCGTTCCCAAGAAAGAGGGGGCTTTCCGATAAGGATTTCTCCTTACTGGCGTGCAATTAGATTAACTAACCCCATTCCTAGACAGAACTTCCTAGACATTGTCAATAATGTTGTCTAATAATATTATTCAAATAATATGAATTATTGATTTGATAATGTGAAATATTGTGCAGTGGTTACTGTGACGATTATTGAATCAATAATATAAAATATCAACGGTAGCAATTATTGAATCAATAATATAAAATATCAACGTAGTAATTATTGAATCAATAATATAAAATATTGAATAGTAATTACTGTAACAATTATTGAGTAAGTGACTTCTTACGTAAGAACCAATAATTCAAAATACTATGCAATACTGTGTGCTACTGTGCAACAACGTGTATTATTGTATTTTTATTATCGGGTATTTCAACAGTTTAACGGTAACAATTTTATCGTTATTTTATAAAAAGGTTATTTCTGTCGCTTTCTATATCCGATAGTTATTCCGTTGTGGGGCCCACAAATGGCTGCGCCGTCGTACGAGTATTCTCCGATAAAAAGAATATTCCCCGAACAAACAAATATTTCCCGACACAATGAATATTTTATAACCACTTGCTTACTTTGTAAAATTTGCACATTCCACCCATAACTTACCACATTTACCAAATCAACACCTTACTATTTCAAAATAATATATAGAGGAAATTAAATCTTTATTCATAAAAGTTGGGGTCTTACATATTAAGACTTATTCTCGCACACTAGAAGTTCTAAATGGGGAAGACGTTTGGGATTTTACTAAGTGTGATATAATGCTGCCACCACCAATGAAGACAAAGTTGAATGGAAAACCACAGAGATTGAGAAGGAAGGAGCACTAGGAAGATGGGACTACTAGCAACAATGTGGCTAGGGTGTCAAGGAAAGGGAGGAATATGCATTGTAGCTTGTGCAAGGAAGAGGGTCACAATCGAGTTAAATGTCCAAAGCACCCAACTCTGCCTGGACACAGAAAAGAGAAGGAGGTAATTCACACTATATACCTATTATATGTTTCTCTGTTTCTAAATGTATGCTTGTCACAATCAAATTTGATATACCTATTATATGTTATTTTATAGGCTACTGCCATTGGAAAGGGAAAATAGATAGTGGTCCAAAGCATTACTCAGGGCAGGGAGGAAGATGCAAGTGGCAATGTAAGTTTTTAAACATGTATGCATCAATGTCAGAATTTGATATAGCTATTAACACTATTTTTGACATGTTGCTTTATATAGGCTACTAACATTGAAAAGGGAAAAGAGATGGTGGTTGACACTGCTAACGGAAAGGAAAAGGTGGTTGACTCAGGAAAAGAAAAGGAAAATTTTATATTTGTAAGTACAATTTCATTCAATCAAAAAGTTGTATTAATTTCACTTAGGAATAATGAGTTGTATTGTAGATGCCAACTCCAAAACTTGTAAGGAAGAAGCAGTCTTCACAAACAACAGTCCAAGGATGCACTCCACCTGCTTCTACACCACCAACCCAAATGAATACAAGGAAAAGGCAAGCAAGTCAACAAACTTCACAGAATTCAACTAGTAGGCCATTTAAGGCACCAAGGAAGAAAGGTGGAACCCCTGCTAAATAGTTGCATAGAAGTTATTTTATAGCCCAATAGTAGTTCATGGCATGGTAGTTTAGTAGGTATTTAGTAGAGCTCTATTTTGGTATAGGTATCTTAACTTTTGTAATCGTTTGGTATAGCTTCTGATTTGGTGTACTTTGACTGCTGGAATATGGGGAATACTTTTGGGGGGGGGGGAATTTGTATACTTTTGATATTATTATGGGCTAGTTAATAAGGCAAGAAATACATGGAGTTTGTAAAAAGTACTTCATACTTATTGAAGTTGTATTATAACAAGAATGAATTACTTTTTGGGTAAAACAGTTCTTCTTTAATGTTTTGTTGTTGGTTGCCTTTTATTGTTGTATGGTTATGGCTGCAAAAACACTTGATATTATTTTTTGTCATTCTCTTTTCATTGGTTTATACACAACTCACAAAGTTAGTTCCATACATGAGTCTGTTCCTCCCTGCTGCTTCATTTAGTTCTATACATGAGTCTGCTTCTAACAACAAAATAGAGCTAAAAATATGCTCATGTTTCATTTCCTTCAACACATGACAACACAAGAACCATTAGTCAATTAACAACAAATTGAGATGTTGTCACCATTAAGTGAAAAATAACAACAATAACAAAAAAAATAACAACAATAACACAAAAAGAGCTAAATGCTCTGCTTCTTCATTTCCTTTAATCTATAAACACAACCATACATGATTTATAATCATCCACTCTTAGACATCTCTGAATTCACAACACAAATAACAAAACAAAAAGTGTTTCCCCAATGTTGTTCTACATTACTATTACTAAAACATATAGAAAAATGAACCATGAACAAATTAAAATAATCCACATTTTCTTGAGTTTTCTAGCTGACTGAACTTTCTCCATAATCAACTATTTTACCACTTTTAACTCACTTCCATCTTCAATCATGTTACTCTTTTGTACTTCTTCATTAGTAGCTAGAGCTCAACCCTCAATTTTTTGATAACTTCCCTTGATCTTTCAGTGAATGGACGATCACAACACTTGAAAAATCCACAATACCTATTTTTATCCTTGTCAACAAAATAATAAAAAAAATTATGAGGGAAAATTTAGCTAAAACAAATGAATCTGGTGAGGGAAAATTAGCTACAACCCAATAAATTCAAGAGGGAAAATATCTTGCTCATTGACTTACCTTGTATCTGCTACATCCAACGAATCTTCTACTTGGATCTAGGGTTCCTTCTTTCCAAGATTCCCACATGGGTGCAACGATTCCACAACGACAAACGATTGGAGAAGAAAACGTGGACTCGCGCTCAGAATCTGAAGATTTACTCACCAATTTCCTTTTGTAAGAAGTGTCTACTCCATTTGAGGCAGTTATCTCAAGAAACGCAACAATGGATTGTTAGTAGCAATTGATTTTTTGTTCGACTGAATGCAAGAACAACCATGAACATTTAATTTTGCCCTTCTGAATTTATTCGTTATTTATCTGGAATGATTTGTTGGGGTGGATCGGATCTTTATTGGGTGGATCGAATCTTTCTTAGGTAGGTTAGTTTTCCATGGGTGGGTTATAGCTTAGGTGTTAAAATCAGTTACAGGTAGGCTCCATCTAGGATTAAGTGGGACCCTTCGTTTTACATGTCACTTTTCCGTTCAATTAATTAACGTTTGTTACAAAAATTCAAATTTTTGTTAGTAAAAAGTATTTCAGTGAGTTCACTGTAAGGAAAAAAAGTTTAGTGACCTATTTGTAAGTTGACGTAAAGTATAGTAACTTAGAAAGCATTTAACCCCATTTGATTCATGTTTATGCAAGTTTAATCTATCACAAACAAGTATAAACATGTCATCTTCATATAAAATCCATAAAAATTAACATCTATATTAAAATCAAAATATTTAGATTAGAGTTTAGATATATACCTTCCTTAGTTTCCTCTTCATTCTTCTTTCTTTCCTTCTCTTCCTTTCCTCTCCTTCTCTTCCTTAGTTTCCTCTTCCTTCTTCTTTCTTTCCTTCTCTTCCTTTCCTCTCTTTTTCTACGACAATGCAGTGTGGGAATAAAAAAAATGAGGAGATGAAGTGCCAGTGCTTGCCAACATCTCATGTCCCACCAAAATATAATTGGCCAGGAAAAATTTGGGAAGTTGGAGAAAATTATTTTAGCATCTTCTCCTCAATTATCAGCATTAGCCGCCCCCTCATGGCCCACCATTCCAAAAATTTAATTCCTCTCTTTTATTTACTCACTTATCATTTAATTGTCCGTTTGACCATTTATCAATTTAATAATTTACAATTTTTAAAATAATAATTATAAATTAAATTAGAATTTTATTTCATAAAAGTTGGGGTCTTACAATAATAGTGATTCAGAAGATCTCTTAGCACAAATCTTAGTGCATGTCTCAGCACTTCCTACCAAAGACAGAGTATCTGATCTGATGGATCATGTCACTGAGGACATTCTTAAGGAACTAGAAGGAAATTTAGTTGAGGTTCACCAGAAAATAAACAGAATAACTGAAGCAACTGCAAATGTACCATAGGGATATGGTCAGATAATTCAATAAACAAATGAAAGGTCTACTTAGGGATATTGTTGATAATCTGCAGTGAAGGGATGCTCTATACTTCAAACACCTTCAAGAGCATAAAGAGGTTATTTTTGCTCTTCAGCAAAGCAATGAGAGCACAATCAAATCCCTCACTGAGAAAGTTTTTGACCTCAGTACCTCCTTAAATGATTTTAAGAGCATGGTAATGTCTCAGATGAAGTAAATTGACAATACTCTAGAGCGAACAGACTCTGCAATGGCAATTGTAAACCAGCTGTGCGAACAATCAGATTCAAGGTTGTAAGAAATTTTAGATGATATCGCCTTGTCTTGCAATCAAACTCAAGAGTTGGTACAAAGTGTCAAAGAACTATCTATAGAATTTTATGTCTTAAATACTAACAAAAAGGGGGAGACATGGTGCAAACTTCAATCTATCCTCCGGCCTTCAGCACTCCTCAAGTAGCTCTGCCTACTAGTCGTGGACATTTTTCCTCCTCACGACATGATCCAAGTGCA
The DNA here is from genome assembly GCA_020205555.1 of Panax stipuleanatus. Lineage (NCBI taxonomy): Eukaryota > Viridiplantae > Streptophyta > Magnoliopsida > Apiales > Araliaceae > Panax > Panax stipuleanatus. The sequence goes on from CM035117.1 coordinate 36,977,054, forward strand.
GTGACCACCACTAACACTAGACTTGGATTAGGTGATCCCATGTATGTCAATAGAAATCTTCAGGGGATTCACATCGTGGGAGAAGAAAGAGCAATTTTTCTAATTTTGGTCCAAGAGATTCAACAGAAGAAATAAGGAGAAAGCAAGTTGAAGATTGAGTCAGGACTAAAAGAAGGATTGCCTCTAAGAAATAATTGTTATCTGAAGAGATCGAAGAGGGGGGAGATAACAAGATTATATGTATATTTTTTGTATCTGATATATATTTTTTTGTATTTATTGTAAAAAAATTTAAAAATTAGACAAAACTAGTATACATTAAAAAAATTCATTCTTTCGATGTAGAGATACAATTTCTTATTATCTAATAAGGCATTTTTACTATTTATGTTCTTTGCATATTAAAATTGGTGTTTGTTCTTAAACTACTGGTTTTTTTCATCATCAAATAGAGGGAGATTGTTAGAAATTATTAAGGTATACTTATTTAAATTTGATGATGTGATTATACTAATGTATAGTTTTGTAGTAGCTTTTGTAAAGTTCATATCTGAGAATTATTTGTACAAGGACTTAGAAATAGAACGTTAAAACTTGTTAGATTGATCCTTTAAGTTAATTTTGTATATGTGATATGATCAAATCGATCGTATAGTTACTCTTCCTATTCGTATAGTTCAGTTCGTAAAGCATTAGTTGAGTGATCGTAAAGCTACAAAGAGATAGCGAAGTTTTCAGACAAATTGTATCGCTGTCTTCCGAATTGTATAGAGACCGAAGTGTTTGCAGAGTAACGAGAAGTTTGTAGAGTATGCTTTAGTTGTAGAGAAGATCGTAGAGCGGATGTTTGTAGAACATATCGTAGAGCTCAAGTAGTAGAGAAAAATGTTAAGCTCGGACTCTACGTTACTCATCAGACTCTATGATTTATAGAGTTCGTAGAACATGCCAAAATTGACATAGGACTGACAAATACAAAGCACTTCAGTGCAAGGATTTCAAGATGTTTATCACTGTCTTCAAATTCAAATGTGAAGATCATATAGTGGTGTGTCTAAACTGCTAAAATAAAGATGTGACACCACTCACATGTGGTAGGTGAGACTGCAGTCTGATGGGGCTTGACAGAGCCAAAAGTAACTCTAGTACCTACTCTATAAGTCAACATCAGAGAACATCCTGGAGCAGAATGATAACTCTCTAATGACATGATCTTCAAAAGTCTATAAAAGGAATACGGGGATTCAAATTAAAGAATGGATCACCAAGTACAAAGTTGAAACTCTGTCAAAATCTATAAAGATCTAACCTACTGTTGGGGAGTGATTATTTGGGCCCGAGTTATATGGTGGGACAAAGTCCACGTGTGGTTATTTTAACCCATGTAGGAACCTTTTTGGTAGTTGAGTAATTTAAGGAATTGAAGATTCCAAATTGTATTTGGTTTCTAATCCTTAGGGAAAGTGGCAGGTTTTAAACCGAGTTCCTTTCTTTAAGGGAATTATATTTGATCCCATTGAGGAATTATACCTAATGAGGATTTCCAATTCTATACGGGGAAGGACTCTATGGAGGTGGTGAGATCACTATAATTAAAAGGCTTTACCTTGATTCTAAGGTACATGCAATATTATTTTCCAGCACTAGAGCATTAAGCCTCCATTTTTAACCTTATTTAGCATGTACTTATTCTCACACCGAAGCTATCCTCCGGCGGCCCAAGTCGTCAAGCTTAGCGTGTGTTTTTTATTTCTGTGCAGGATTGGTCGCGCTTTGGTTATTGGGGCGCATGGACGGATCTTGACGTTAACATTAGCGCTAGAAGGAGGGATTTCTAGTGTTAGGTTTCAATCATAAAGGAATTTTTAGGTGAAAATATGCTGAACAGTAAGATAGTTTCTGGGCTAGGGAAGTTAATGGTGAATGGGTCCACCCAACCAAGGGGATCGGTCAAAGACAGGTTGGGGCCATCCAAAAACATTCATGATCAGCTCGGCCCCCGTAGCCAGTCGATGGGATAAACAGATGCTCACGACAGAGATGTCAAACGACGACTGTTTTTGATGGCCAGTAAAGAAGTAAAGGGTACAGACCGTGTTGAAAGGATGACAATCTTGGAGAAAAAGGCCCAAGAAATGGACGAGGCATTGAAAGCTTTGATTTTGCAGAGGAAGGAAATTGATCAACGGATCATGTTACTGATCGGGGGAGACGAGGATGGTGCCTCCAGCCACAGTTGAAGGCAGGTTCGGTCTAGGACACATCGTTCGATCGAGTCTTAGTGGACCAAGACCAGGCTACGGAGTCGCTCTCAGGTTGGGAATAGACACAGAAGCGGATCAGAGGATGAATTAGCCCATGACTCATCGTCCAGGCAGTTCTCAGCATTCTGGGAGCAGGCACCGAAGTCGCTCCAGGGCTTCCAGTTCAGAAGGCAGAGGAGGATCAGGCTACAAGAGGCGGGACTCTTCTCCTGGTGGTAGGAGGCAAGGAGGAAGAGACAACTTGCCCCGGAGAAGTGAGATAGTGGAGTTGGCCATAAAGGTGGCTGAGCTGGAGAAACAGTTAACCGAAGGGAACCAGAGCATTATGACCCCGGTTAAATTTTTATTGCCCTTCTCACCAAAAATTGTTCAAAAGAAGGCAGATCCAAGTAAGAAACCCCCTCACATGGAGAGTTATGATTGTTCGGGGGACCCTTATGAACATAGCCAAGCTTATGATCGATTGATGGAGTACAATGACTTTTTGGATGTTGCCAAATGTTCGATGTTCATGACGACTTTGAGAAAAGACGCCCGATAATGGATGATGACGCTAGCCCCAAATTTAGTTTCATCTTGAAGAGCCCTCTATGATGAGTTCCATGCTCGATTCGATAGTAATAAAAGGAAAGGAAAGCCGACTGGTTCGTTATCCCAGATCAGACAGTATTCGAATGAAATATTGGGTTAGTATGTTAAAAGATTCTGAGAAGCGGTCGGACAGGTGGCAGATTTAAATGACCTTCAGGCTGTGGGTCTCTTTCAGAATGGAATGGTTCTCAAGAAGTCAAAAAAAATGGTGAAAGAGTTGATGTTCAACCATCTGAAGAGCCTGACTGAAGCCTTCAACAAAGTTGAAGGGTTTATTGTGGTAGAAGAGGCGATGAGTTGTCTGAAGCAGAGTACGTCAGGGAAGCCGAAGGACAAGGAGAAGAACAGTTATAAAGGGAACATCAACAATGATAAGTCAGACTACTATCAGAAGAAGTATAACAGTAATAGCAACGACGGTTTGGGAGGAGGGTGTCCACCTTTTTTGAATCAGAGAGTCATCAAAATTTACACAAAATTAAACACTGACAGGACTAATATTCTAGAGTATATAAAGGACAACCCCTACTTCGAACAGGCCAAGTTTAATTTAAAGCCGAGCAGAGGAAATCCAAACAAGTATTGTGAATATCACGGTTCGGCTGGACATTCTACAGAAACTTGTTGAGGGCTAATGGACTTGATCGAAAAGAACATTTAGAATGGAGTTCTGGTTCATTACGTTGCAGGCCGAGAAGCTCCGGGAGCACAACAGGCAAATAACACCCCGGTATAGAACCCGATGGCCTAACCCATTCAACAGGGTCAGACCCAGGCAGTACGTCGGGTGGTGGATGTGATCATAGGTGGGTCAGTCGGGAAGGTAACAGGGAAGAAGTGAAGAGGATTTTTGGATGTGATACTATCAGTGTATGATCAGCCTATTAGGCGTGAAAGACCGTACCTCAGCTCAGTGATAACATTTGCTGACAAAGACTTCCCCTCAGAACCAATTGATCCATATAAAAGAGCATTGGTTATTACTGCTCAAGTAGGATCGATGGACATGAAGCATATGATGATCGATAATGGTTTGTCAGTAGACATATTGTATGCTCACGCCTATCAGAGGATGAATTTGGAGGGCAAAAGGATGGCGATCGGCCAGGAGCCTCCCCTGTACGGCTTCAGCAACTAGCCAGTTAAGGTTTTAGGAACGATAGAACTGCCAGTAGTCTTCGGGATGGCTCCTCAGCAGGTGGAGATTATGTGTAGATTCTTTGTGGTACACGTAGATTCGTCGTATAATGTTATTCTTGGGAAATCGACTATAGCAGCTCTTCAGGTGCTAACTTTGATTCCTTATTTTAAAAATAAATTTCCAACTCCGAACGGGGTCGGTAAAGTGTCTGGGGATCTTGATTTGGCAAGAAGATGTTACAGGAATGTCTTCAGGGTAGGAGTCAGCAAGCAGAAATAGACAATGGCGATAGAGATCGAGCCGTTTACCAAGGGTAGTACAGAACCCCTCGTCTTGTCTGCCAAAGAAACAGAAGAGCTTGAGTTGATCCCGAGAAAGAAGGACAAGATGGTCAGGATCGGGTCGGGACTACCGGAGCCTTTTCGAACAAACTTGGTGGAACCGCTTCAGTGTTATGCGGATATATTTTCATGGGTTCCCAGTGATATGTCAGGTGTTGATCTAAAAGTTATTGTGCATATGCTACATGTGGACCTGACAAAGAAATCGGTTAGGCAGAAAAAGAGGATCTTTACCCCAGAATGACAGAAGATAATAGATGAGAAGATAGTTAAGCTTCTGACAGCATACTTCATATTCGAGATTGATTACTTAGAGTGGATGGCTAATGTGGTGTTGGTTCAGAAATAGAATAGTAAATGGCGGGTCTGTATCGACTACACGGATTTGAACAAGGCATGCTCGAAGGATTTTTATCCGTTCCCAAATATTGATCAGCTCATCGACGCCACTTCGGGATATGCCCTACTTAGTTTTATGGACGCCTTTTTCGGGTAGCATCAGATTTCGATGCACAAGGACGATATACCAAAGACAGCATTCATCACTCATCTGTTGGTTTATGCCTATAAAAAGATGACCTTTGGATTACTGAATGCGAGGCCACATATCATAGGATGATGAACTACGTATTATCAAAACAGTTAGGTTAGAGCATGGAGGTGTATGTGGATGATATGATTGTCAAAAGTATGTCGGTTTGGGGTCATCTAAAAGATTTGGAGAACTACTTCGAGTCAGTCAGGAACTTCAAGCTCAGGTTGAATCCGACGAAGTGCATTTTCGGACTAGGAGCAGGAAAATTTTTGGGAAGATAAAGGTTATCCTAGATATGAAGTCTCCTCAGTCGTTCAAAGATGTTCAGCGTTTAACGGGGCAAATAGCAGCCTTAAGGAGATTTATGTCCAAGTCGGCAGAAAAGGTGTTTGCCATTTTTTGACACATTGAAAGGGCCGAAGAACGAGGAAAATTTCCAATGGACTTCCAAGTACAATGATGCCTTTCAAGGAATCAAAAGGTACCTATCTTTGGCCCCTTTGTTGGTGAAGCTGGTTCTTACCGAGCCTCTATATTTGTATTAGGCGACGAGCTCGTTGGAAGTTGGAGCAATGTTTGTGTGGGAGATTAAGGGTAAGCAACACCTGGTTTACTATGTGAAACATGCCCTTAGGGACGCATAAATAAGTTATCCAAATCTTGAGAAGTATGCCTACGCACTCATAATAGTCAGTCGCAAGCTTTAACAATACTTCCAATGTCAATTAATAGTAGTGTACACTGATCAGCCCTGAAGAAAGTGTTAAGCAAGCCAGAAGTCTCGGGTCAATTTGCTGCCTGGGCAATGGAGTTGACACAGTTCATTTTGGAGTACCATCCTTGGATAGCAATAAAAGGTCAGGCCTTGGCCGACTTTGTGGTAGAGTGCTCTTTCTTCGAGCCGAATAGTGATGAGGGCCGCAAGGGGTTGTTCAGACAGTTACGGATGTTCGACCGGGTCGAGATGTTTGGACACTGTATGCAAATGAATCTTAGACTTTAGATGTTAGTGGGGCTGGGGTAATTCCTATAAGTCCAGAGGGGTTTAAAGTGCAGCAGGCGATCCGCTTTGGGTTCAAAGAAACCAATAATGAGGTAAAATATGAAGCAATCTTGGCAGGCCTTCGGTTGGAGAAGAGTATTGAAGTGCAAAAATTAATAATCTTCAGTGACTTCTACTGGTGGTCAAATAGATTTTGATGAAATACGACGCCCGGGGAGCAAGAATGGTAAAGTATTTGGCTGAGGTGAAGGATTGGTTCCAGTACTTTAGTTCGTTTGCTTTTCAAAGAGTGGACAAATCGAATAATACCATAGCCGATGTTCTGGCAAGATTAGCTACAACTGATATGAGCACATTCAGTGGATCAGTTTACTTGGAAGTTTTAAATCTACCTAGCGTACATCATGTAGAAGTCATGTTCGTAGAGAGGTCAAACTGTTGGATGACTCCCTACTTGGATTATTTGGCAGATGGTGTTTTGCCTTCGAATCGGATGTTGGCAAAAAAGGTTAAGTATAAGAGTTCTAATTTTTTGCTCACAGATGGAGATTTATATCAAATGGCCCATTCCTCCCTTTTGCTGAAGTGTTTGGTCCCATCTAAAGTAGAATTTATTCTTCAGGAAGTTCACAAGGGGATTTGTGGTGACCACATGGCGGCTAAGGCATTGTCTTATAAGGTGCTTCGGCAAGGATACCATTGGCCTACAATTTTTAAAGAAGCCACAGACTATGTAAAGAAGTGCTCAAAGTGTCAGTTGAACAATCCTATCTCTCATCAGCCATCGGAGGAGCTTTATTCTGTGTTATCCCCGATTCCCTTTGTTGTATGGGGAGTTAATATTTTGGGACCATTACCCAAAGCAAAGGGATAAGTAAGTTTTGTGATAGTGGCTATTGACTACATGACTAAGTGGGTAGAAGTGAAGCCTCTTCGGCAGATCACAGAGCAGGAGTGTTTGAAGTTTTTAAAGGAATTTGTAGTCTTTCGATTCGGTATTCATTTAGTGGCTATTTCGGATAATGGTCGACAATTTATGGGCTCAAAGTTTGAGGCATTTTTAAGGGAATTAGAAATTCAGCATCGAAAGACTTCAGTGACTCATCCTCAGTCAAATGGCCAGGTGGAGGTTACCAACAAAACGTTGTTGAATGGGATAAAGAGAAGGCTTGATGAGGCGAAGGAAAGATAGCCTGAAGAACTAATCAGTGTGTTATGGGCTTATCGGATTACTCCAAGGACAACAACAGGTGATTCATCATTAAGGTTGGCTTATGGTACTGATGCCTTAGTCCCAGTGGAAATTGGCTCTACATCTCTTCGGGTCATTCTATTTAAAGAGCTATACAATGATGAAGGACTTCGTATCAATCTAGATTTGTTGGAAGAGGCCAGGGAGTCGTCCCTGGTAAAGCTTACAGCTTACCAAAGGAGATTGGTTAGACATTATAATAAAGGGGTTAAACTCAGAAGATTTGAAGTTGGCGATCTAGTTCTTCGGAAGGTGGAGGCTTCTATGCCTCAAAATCTCGGGAAACTGATGCCGAATCAGGAAGGGCCTTATAAGGTCATTGAAGTGCCGAAGCCACAAACTTATTAACTTCGGGCAATGGATAGGGCAAAAATCAAGAATACCTGGTATGTGGGCAGACTTCGGAAGTATTATCAGTAAGGCATGGCTAGATGATTCGACTCTGTAACTCTTTAGAATTATTAATAAAATGAATATTCAGCTTTTTAATGAATATTGTTATGGGTGTTCGATTTCTTGTTCAATTCCTGGGAACGAGCATTTGTTTATGGAGTTCGATGGAATATGCTCAGTTCTTAGGAACGAAAATTTATTTATGGAGTTCGGTGGGATATGTTCAGTTCTTGGGAACGAACATTTGCTTATGGAGTTCGATGGAATATGTTCAATTCTTGGGAACGAACATTTGTTTGTGAAGTTTGGTGGTATGTTATTTGTGTTCAATTCTTTGAACGAATTCTTTTTATTATTATAAGTGTTCAGTTATTTGAATGAATCCTTTTTGTTATTATTTTGCATAAGTGTCTAGTTCTTATAACGAAATTATATTCGTGTATGTACACGATGATTGATAAAGATAATTAATATTTCCATTAAGTCATATGATAATTATATTCAGGAAAATTACAAGAAGAAGCTACAAATGATGGGAGAAGGCTGGTTATCAGACATCGACCTCGTCATCAGATGAATCCAGTATGGATGGATTGAGACCAACATCTGTCATTCTTTCTTTATCCTTATCTCTAGCTCTTTGGTAGCCGTCTTCGAACTACTGCATAACTTCTTGCGTTAGTTCGGGCAACTTCCTATACTCTTGACATATTTGTTGCTTCATCTCTTCGGTAAGTGGGGGCCCAAGGCTTTGTGATCAAAAATTTCTTTTTCTATGGCCTGGAGGAAGTCGATCATCTTTTTCTTCTCTTCGTGCATTTTTTGGATTTGGGCAAGCAAGGCGTCGACATCTTTTTTCATATTGATATTCTCCTCTTGCGTGGCAGAGCTTTGGGTTAGCAGAGTCTTGTAACACTTTTCTCCTTCGACCACCTTCAACTTTTCAGCCTTCAGTTCATCTTCGAGCTTTTGGAAGTAGAATTTTGTGTTTGAGTTCTGGCTTTGCTTTTTCTTGTACCCAGCTACGGAGACGTCCATCCGGAGTTTGGTGTGGTAGAGGTCATCTTTGAGTAGTTCAGCCTCATCGAGCTCGAACTTAAGTTGTTGGATCTCAGCTTCGAGCTCCTTTTCTCTAGTGTTTACTTGGTTGAATCAGCGAATGATGTGTCCGGAGACTGCGTTAGCCTATGCAGAATTGTGTTAAGTCATTCAGTTATTATTATATAAAGGTATTAACTTATAGGAGAGGAATCATTCCTTACCCGACCCTGATGCATAACGCCAGAGTAGAATAGCTCTTGAATGCTGAGGTCTTTGAATCGTGGCTCCTCAGCGGGAAGGATAAAGTTCTCATAGATTTCGTGTGGGTATTCTTCGAGATCCGAAGGCCAGAGGATCATTTGGATTTGAGCCTCCTGTATTTTGCTGGAGGAGGGCCCAGCTCCTTGTTGAGATCAGTATGGTGAAGAATGTGGAGGAGGGGAGTTATGGGAAGAGGCGATTTATTGCGAAGTGGGGATTTTTTACGAGGTTTCTTGATCAAAGGAAGGTTTTCGAATGTTTCTTCGGATAATTCTTAGTTGGTTATGTCTGAATCACGACCAGTTCGATACTTGGTGTTGGGTCAGTGATGACGTTTGGTGTTTGAAGGGATGTAGAGATTATTGGCGTCGGGGTGGAAGAAGTCTCGGCTTGAGGTTGAGAGGATTTGGTAGGACCAATTTTTGAAGATGTAGTGGACTTTGTTCGTCTTCGTTTGACTCAGAGGAGGGTGGTCCTTTCGAATAAAGGCAAGTCAAGTGGACTTACCTCGGTAAATGATGGGGTTGGAATTGTTGATGGTTGGGATATGGCTATAACAGGGTTGGGTTCGGATGAAGAAGAGGATGGCCCAACGGTGGAAGGCTCGGGTTGAATGGCTTCAGTGTTTGATAGGGTAGGGGATTTCTTAGAGGTTTTGTCGGCCATAAAGCTTGCAAGATCTTCCCTTGCGATAGTTAAAGGCTTGATGAGTGATATTGTGTTCAAAAAGGGGATCAGATGTCAGTTGTAGAATGTGTATGAGATATTATTAATAATCATAAGGGTGAGGAACTTACGTTTGTGATCGTAGAGCCATGATGGTTTGGTAAGAAGCGCATAGTCCCATTCTTGCATTGGTAGCTTCGAAATTAGTTTCATTAATTCCTTGACTCAATCCGAAAATGTTTCTCCCAATGAGACATTCAGACAATCATGTGAAGTCCAACTAGGGATTTAGTGGGTTTTTGGGCCTCTGACGAAGAACCAGTCCTTATGTCTTCCCCTGTTGCTTGAGGGGGTGCTCATCAATGGTGTTTTTTCTATTTTTGGTTCAATTTTGGTTGTTGTTTGCTTAAAACATTGAATATGCATTCTAGGGATTTGCCGAACAGGAATAGAGTGAAGAAGTCGACAGAGAGAGGAACGCCGACTTCGTGGTAGAAGGCGATGAAGGATATAATGTTGATGTAGGAGTTGGGTACCAACTGACTGAAGCCGATACCGATGAACCCCAGCAGGGTAATGATGAAGGCGTGCAGAGGCAGTCAAAAGCCTTTCTCTATGAGGGTAAGAGGCATGGCGATCCAACCATTGTTATGATGGTACATTCGGTCAGTTGAGGAGGGAGCTTTGAGTTGATGGGTGACGGGGATGTGGTAATGTTCTCTGATGGTGTGAAGATCTGCCTAGGTGATTGCGAATTGGGTGTTGGCATAGGAAAACTTGGATTCGTCAGAGTTTTCGCGCATCATTTTTTGGAAATCAGTTTCTGTATGAGGAGAAGCGGGGACTTGGGGGGCAGTTGTGGTGGTGACAGCAGTTAAGTCAGTGGTAACAGCTTGGACTATTGCTTGGGAGTCGATGGAGGTAGATATGGGGACAGTTGCTTGAAATAGAGGAATAGATGACAGTGGGGTGGCCGAGATGGGCTCGGTGTTTTAAGGGTCAGATGAGGTAGGAGAGTTTGGAGATGCCATTTTTGCAGGATAATTTCTTGCTGGAGGACGATTTTACTAGATGGAGAGAGGAGGTTCAAAGTAGAATGAAGTGAAATTGGTCGATTTGGGGGTAAGGGATTTGAAATGGTGGGGAGGGACTTTTCAAATTGGCACGTTTCTCGGAGAATGACTAATTAATGGTTGTTATAGTGACAAACGTGTGAGGAAGTTGGTGGGTCCATATTTTATGTGTTGGGCGGGTTTTCGAGGAGTTTTGGGCTTGACAACATTTATTGTTAATTATTGGGCTCTGTTCGGAATACTCTTCAATTAAATGTAACATTTAACCGTAGACTAGGGGGCAATGTTGGGGCGTGATTATTTGGGCCCGAGTTATATGGTGGGCCAAAGTCCACGTGGGTTTATTTTAACCCATGTAGGAACCTTCTTGGTAGTTGAGTAATTTAAGGAATTGAAGATTCCTAATTGTATTTGATTTCTAATCCTTAGGGAAAGTGTCAGGTTTTAAACCGACTTCCTTTCTTTAAGGGAATTATATTTGATCCCATTGAGGAATTATACCTAATGAGGATTTCCAATTCTATATGGGGAAGGACTCTATGGAGGTGGTGAGATCACTATAAATATAAGACTTAACCCTAATTCAATGGTATATGCAATATTATTTTTCAGCACTAGAGCATTAAGCCTCCATTGTTAACCTTATTTAGCATGTACTTTTTCCATTTTAGGTATTTTTATTTTGTAGATAAGTTGGATAAAAAATTTTGTCCGAGGCATTCCACAGTAGTGTCTGCTCTTACTCATCTTCTTACGACATTCCCTTTTATAATTTGTACCTATATATTGTGCTTTAGTTTTTACTCCATTTTTGGGAGATGAAGTGAAAGAACAGCTGCCTCTGTGCAGGGTGACTAAGGGTGCTAGAGGTGTACAAAGATTAGAATTAGTTCGTAATTTTTATTACATTTTGTGGATATGGCATATGTAGGGACTTTGTATCCACTTTTTAAGCCTATTAAAGCCAAATTGCTAAAGTTTTATGAAGAATCTGTCCATGACCATTTCCTGAATCCTGAACTTTTTGTGAATTTTATAATTTCATTTATAGAGTTATAACTTATAATTGAGCCTTTTTTTTATTAGTTATTATGATATAATATTCTACTCGATTAAGGGTCATGATGAGCCTAGATTGAATGTGCTAATTTTATTTCTTCTATTTTTTTGCAGAGTTATTATGGATCGTGTAACAATTGATTTAATTGATGGGGATGTTCAAAGCTCGGATAATTTGACACAACCAATTGACGGTTCAAAGTCAAAACGTGTGAAAAGGGAAGAAAGTTCAATTTGGGAGCACTATGAAAAAAAGATAGATCCAATAACCAAAAAGTTGAGAGCATTTTGTAACACATGGGACTAGAAATTTGAACACACATGAAAAGGTATGTTCCGGTTTATTCAACTAAAATGTGAATCAAATTCCTCTAGATCATGAAGGAAAAATGCGTCATAGAAAATTTAGTCAGTTCATTTATAGGGATAAAATGGCTGAAGCAATCATGAAGCATAATTATCCATTCTTGTTTGTTGAACATGAAGGATTACGAAAAGTCCTTAACTATTTGAATCCGGATGCGAAATCGTATACTAGAAACACTGCCAAAGCAGATTGCATTAAAATTTATAAGCTTGAGAAAGTGAAATCGAAACGTGGATTTGAGAACATCCGCGGTAAAATTTGTCTCACTTCTGATTTGTGGTCGTCCAGTACTCGTGAGGGTTATATTTGTTTAAGCGCTCACTTTATTGATCATGATTATGTTTTACACAGTAGGATTATAAATTTTTGTCATTTCCCCCCACCATATACTGGTACTCTTTTGTCAGAAAAAAAAAATCTTCGAGTTTTTGAAGGATTGGGGAATTGAAAAGAAGATCTTTTTTCTCACTTTAGATAATGCTACAAACAACTACAACATGCAAATGAGATGTTGTCGAAGATTGAAAAATATTAGAACGACTATGTTGTTATCTTGTCCATAGCTACTATTCTTGACCCTAGGTATAAGGTGCAATTTGTAAAATTTAAATTGAAAAAAGTTGAGACGGATGAGCATGTGATAAATAAAAAAGTTGAGAAGATTGTGGATGCTATGAAATCTTTGTACATAGAATATTTAACGGAGTTTTCAAAAGATGGTACACAACCTCAAGATGGTGTCGGGACTTCAACTATTGCCACCACTAACACAAGTGAACATAGTGATGATGAGTTTGATGTAAATAAAGCTTTTATGTATTATAATTTTTTCATTTTTTTGCATATTTATCTATAAAAATCATGATTTATATTGATGTAAGTTTGTTTAAAATTTTAAATAGGCGTATGTGAGGGAAGTGCAAGGTACTACATCAACAAGAACAGAATTAGAACAATACTTAGAGAAGAAAATGGTCACTAACAAATCTTCTTTTAATATTCTAGAAAGTGGAAAAAACTCTCTGAGAGGTACCCAATTCTTATTTTTTATTCTAGTTTTATACCTTTTTAATTATTTTATACATGAATAATGACTATTTGTACTTTCAAATATTATGTTACTGTAGATATCCAATACTAGCGAAGATGGCATATGATATCTTATCAATTCCAATTACAATGGTTGCTTCGGAGTCGGCCTTTAGCATTGGAGCAAAAGTTCTCACAAAAAATCATAGTTGGCTTCTACCGGATAATGCACAAGCATTAATTTGTGGATGTAATTAGATTTGTGGATATGAAATACACGGTTTGTTCTAGTTGTAAACTTTTTTACTTTAATTGTAGTCTTGTAGTTTAGATTTGGGTATTGATATTTTAAATTGGTATTTTTAATATAGAATTTGGACCGACGGATGACCAACTTTTGGTGCCGCTTGTTGCAAATCAAGATTCAAAGGCTTCTAACGTGATGAAATTGCAAGTGTAACGAGTGACTAGACATTACTCACTAGTAACTAGTAAGTACTTCATTTTATTGTTCATTAAGATTTAAGGAAATGCAATTGATTGTTTTATTGTTCATCTTGGCTGTTGTTATCTACTTGTCACCAAAAAAAAGAAGCACACACACTCACGCCAAAATTAAAAAAAAATCATAAACTTTTCATCAACCAAATTAGCCTGGGTCTAGAGCAAGTGCCTTGGCTTTGCTGCTTCTTGGTCCTAGATGTAGTATTATAAGCTCACATATAAATATATAATTGTTGTCCTTTGTGGATCTATCCCTGTCCCAAGCATTGGAACTTTCCAACCTAACATCCGTCATTTAATTTTGTTCTTTTTGGCTCTTGCAGTTGCAACATGATTAAAGATTATAAATAATGCTACTATCACATAAAAACTATCACATAACTCTCACATATACACACATACATACTGCGGGTCCCGTATGTCAGGCGGGGACCCACAGTATATATGTGTGTGTATGTGATAGTTTTTATGTGATAGTAGCATTGCTCTTAAAGATTAGCTTCTCACGTAATTAATTTATATAATATTCATTTCAATCTCAAGATGCAGAAATGCTGCTCACCCACATTGAAACATTATGTATAAACATTTTCCAACATCCCCACTTTATGAGGAATAGATATTTCTTGTTAAATATCATTTTTTCAATGGTGGTTTTATTTGCTTACCTCAATATGATTACTATGAATCCCTGCTCATTGCAAAAATATAAATTATTCTCAGAGAAAAAAGAAGATAAAATTGAATTGATAAATTTCTAAATTTATTCCCTTTTCTTCTTAGGTTAAATATTGGAATTTTGATTTGATTTTTAAACAGGGTTTTGCACTTCTGTTCTGGTGGAAGGGGGTGGCATTAGGCATACTGGCTTTGGTAGAGAATTTTGATTCTAGAAGAGTGGAAGTTATGGAGGAGCTCAGGAGCACTGTTCACTACCATTTTGTTTTTTGTATAAAATTGTTTTCTCATATGGTTTTATAATGTACTTGTTCAGACACCTAAATGTTGACATGATTTACAAACTATTTTCTGCTAGTAATTGTTTAGCTTGGGCATCCAAATGTAATTATGTAATTTTACTTTGAGTTAAATGACAAATTGTGTAGCATGACTTTGCAAAAAAAAAAATGAAAGAAGCCCGCAAGCTGGCCGGCCTGGCCCAACTCGGCCACGGGCCTCACAATGCTAGCCCAAGAAAAGCTGGGTCATTTTGGCCCGACCCAAATTTGGCCCAGCCAGTTTGAGCCGGCCCGGCTCTTTTTCCAGGTCTACAAGCCGTCAAGCTTCGCGTGTGTTTCGTTTCTGTGCAGGATTGGACGCGCTTTGGTGATTAGGGCGCGTGGACTGATCAAGCCCATTGCAAAGCTTAGAAACACCCAACACTATCATCATTTCATTGTGATTTGATTGTCTTAGTGACATTCATCCAAGTCTAAGTGACTTGAAGAGGTCTAAGTGACCTTTCCTCTAAGTGACTTGAAGGAATCTAAGTGATTCAATTATAATAGATCTTAGTGAGTTGTTTTGTGTGACCCTATCCTTAGTGGATTTCCTAGAAGAGTGGACTAAGAGTTATTTGTACACCAAACCACTTAAATATCTTGTATCATTTACTTTAAGTCTTTACATTCTATAAATTAACTGTTATATTTGATTGTGACTAACTTATACAAGTGCTAAATTTAGAACTGAGATTTCACTAAATCTTTAAGGGGTTTTTAAACTAATATTCTGATGTGCTAAATTAACTGAACAAATTAATTATCTAGTAATTGATCTTTAAATAAGTAAAAAGTTTTAAAGGATCTATTCAACCCACATTCTGGATCTCTTTTGTGCCTTTGAGAAACAACAAAAACATCTCTCATATTGAGAAAGAATTACTCAACTCAAGAAAACAAACAAAATACTATACAAGGAGAACACAAAATTACATCATAAAAAAAATAAAGAGGAGATCTAGAACTATTTAAAAAATATAGAATAAAATGTAATTTATCAACTGTGGTTTATAGGTTATTGCTTAACACCATCTATGATTTAGAAATCACCAAATTACCGCATGTTTCTTAAAATTTGCACGTTACCTCAAATTTGTCAAATTAAACAAGTGTTTCCCAATTATTGTGATTTAGTGTTTAACAACTATATTCCTTATCCAACTGTCTTAAGTACCCTTCATAATTCTTATTTAACATACTAGTCACTTTTATTTATTTTTATGTCATTTGTTCACATCTTATCACCAACTACATATAAAATCAACTCAAGAAACATAAAAAAATATTTGAAAGGTCAAATTAGTTGGAGTACACAACAATATAAATAGTAATTTATTTTTTAATTAAAATATATGTTGTTTAATTGTTGTCTATAAAGTGTTTTATAAAATACCCAATTCACTTTTATTGTGTGTTTTGTTTGAAATAAATTTAGTTTTAAAAAATTATTTTCCAAAAAATATACATAAAAGTTAATAAAAAGTAATTCTTTCTTTACCAAACATAGGAGAAATATATTAAAAAACATGAATTATATCAATTAAAATTATAAAAAGATAAAAAAAAAAGATATAACAAATATATGAATTATATGCCATTCACCTTGCTGAACCTATAAACCACATATTAGCATCCACATAAAAATGTGGTGGATGTGGATTTGTTTATTTATTCACATATATTTATCTTTAATGTGCACTCTCTTTGAATTAGTCAATACTCTGTTTCATATAAAGAGATTCATTCATCAAATTTATACATATTATGAATAAATTATAATTTTATGTTTACACATATAAATTGTGACACTCCCAAAATAGGTCCACACAACCCATTCTGAGTCGCCAAATACACATCACAAAATCTAAATACAAATATTCATATTCACAACTATTACTATGTCGTGCACAATACGACCACACATAAACTGTGAGTTTCAATACAAGTAACCGTACTCATACTCCTTATTAATGATACGTTATATAAATGTACAGTCAATAACTGTTTTAGAAATTAAAATCTTTGGAAAATGCTTAAGGAAACCTTCGTACATGGGAGGCCATGCTTCTAAGTAATAATAGATATTGTAGGACTTGAGAATTAACCTTGATTGACCCGATAGACCCCAAAGAAGAACGAGAAGATTACTATCATGTTCATTTTAATGGTGGGTATTCTCTTGCCATATAATTATCTCCATTGTCTCAAATTGAGGATTATATTCCAACCATACTCCAAGATTATATAGGTAGTGCTCATAGATATAATCAACAAGTGGATGCACAAAATCATGTCTTATGATAACACGAAATCGTATGTGGTTAGATATCTTGTATGATAGTGACAACACACCCTTCCAAAGTTAGGTTCACCTCACCTAAGTCGGGTCACCAAAATCAACTGTTAAATGACGTATAAAATACGACACACAAATTTAAAGTTCTCAATACAATTATATATTGTCATGCTGCTTTATAATGTATTGAGAAACTTCAACAGTCACTGACCATCACTCTATTCCCTTGTTATTCCCGCTCGACCCAGCTACACTCTTATTACCTGAAAGGAATTGTGAAGCAAAAGGGTGAGTACAAATAGCCCAGTAAAGAATATTATGACTAAAGATAATTAAATTATCAATAGCCTTCATCAGTAACGAATCAGATCTTTAGAACCTTAGTCCTCAACAGAGAAAAATATGATAGAATACAATAAACAACAAGTTTTAGATCAACAACTGCAGCGGAACAAGCAATCCATTAGGAGAGTCAAGTAGAACATAATGTCTACTATCTTCTCCATGTTAAAAGTCCAACAACAATATTTCATCCCTGTAACATCAATCAACAGTTCCTGCCCACAATCATGTAAATAGTTCATGATCATAATTATGTTGATAAATTCCTCTTCGCACACAGGACGAAGATAATTTTTGTAAGACCCCAACTTTTTATGAATAAAATTGAATTTCCTCTATATATTATTTTGGAATAGTAAGGGGTTGATTTAAATGATGTGGTAAGTTAGGGGTAATACTTGCAAATATTTCAAAATAAGAAAGTGGTTATAAAATATTCATTGTTGTCGAGGAATATTCGTTTGGTCGTGAAATATTCTTGTTATCGGGAAATATTCATACGACGGCGCAGCCATTTGTGGGCCCCATAATGGAAAACTGTCGAATGAAAAAAACGATATGAATGTGTTTTCTAATAATAACAGCATAACAGTTATCGTTAAAACTGTTGGAATACTCGGTGGATAAAGTAAAGTAATACGCGTTGTTGCACAGTAGCACACGGTATTGCACAGTATTTTATATTATTGTTAATTCAATAATTGTTACTACACAGTATTTCACATTATCAGATCAATAATTTATATTATTTGAATAATATTATTAGATAGCATTATTGGCAATGTCTAAGGAAGTTCTGTCTTGGAGGAGTTATTTAATTGTGTGCCAGTAAGGAGAAATCCTTATCGGAAGGCCCCCTCTTTCTTGGGAATGACCTGGTTGTCGATATTGTAGTTCTGTAATATTATTTTTGAATAATTAATTATTGATTTATATGATAAGAAAATATTTATTTTATTTGGATATAAATGAAGGAGTTAATGCTGATGGCTTTTTTTGTCAGTATATGTATTTTGTCGGAATGGAGGTGTGAAAAAATCGTTTGTATGTAAATTTCTGTCATTTTTCGTTTGAAATTTGGAAAAACTTTCTTCTACAAAGTTGTAGAGAATTAAATTTTCTATGGAATGGATATAAGATTCGTATTTTTCTGATAAAAGGGCTATTTATTATGAATTATTGAAGTTCCGGAATATTGGGTCTGAATTGATTTTTGGGGTTATAAATATTTTTTTTAAAAAAATGTTTTTTATGGGTGGGACCCACTTGTGTGGGCTGATGAATTGGTCAGGACGTCGGCGTGAATTTTTTTTAAAATAATAATATTTTATTAAATTTTCTGCTTTGGCGTTCTAAGCATTTTCTATATAATAGGGTGCTTAGTTTAGAACTGAAAATCACACCAGAATCAGAAGTTTCTCTCTCTATAATATCGAGCGTATTTTTGTGAGAATTTAGATATTTTGACTATACAGTGCAACTTTCTTTCAGCATTTTATCCGATATTCCAGTCAGAAGTAATATTCTTTTGAGGTAAGGGATATTATTTTTTTTGTAAATGATGTTATTTCTTTCAATATTATTTTACCGAAATATTGGTATGAATTTTATTATAAGATTTAATAGTTCTAATTATATTGAACATGTTATAAGTAGTAAGTGATGGGAATAATAATAAGCTTGAGATTAAGCTTGTGAGAAATGCCTTGTGTGGCACGATAATAGATTCGGTAATGAATTGATTAATTCGAAGATGGAAGAATTATTAATTAAACAATTAATTTATATTAATTATTATTATAATACTATGTTGAATTATTATTATTGCGAGTGATAGCATGATAATTGTAGAAATGGACTAATGAAATTGGCATTTAGGAACATGACAATTGACTTAAATGTGTTTAATGTGGGAAGCAACCTAGTGATTTTTTTGACCAGGCCGTTGAAGTGAACATGATTCAAGAAATGTCTTAAAATGAACTTACGGGAGAACATGAAATTCTTAACTTTTGTCTAAATCATTTTGGTCAAAATTGGGATGAAACTGAATACTTGAATAAGGTCAATGAGATGTTGGACTCCATGGCCCAAAAGTCTTACTCTAGACTGGAACCTATAGTTGAATCAAGTTCGCCGCATTTTGAGCATTTTAAAGAGAATCATATTGATCTTGATTTTAAATTCTCTTATGATCATTTTAAGTCTACCTTGGGTCCATCCGAAGAACTTTCCAGATTCATTAAATGATTTAACAAATATACCAAAGGTTGTGGACAATGAAAATCTTCCATATTTAGATAACAAAATCATATCTCCTATTTCAGATAATGTATGTGTCAGTCCAGTTCAAGTGGTACATACAAATCTTGGTATAACAGTCATTCAAAATGATAAAAATGCTTTATTCCTTTTGGTAACGAATATGGATGGCAATTTTGGATAGATTTTATGAAGTTAGAATTTTTCAAAAGAAACTTTTATTTTCCTTTGTCACTACTTGACTAGAATCAGTTATGTATTGTTCTTTTGATGCAAATTCTGACTATTTCTAATTACCCAGACCTCCTGAACACCCTAAGAAATCCACACTAACTTATCAGTTTGCATCACTCATTTACTGTCGTATAGTTTTCAGGATGTATAAAATTTGTAGATATGTATATTTATTTTCTTTCTCACCACATTTTCTTGCAGAACAAATGTCCCGTATACGAGGTACATTTCTTTCATTTCTTTGTTCTCTTTCTTCATTTACTTACATTGAGGACAATGCATGATTTAGGTATGGGGGAGTTTGTTTGTATTATTGTATTAGATTTTTTTTCTTTTTTTAAGGAAAATATATTAAAAAATTGAAAAAAATAAAAAATTTGAAAACTTTGTTTGATTTTTTATGAGTTGGATTAACTCTAATAAGTGTCTATGGAGCAAAACTTATGAGTAAGATTAAAAGATTTAAAACTCTTGAACCTTTGATAAGATACAAAATCTTAGTTTGAAACACCATCTTGAGTAAAATAAAGTTCCTATGTATTTCTGCACTTCATGTTCGCACTAACTCTTAGTTGTGGAGTATAAACTATGATTCGAGCAATTTCAAGAAAAAAAAGAAATAATTTGAAAAAAAAAGTTGAAAGAAATATGATGAGTGGGTAATATACCCATGAGTATTTTAGGACATTTTTATTTGTTTAGTCGTTATTTTGCATATTAGGGCAAAACTGGGGCAAAATAGGGAATTGTTGACTTAAAAGGGTAAATTTGTAATTTTTGGGAACTACCCAGCGCCGGGACGCTCGTAATCAGTTTAAACCTAGTGCTGGGGATTAGAGAAGCTTGGTCGTTGCTTTTGCAAAGCTGAGGATTATCATGCCAATTTCTACTAAAAATAGGATTATAATCAATGCTGACTTGGAGGAGACTTAAAAGTTATAAAAGGAGGAGGGCTTGCTATCAAAATACACACAGAGATTGACTTAGATAAACTGAAAAGAGATTGAAGGTTGCAGAGCATCCCAAGAATTCAGGCTGAAGACTTGAAGACAGAAGAACATTTACAAAGT
This sequence comes from Panax stipuleanatus, assembly GCA_020205555.1. NCBI lineage: Eukaryota > Viridiplantae > Streptophyta > Magnoliopsida > Apiales > Araliaceae > Panax > Panax stipuleanatus. The sequence continues at coordinate 36,997,779 of CM035117.1, forward strand.
TTTTCTTTTCTTCTTTATTTAGTTTTGTAATTTATTTATGATGGCTTGATTGAGATTTGTGGTTTTAATTTTCAACATGAACTAAATTTATAATTAAGACTGCAATTGAACCTTTTATGCTTATGAATTAATTATCTATTGAAGTCCAATTACTTATTCAAATTAAGTTGTATATCGTATTTTATACTTATTGATTAATTGTCTGGCCAACAATTACTGTGATACACTAGATGAATTCAGGAGATGAAATCTAGGGTTAGATCTGAATATGATAGTATGTATTCTTAATTATTTGCATGAGATGAATAATTGAGGTTGTGAATTGAATAAAGATATCTCTTTTCACTACATGTAACTTTTGGGGATTGATACTTAATGAATTTGATTCTTTTGTTTTGCAAAGAAATTGTGACATCCCCAAATCCAGGTACTTTGTTTTCACACAAGTTGGTGTTCACTATCTAAATAAAATATACATCTATCCAATAATAAGAAATGCAAAATAAATTACAACCTTATAATTAATTAAAAATCTTCCTTATAAAAAGGATTACAATTTTATCCAAAATAATCCCAGGGTTTAGCTAATCTTAACATAAACAATACTGCGAAAATAAAATATCATAACATAAAGTCTTATTACATATTGTAACCAATAATCTAAACAAGTCTTCACTTGTTCATCTTATCTTTTCCTTTACTCGTTGACGGTACATCAACGTTCTCGACTTTAGCTGTAATGGTTATTTAATTGCAAGAGTGAGCAAATAAAAGCTCACTTGGAATAACAATAATAATACTAATGACATAACTGAATAACTTCAAAATATTTGAATAACTTTTCTTTCATCAACAATAAAGAATTGGATAATAATTCTTTCATCACATTTAGAATTTCGAATATTGAAATGATCTGAGGGTCATAAGACCTTGGACAATGTCTTAGGTTATAAACATTTCTATTTAAAACCTTTAACAGATGTTTAGACTATAGACTCTTAACTCGTACTTAGGGGGATCAGCCCTTCGTATCATATATTGTGCAGAAACATTTAACGCTTTCGCATAATAACCTCCCCTAATAAATAAGGTTGTTCATCTCAGTATTTGATACAAGTCCGCACCAAAGAAAGTTTGGTTTAGATAGCTAAAAGGAAATTTGGAGTTTCAACTATCATCAACTAAGGAGTAGTTAAATCGACTCACAATAATCAAGAATAACTCAATAATAACGAATTATGAAATAACTTATGCTTTAGAATTTAAACTTAAAGCATACAAAAGATAAGATAGACCTTACTTGAACAATTAAGTCAAGGTCACTTTAATTAATTCATGAACTTTAAATAAGTACTTGTCCATTGCAAAAATAAAAGGACAATCTCAAATGCAATAAATATTTAAATTTAAAACACTTGAATATAATTAACAAATTTAGGGATAGAAGATTTGCCTCAAGCGCAAGCTACAATTACTATCACGTTCCTTAACAAATCCTACACGTATATATTTAACCATAATAATCTAAATTAGTTTTCATATAACTAATTCACATAATTAGCTAACCCATTTGGGTTAACTTATTTTCCATTAATTATTAAATTAATAATTAATTATCACATAGTTATTCACATCACATGTTCACATTACATACTCACATAATTAATCAACCAATAATTAAACAAATTATAATTTAAATTAAACATTCACTTTAATTATAATTAATCAAATTATAATTACATTTTATATTAAGTAAATTATAATTAAAAAAATTATAATTTAAGTTAAATATTTACTTTGATTAAAAAAATCAAACTATATTCATTATAATTACATATTATATTTTATTAATAAAATTCATTACTATTCATTTAGCATTTTAATATATGCCTAACATGTTATCAAATATATCACATTAGGTTAGCTTTTCATGATATGAACCAAAAGCCACACAACAACCAAAAAAATTTATTTTCTGCACCCCCCGCCAGGGCGGGTGTTTTCGCCTTGGTAGGCCTTCGGGGCGGCCCCCCTACAGCGACAGCAGACTGGTTCGTGAACTGTGCAGAGAAAAAGCCAATTTGGCTTATTTCTTCACATCGAGTTTCGAATTCAACCAACATATTGCATATAAAACTTTATAGAAAACATAATTTAAAGCTTCTAACATGTTTTAACATATTCAATCATTAAAACACATAATCAAACCTCTAATTTCATGATTTTGAAGAAAAGCCATTGTCAAGTGTTCTTGATGAAATTGAGCACTGTGAAATTGTTTTTAAACCAATTCACACAATTTCAGGCATAATCAATTAGTTTCTAAACATGCTATCATTCTCTACAATTAATTTAAACAACAATTAACAATCAAACATAAATTTTTGATTTTAAAAGAAAACTATATATATTTTCAAAATACTTCACTATAACTTTTGATGAACATGAATTCCTCATGTTCATCATATATGCATGAATTAAACAATCTAAATTATCATACTAATCAATTATAAACAATTTATATACACAATATCACTTACATACATCAAAATCACAATGTTCATGAAGAACTATTTTTTTACAGGGAACTAAATTATGAAGAACATAAATATAAAATTCTAAAAACTATAAGATAGCAATTATACCCTTAAGTTTAGTGATAGGAAGAAGATGAAGGTGATGATTCATCTAGCTTTCTCCTTTCTTTCTCTTCTTCTTCTCTCTTCTTTTCTGTCTAACCTTTCTCGCAGTTATTTCTTTTCTTTGTTTTGTTCTAACATTGACTATATTGCTAACTTTGTTTTGTTTCTAAACTAACGTCTATTATAACTGTTATAGATATAATATACATATAACATATATACATAATATGTAACTTACAACATATTAATGCATATAATAAATCCTATAATAATTACATAAGTTACTATTATTTGTAAATCAAAAGCCTTAAGGCTTTGTTTGGTAAAAATAATTTATTTTTAAAATTAGCTTTTTAAATAGTTAAGGCCTCGTTTGGCAAAAACGGATTTAAAACATGTGCAAGGGCCTCGTTTGGTAAAACGATTTTAAAACTCTTTTTAATCCTTTTAACACATACTTTAAATGTTACACTTTAATTAATTAAATCTTAACATTTTAATTTAATTAATTAAAGGCTAACATCAATTAAACACATAAAAATTGCCACATAACAATTATAATTACTTGCTAATTATAATTTCATGTAACATTTATCACATAAACTTCATTTAAATTAATTATCTCAATTAAATTAGAACTATACCATAAAATAATCACACATTAATTAAATTAAATATTAAGTATATATTTAATTAATATATAGCACTTAATTAAATTACTCCACAACAATCACATAATTTATATATTTAACTCAATAAATAAATTAATTAAAATATTTATTTTATTCAATAAATATTTAAAATTAATATATAAAATTCTCATTCGTTATAGGGATATAACAAGATTAATTGAATTAAATATTTTTATTTGTACCTTGGAAAAAGAGCTTATAAACAATTATGAATTCATGTTAACAACTCAAGAGAATTTAATAATTGGATGAATTGTATAATTGATTTATATTGCATAATTGAGGATATTGTAGTCTTAAGCTTTATTATCTGAAATCAAATCTTTGTGTTAAATTTTATCTTAGTTTAATTTAAATTATTTTTAAATTAATAACTAGAAAATTTGTTTGTTTAAATAAAATTGAATTAATACAAAGCTAGTAATTGGGATATATTAGATAGAGATTTATGTGGGTTTGACACTCTCTTATCAATTTATTACTTGTTGATCGTGTATACTTGTACGTAATTATCACTTTTGGAAAACGGTCAACAAAATAAATAGTTGCTTCAATGTCCATTGAACAAAATAATTGTGTATCCAAGCCTCAGGAAGTATCGATATTCACGTTGAAAAGTGTGATGAATAACTGTTAGGTTTTGTAAGATTCATGAACACAACCAAATTGCATCAAAGTAGCAGAAGCATGGAAAAATCAGATTTTAAAATTTTACAAACCATATAACCGGATCATCCTTTATGCATAATTATTAATCAAACGAAAAAGAAGAAATTATAGAATCATACCCGTTTAGAACTAAGTTTCCATAGGTACGAGTTCAACTACAAATCCTTCGCACTTTCATTGAGTTCTCCAGGTTTGATTCCTTCCTTTGATCAATGTTTGCCACCTAAGTGTTTGGCCTCTAGAGGTGATCAACCAAGGAAGAACAAAATTCAAGAAGATGGGTGTTTGGCTAAAACTCTAGTTTCTATCTCTATATAAATTATGTACTCTCCCAACTCTTTGAAAGATCATTAACCCCAAATCAAAATAAGACTCCTCTTATTTATAGATGTAGGTAACCCTTCTAAACCATTTAAGATTTGAGTTTTATATTAATTAATTAAACTCTTTTAAATAATTAGGCTTCCTAATCTTATTAGGAATAAATAATTAAACTCTTTTAATTAATTAGTCTCATAATCTTATTAGGAATATATGAAAGAGTACCGTTATTAATTAATTCTCAAACTCCTTTAGGAATTAAAATAATAATAATAGTAATAATAATAATAACAAGACTCCTCTTATTAATTTATATTTAATATTTTTAAAATATTAAATAATAAATATTAAGCTATTTAATTTATTCTATCACCATAGATTAAATTAAATATACTTAACTTATTATTACGATTATGTCATTTTTTTTCTTTAATAAAATATTCTTCCTTTTATAGTGTGACCCTTTAGATTCTCCATATTAATCCGGCTGTGAATAAATCAGTTAGAACAATTCTAATCTCATTTAAATAAATAAATTAACTATTAATTCATTTAAATAAATAACATTTATTTTACAATAAGGGTAAGCCCCCTTAGCGCTCAACGACTTTCCAAATAATATAGATTTCAACATTAATCATAAAAGAACCTTTGAGTAAATAGTTACCGTACAATTCATTTCTTCCACCATACAATGTTCCAATTAAATATAAGATATGGAATTACTATCAAGTCTTATTTTATTTAATTATATATATTTCAATCCGAAAATGCACAACACCAAATAATGTAAATTAGAAACTCCTTTCTAATTTCATTCTGCCTTGGCCAAGGACTAATGTGTTGTCATTTATCGAATCAAATAGAACATTCTCTTCTTTTACTTGAAGCGACAAATTCTTTATTGATCATTCATTATCTCCGTGTATAAATTATTATACTCAAGCATACCCTTTGATATACCCTTAGGGTCTTAAGGGACATGTCAAAGTATAACTCATCATACACAAGATACTATGACGATCTCAAGTCTAAGGATTATTTTTACTACTATCACTAAAGGAATTCCTATTGATAGGCAAGTAAAACTCCATTAGGTATTCCTTAGCGAGCCACGTTCGGTGTACTTATTCTCTAATAAGCACCTACATACTTGCTGTAGTGTCTCCACACAAATGATTATGAGATCGATCATCCTCATCCAATGAGCAAGCAACGTATGTACCAATATATCCGGATTCACTAATCCCCTTTTTAGTAATCCAACAATTGGGAACAATTTTAGTTTATGAGCTGTCTAAGAGTTTAGATCTCATTAGCATGATTATCATCATGATTCTAAAAGCATTGCTCAAAACTATGGGTTTATCACATATTATAAAAACAACACCACGTAGGTAAATAAATACCTTTAATTAAATAATAATTTTTTTAATAAATGAATAAAATTATTACAAAATATATGCCTTATCATATCAAATATGATTGGATTGTGTGCATACTACTTTCAATCTCCCACTTGCACTAAAGTCAATCGCCATGGTATCTCAAACCCATTTCTCTAAGTGACGATCAAACTACTGTTGTGTTAAAACTTTAGTAAATGGATCTGCAATGTTGTCTTGAGAGTCCACACGCTCTAGGGTGACGTCTCCTTTTTAATGATCTCTCTAATTAAATGAAACTGCCGCAACACGTGTTTGAATTTTTGATGAGACCTGGGTTCCTTAGCTTGTGCAACAGCTCCGGTGTTGTTACTGAATAAAGGTACTACTCCTCTAATGCTAGTAACTACACCAAGTTCAGTTATGAATTCTTCATCCAAACAGCTTCTTTTGTAGCTTTACTTACAGTTATGTACTCTGCCTCTATTACTGAATCAATAACTGTTTGTTGCTTGGAACTCTTCCAACTCACTGCGCCACCGTTTAAGGTAAATACATACCCCAAAACGGATTTACTGTCATATTGGCCCATTTGAAAACTTGAGTCTTTGTATCCCTCTAGTTTCAATTCAGACCCACCGTAATAAAGAAATACATCCTTAGTTCTTCTTAAGTACTTTAGGATATTTTTCACTGCCTTCCAGTGCTCTTCTCCTGGATTCGACTGATATCTACTTGTTACACTAAGTGCATGAGTACATATCATTCCGTACATGGTAGATCCTATTACTGATGTATAAGAAATCTTACTCATACGGTCTCTCTCCTCAGGTGTCTTTGGGGCCTTGTTTCTTGGAGAGATGTATTCCATGACTCATCGGCATGAGACCTCTCTTGGAATCTTTCATGCTAAACTTCTTTAGCATCGAGTCAATGTATGTTCCTTGGGACAAGCCAAGCATCCTTTTAGATCTATCTCTATAGATCTTTATCCCCAAAATATAGGATGCTTCTCCCAAGTCCTTTATGGAGAAGTGTTTAGATAACCAAATTTTGATCGAATGTAGCATAGGAATATCATTCCCTATTAGTGATATATCATCAACATATAATACTAGGAATGAAACAGCGCTCCCACTAACCTTCTTGTACACACATGGTTCATCCTCATTTTTGATAAAATCAAACTCTTTGATTGTCCCATCAAAAAAGATGTTCCATCTACGAGAAGCTTGCTTCAATCTATAAATGGATCGTTATAGCTTATAGACTTGATTTGTTCCAACGATTGAAATAAATCCCTCTGGCCGTGTTATTTATACATCCTCCTCAAGTTTTCCATTGAGGAAGGTCGTTTTCACGTCCATCTGCCAGATTTCATAGTTGTAATGAGCTGAAATCGCAAGCAAAATCCTAATAAACTTGAGCATAGCTACTGGTGAGAAGGTTTCATCATAGTCAACTTCATGCCTTTATTTGAAACCTTTTGATCAGTCGAGACTTATAGGTCTCTACCTTGTCGTCCGCTCCAGTCTTTCTTTTAAAGACCCATTTTCTCCCAATAGGCTTAATGCCCTCAGTTGATGAAACCAAAGTCCATACTTTGTTCTCATATATGGAGTCCATCTCGGATTTCATGGCTTCTAGCCATTTCTCTGAGTCTTTACTACTCATAGCATGTTCGTAATTCAATGGATCATCATCATCTATGATGCGTACCTCATCGTCATCCTCTAGGACGAATCCATACCATTCAAGTATCTTCGGTACTCTCCCTGATTTACGAATAGGGTGTGTTACAGTAGGTTCTTCCATTTGGCCAGGTACCTGACTTTGATCCGTAGTCATTTGTGGTTCTTAAATTTCTTTAAGATATATCTTACTCTCACTGACCCCTTCAAGGATAAACTCCTTTTCCATGAAGGCAACATGTTTCGCAACAAACACCTTTTGATCAGTTGGATGATAGAAATAATACCCTGATGTTTCTTTAGGTTATCCCACAAATCTACACTTGTCGGATCTAGTCCGCAGCTTATCATTCTCAAACTTTTTGATATAAGCTGGACAACCCCAAGTCTTAACATGCTTAAGATTTAGTTTCCTCCCTGTCCATCTCTCATATGGAGTGTTTGGGACGGATTTGGTAGGTACCTTGATAAGCAGGTATGTAGCCGATTCTAGAGCATAACCCCAGAAGGAAACTTGAAGATCAGTAAAACTCATCATGGAACGAACCATGATTAATAATGTTCGATTTCTTCTTTCAAATATACCATTCAACTGTGGTATTCCTGGTGGAGTCCATTGTGAGATTATACTATTTTCTTTGAGATAATTAAGAAACTTATTGCTCAAGTATTCACCACCTCGATCTGATTGAAGAATCTTAATACTCTTGCCAGTTTGTTTCTCTACTTCACTTCTGAATTCTTTGAACTTTTCAAACGATTCAGATTTTTGTTTCACTAAATACACATATCCAAATCTTGAATGATCATCAGTGAAAGTAATAAAATAAGAATACCCTCCTCGTGCATTCGTTGTCATAGGTCCACAAATGTCTGTGTGTACCAACGCTAACAATTCTGTAACTCTTTCTCCTTTTTCACTAAAAGGAGATTTAGTCACCTTACACATGAGACAAGATTCACAAGTTGGACATGATTCAAAATCAGATAGCTCTAAGAGACCATCTTTATGCAACTTGGATAATCTTGTTTCATTAATATGACCAAGTCTACAGTGCCACATAAAGGTATAATTAACATCATCTCTTTTCCTTTTCTTGGTTTGTTCAATTTGAAGTATATTTTCATGCAAGTTAAGTATGTAAAGTTCATTCAGCAATTTACCAACACAATATAAAACATTCTTATTATAAATAGAACAACTGTTGTTTTTTTATTATAATTTCAAAACTATCCATATCTAATACATACATTGAAATAATGTTTCTAATAAGTGTTGGAACAAAATAATAATTATTTAAAGTATTGGACTTACCCATAGGCAGTGCTAAACAATAAGTCCTTACAGCTAATGCAACAACCTTTGCTCCATTTCTCACTCGTAGGACGACCTCATCCTTGTTCAGTTTTCTACTTCTGACTAGTCCCTGTATAGTATTACATATGTGAGAACTACAACCGGTATCCAATACCCAAGTAGAATTTTGACTTTCAAAAAAATTAATTTCAATCATGAACAAACTTTGATTGGAAGTCAAAGCTTCTTCTACTTTTGTTCCGCAAGGAACTTATCACAGTTCCTCTTCCAGTGACCCAATTTGTTATAATGGAAACATAGTCATTTGCTATCTAGATCAGATTTCTTATTACCCTTCACTTTTGCCTTGCCCTTAGCCTTCTTATTTTTCTTCTTTTCAGAAGATACCTCGGGCCTCTTCTTTTTCTTGGAAGAATCATCCACCATTAAGACTTGGTTCACTTTGGATGGTAAGTGACCTTTAACAGTTTTCAACATGTTAAGTAACTCAGGCAAGCTGACGTCCAACTTATTAATATGAAAATTCATAACAAATTGTGTTAAGGTGTCTGGGAGTGATTGCAAGATCAAATCTTGACTTAACTCCCCGTCCATAATGAATCCTAGTTGTCCAAACTTTTCAATCAAATTGATCACTTTCAGGACATGAGTCTCAACAGTAGTGCCCTCAGTCATACGAGATCGGAAGAGCTCTTTAGATATCTGATATCTAGCAGTCCTACTTTGCTCACCATACAACTCTTTGAGGTGCAACAATATAGTAGGAGCATCCATAGTTTCATGCTGACGCTGAAGCTCGTTACTTATGGATGTGAGCATAATATATTGAGCCACATATGCATCATCTTGCCACTTTCTAAAAGTAGCAATATCTTCCTCAGAGGCTATTTTTGCAACAGTTGCAGGGACTGGCGAATTTAGAACATAAGAAAGCTTTTCAGCAGTGAGAATAATTCTCAGATTTCTTAACCAATCTGTGTAATTCAATCCGGTCAGTTTGTTAGCATCAAGTATGCTACGCAGTGATAGTGAATGTGACATTTTCAAATTCTGCATATGAAAATAAAATAATATTTTAGCATACATTCATTTAATTAATTACCAAGATAAGTAGGTCTTATTTTAAATTAGTATCTCCCACTATTTTTTTTAAACTATATTACCCTCACTTATATATGTAAGACCCCAACTTTTTATGAATAAAATTTAATTTCCTCTACATATTATTTTAGATAGTAAGGTGTTGATTTGATAAATGTGATAAGTTATGGGTGATATGTGCAAATTTTACAAAGTAAGCAAGTTGTCATAAAATATTCTTTGTGTCGGGGAATATTCGTTTAGTCAGGAAATATTCTTTTTGTCGGAGAATATTCGTACGACGGCGCAATCATTGGTTGACCCCATAAAGGAATAACTGTCGGATATAAAAAGCGACAGAAGTAACCTTTTTATAAAAATAACGGTAAAACTTTTACCGTTAAACTGTTGAAATACCCGGTGATAAAACTACAATAATATGCGTTATTGCACAGTAGCATACGGTATTGCACAATACTTCTAATTATTGATTTTTACATAAGAAGTCACTCATTCAATAATTATTACAGTAATTACTATTCAATATCTTATATTATTGATTCAATAATTGCTACATTGATAATTACATAGTATTTTATATTATTGATTCAATAATTATCACAGTAACCACTGCACAGTATTTTACATTAATAAATCAATAACTCATATTATTTAAATGATATTATTAGATAGCATTATTGGCAATGTCTAAAAAATTTTGTCGAGAAAAGGGGCTAGGTTATATAATTGCGTGCCAATAAGGATAAATCCTTATCGGAAAGCCTCCTCTTTCCTAGGAACGATCTGGTTGTCAATATTGTGATTCTATAATATTAATTGTTAATAATAATTGATGAATAAAATAAAAATTATTGATAAATATGAAAAATAAATATTTGATCAATTTTGATATAAATGGAGGAATTTTTAGTATGAGACATTTGCTGAAAGTTGGCATTTTATATTCTCCGATAAAATAATTTATTCAAATATATTATTATAATATTACATTATAATAGTATAATGTGATAATATAATATTATAATTTTATAATTTAAATGATAATATTATTATAATAAATTTATGGCATAAGAATAAAATGAGGTGGGAGAAAGTAAATTGAATTTGAATTCTTTTTAATAATTATAAATGTTTTTAATAAATTTAAAAACATATGTTTGGAAAGGTGGAGGTGATCATGTTAGTTTTGATTCCTTCTTTTTTCAAAGTAAGCATGCTGCAAAATCCTCCGTAGGAGCCTTTTGTCAGAAGTGGTGTGCTAAGCATTTTATATAAATAGATTGCTTAGTTAAGAAATGAAAATCACACCAGAATCAGAAAATTATTTCTCTATAATATTGATCGTATTTCTTATAAGTATAAGGATATTTTGAGTGTGGATAACACTGCAAGATTTTCTCAACATAATCTCCGTTATTCCAGTCAGAACTACTTTCCTATTAAGGTAAATGATATGTTTTTTTCTTGTAAAAGATGTTATTTTCTTTCAATATTCGTAAGGACTATTATTTTCTTTCATACTTTATAGTATGTAAGTAATATTATTTCGTTTCATATTCCTAAATTTAAACTTACTATGGTAAGTATTGCTTCTATAATTCCTGAAATGATTAGAAATTCTTTAAGGTTTGCGCTTCATCTAATATCATTTCACTAGAATATTGGTCTGAACTTTCTAATGAAATGTTAATCTTTTCGTGTCGAGGTACTATTCATACGGCACTATTTATGCATACGGTACTATTCACAAGTTCTATTCACAACGAAATTAATTTTTTTTTCTTTGTCCAAATTATCTTTTATGAATCTTATTCTTAAAATTGGATTCATGTTTTGATCATCATGTTGAGAATTTGGATATTTTTGAACTCTGGATAAATTGAATTATAAATCTCTAATATTTATCCTTGATCTCAATGGATTCGTTCTTTTTATCATTTTTCATCATCCTCGGTCTTAAATTGTAGTGAAAGTTATCTTTGTAGTGCAAAGATGAACCGTTGATTGATGAATATCTTTGGCACGTAGTGCAAAGATGAACTGTTTATTGATAAATATCTTTGGCCCGTAGTGCAAAGATAAATTATTGATTTAAAATATTTATTGATTGATGTTACAGGGATAAAATATTGATGATGGACTTTTAAATCATAGAAGATTGTAGACATAATGCTCTACTTAACTCTTCTAATGGATTATGATTTTCGCTGCAGTTGTTTATCTAAAACTTAGTGTCCATAATATTTTATCTGATTTATTTAAGGCTAACGATAATTTATTTTTTATTATCTTAGTCATAATATTTTTTATTGTGCTAGTTAAGCTCACCCTTTTCTTTCATTGTTCTCTTCAGGAAATGAGAATATAGCTGGGACTAGTCGGGGAATGGAGTGATAGTCCGAGATAGTGCTATAGTAGTACTCACTATTTTGTAAAATAGTGTGATAATAATTGTAACAAGGACTTAATTTGAACATTTATATTTTCTACATAATATCTGTATTGAAGCTCATAGTTTGTGTGGTCGTATTTTGCACGACAATTTAATATAAAAATATTTGGATTTGGATTCTGTACCATGTATTTGGCAACTCAGAATGGGTTGTGTGAACCTATTTTGGGGGCGTCACAGTTGGTATCAGAGCTTAGGAATATTATCTCTGGCAGAGATCTGGGATTAGAACTAGGAGGGGAAAGACAAGTAAAACCTTTGCTAGTGTGTCCTACCTAACCTTATTTGTTATTTAGTTGGTCGGTCGGAATATAGGGATAATATATGACATATCAATTTCTTTAATTAGCTCTTATTTTGTGGCAGTATTTGAGAATGACATCTGAAAATCTAAGCAATGGAGCATTTGAGACCATTGAGACACCGCCAATTAATAAATAGGATAGTGTGTCTCAGAAAGGCAATAATACTCCTGTAAACAACACCACCGATCAAATGATGAACGATGGAGTGTTTAGGAGCTTTCTACAATTCATGCAAAACTTGACGAGAGAGACTCCTGTTCAAAATGCAGGTGGAAACTATAATAACTCCCGACTTGTCACTGCTAAGCAATTCAAGGAGTTGGGACCGCCGGAGTTTTTGGGAAAGCCAGATCCACTCAAGACAAAAACTTGGGTTAAATAAATCACCAAAATATTTGATGTCCTAGGATGCATAGAGGAGCAAAAGGTTCCCTTCGCCACCTTTATGTTCCGTGGAGAGGCAGATTACTGGTGGGAATTTGTGAAGCGTACTAATCTTTTCGCACTTAAGATGTCTTGGGAGATGTTTCAGAAATTATTCAACGACAAGTACTTTCCAGAAAGTATTCGTCATATGAAGGAGGTGGAATTCATCAAACTGGAACAGAACAAGATGACTGTATCTCAATACGAGGCCAAGTTTGCGGAATTATCCCGGTTTGCATATCATTTGCTGGATAATGAGGAACGAATGACACGAATGTTTTTGAGAGGTTTGAAACCTGAAATTCGTCAATACCTCATTTCTCACAAACTTTATTTGTATTCAGATGTTGTGAATAGGGCTCAATTATTGGAGCGAGATAATGAGACTGTCCAACCAAAGGGCAACAACCGACAAAACAATAATAGTCATATCGATGGCAACAGTCATCGGAACAATGATAACCAGCATGGAGGAAATTATCATGTCAGAAATTATAACGGGTCGAATTTATTTGAACCGTGATTCTAGGGACAGAATCCTTTTAAGGGAGGAAAGATGTGACGAATGAGAATTTTGTATTTTAATTTAAATATTTATTGAATTAAATAAATATTTTTGATGATTTATTTATTTAGTTAAATAATTATTTGATAGAATTGTGGTAGATTAATTTAATTATATGTGTTACATTGATTAAATTAATTGTGGAGTATTTTTATAATTCAAAGTATGAATTTAATTGAATTTATCTGATTAAATGAATTATTTAATAAACATAAGGTTATTCTAATGATTTGACATAATTAATAAATGAGAATTTTAATTACGTGACGATGTGATTTAATGTGTAATATAATCTTTTATTTAATTGAATTTAAATAAGATTATTTGATTAATTAATGTGTGACGATTAAACTAATATAATAAATACTTTAATTAAAATAATGAGAAATGAGTAAGAAAAGGGAACAACCAAACATGCCTTTAAGAAAGTGGGTGTCAGTTAATCCCATTATTGATTTAACTGACACCATGATCTGACAGTTAAATTATATATACATATATTATATGTATTATAACTTATATATTATCAGTATCATATATCATATAGCATATTCATCAGAGAGAATAGTTCAGAGAAAATTGAGAGAAAAGATTGAAGGAGAATTAAAGAGTTTAAGTTTCTATCATCATCAAACAAGAAAGCAAAGGGTATGATTCTTCAACCCAAATTCTTAAATTCACGTTCTTATATTTTCTCCATGAAAATTATTTTTAAGTTCTCTGTAACAAAATTTGTTGATGATTGTAAGCTATATGATTTTATGTATGTTAATATATGTTCATAACATATTTTCTATCATCTATATATGTTTTAAAACAATCAAAACTATATAATTATGCTTAAATTAGAATTTCAAAAGTCACAGAGTATGAAAAGTATGAATATGGCCCATATGTACAAAATATCATGCTGTAATTGTATATTAAAGTTTAAATTAATGGTTGATTATGATTATGCATGTTAAAACGAACAAAACAGAATTCAAACAGACAGAATCGGTGTTATAACGAATCTGTAATGATGAATTTCATGTTTCTTCTAAAAACTTTGAACAACACCAAAAACAGTAAAATTAGGTGTTTTAATTTGAGTAATTACGTGATCTAAAGTGTTAAAAACATGCTAGAAGTGTTATATGATGTCTCTGTTAAGTTATTAGTTCATGAGTAACAGTAATTTTGTTGTGTTAGTTTAATTTGGGATTTATTTATATTTATTTGGCCTTTTCTGTGTTTTTCGTGAACACTGTCAGACTATTCTGCGACTTTGAAAAACATCAAAAACATTAAATTTAGGTGTTCTAATTGGAGTAATTATGTGATCTAAATTGTTAAAAACATGCTAGAAATGTTATATGATATTTCTGTTAAGATTATAAATAATGGGTAACAGTAAATTGTTATGTTAGTTTAATTTGGCATTTATTTGGCTTTTCTATGTGTTCTCCGCGAACTGCAGCAACTCTATTTGCGCAGTGGCGCGGCCGCGCCGCTCCAAGGCATAATTGGAGCACGCCCACTCCATGTGGCACTGCCGCACCGTTCCAAGGCATAATTGGAGCGCAACCGTGCCGATTAGCAATTTGCCCAAAAATTTTTACTTAAATATTCAAGTCCAGAAATGTGTTTTAAAACCTAATGTAATGAACATGATGACATGTTAACCATATATTGAGATATTAAAATAATTCATTAACTTATTTTACGTGATTAATTGATAAGTTAAATACGTTATGTAAACCCATTATTCGTAAAGTCTAATAACGCGTTTAAGATTGATGCTTGTGATTCGATCAGACTTAGAATTAATTATTATTGCGAATGTAATGATATATAGGGTTAATTGAGGAACGAGAATTTTATTTGTAGCTTGTGCACGAGGCAAGTTTCCTAAACTTTACTTTTAATTAAACAAGTTCCTATCCTTGATTCATTATCATGATACAAGTTCCTTAAACTCTAAGTTATTCATTGAGCAAGTCCTAGAATTATATTTCTATATTGAGCAAGTTCTTATTCTTGTTTATTCAAGTTGAGATTCCATATGAGATGTTATAATTCCTTTAAAATATTACTTCAGTTATACAATACTTATTCGATTGTATACTCTTAAGATTTATTATTCGATTTGAATATCAATGTTATTGTTGAACCTTGTAAGACTAGCGAACCCTTAATGATTCGACTAGTCCATAGTTGATGAACGTTCTAAATTCTAGCACCTTACAACTGGTCAAACAAGTCATGAATGCGAGGTAACGAATACCTATTTTTGATGGTGACATGGTTCAACTCCCGATAGTCAATACAAAGTCGCATACTCCCGTCTTTCTTATTTACGAATAAAATAGGAGCACCCCAAGGAGATATGGTAGGACGATTTAAACCAATGTCTAACAACTCCTGTAGTTGGACCTTTAACTCCTGAAGTTCAATAGGAGCCATTCGCTATGTGGTTTTGGAAATGGGTTTTGTACTGGGTTCAAGGTCAATAAAAAATTCGACTTCATGTTATGGGGGTAGATCAGGAAGTTCTTCGAGAAATACATCAAGGAATTTATTAACAATAGAAATATCATTCAAATCTGACGTATTCTTGTTTAAATCGGTGACATGGGCTAAAAAAGCTTGACATTCGTTTTTCAATAAATGAATAGCTTTATGACTTGAAATGACAATGATTGATTTTAGTGGTTTGGTTGTTTGAATTTTCATAACAGGTTGGTTAGAAATATGAAAGGTAACAACCTTACGAAAATAATCAATTTTAGCATGATGAGTGGTTAACCAGTCGATTCCTAAAATCACATCAAATGCAAGTATTTTTAAAGAGATGAGATCAACAGGTAATGTGAGGGTGCCAATTTGAATCAAACAAGATTTGTAAACTGTGGATGTAACAAAGGTTTCTCCCAACGGAGTTTTTGTAAGATCCCAACTTTTTATGAATAAAATCTAATTTTCGCTACATATTATTTTAAATAGTAAGGAATTGATTTGATAAATGAGAGAAGTTATGGGTGATATGTGCAAATTTTACAAAGTAAGCAAGTGATTATAAAATATTCACTATGTCGGGAAATATTCATTTGGTCGGAGAATATTCTTTTTGTCGGAGAATATTCGTACAACGGTGCAGCCATTGGTTGACCCCACAACGGAACAATTGTCGAATATAGAAAGTGGCAGAAATAATCTTTTTATAAAAATAACGGTAAAACTGTTACCGTTAAGCTGTTGAAATACTCGGTGATAAAAATACAGTAATACGCGTTGTTGCACAGTAGCACACGGTATTACACAGTATTTCAAATTATTGGTTCTTACGTAAGAAGTCACTCATTCAATAATTGTTACAGTAATTACTGTTCAATATTTTATATTATCGATTCAATAATTGCTACATTGATAATTGTATAATATTTTATATTATTGATTTAATAATTGCTACATTTATATTTTATATTATTGATTCAATAATTATCACAATAACCACGGCACAGTATTTCACATTATTAAATCAATAATTCATATTATTTGATTAATATTATAAGATAACATTATTTACAATGTCTAGAAAGTTCTGTCGAGGAAAGGGGCTAGGTTATATAATTGTGCGCCAATGAGGAGAAATCTTTATCGAAAACCCCCCTCTTTCCTAGGAACAATCTGGTTGTCAATATTGTAATTCTATAATATTAATTATGAATAATAATTGATGAATAAAATAAAAAATTCTTGATAAATATGATAAGTAAATATTTTTCTAATTTTGATATAAAGGGAGGAGTTTTTAGCATGAGACATTTGTTGAAAGTTGACATTTTATCTTCTCTGATAAAATTAATTCATTCAAATATATTATTATAATATTACATTATAATAGTATAAGTTTATAATTTGAATGGTAACATTATTATAATAAATTCATGGTATAAAAATAAAAGGAGGTGGAAGAGAGAAAAATTAAATTTGAATTCTTTTTAATAATTATAAATGTTTTAATATGTATAGATATGTATATATATATATATATATATATATATATATATATATATAAACATGTGGGCAACTTGAATTGTCAAGTGTGGTGTGCTGAAGTTTTCAAAAGTGTGGTGCTTGAAAATCCTCTGTGGGTTTCACTTGTCAACATTGGTATTCTGGCATTTTTCTATAAATAGTGTAAGACCCCAACTTTTTATGAATAAAATTGAATTTCCTCTATATATTATTTTGAAATAGCAAGGGGTTGATTTGATTAATGTGATAAGTTATGGATAAAATATACAAAATATTTTAAAATAAATAAGTGGTTATAAAATATTCATTGTTGTTGGAGAATATTCGTACGACGGCGCAGCCATTTGTGGGCCCCATAACAAAAAACTGTCGGATGAAGAAAACGACAAGAATAAGTTTTCTATAAATAACGGTGTAACGGTTACCGTTAACACTGTTGAAATACCCGGTGGTTAAAATAAAGTAATACGCTTTGTTGCACAGTAGCGCACGGTATTGCACTTTATTTTATATTATTGTTGATTCAATAATTGTCACTGCACAATATTTTACTTTATCAAATCAATAATTCATATTATTTGAATAATATTATTTGACAACATTATTGACAATGTCTAGGAAGTTCTGTCTAGGAAAGGGGTTAGGTAATTGCGTGCTAGTAAGGAGAAATCCATAACGGAAGACCCCCTCTTTCTTGGGAATGACCTGATTGTCAATATTGTGGTTCTGTAATATTATTTGTGAATAATTAATTATTGATAAAAATGATAAAAAAATATTAATTCAATGTGGATATAAATGGAGGAATTTTTTAGCAAAAATGACAATTATTGAGAATAGATATTTTATCTGTTCTGATAAAATAATTCATTCAAATATATTATTATAATATTACATTATAAGTGTATAATGTGATAATATAATAGTGATGATATTTTTTTACAAAACATTCACGATATATGAATAAAATGAGGAGAAAGAGAGCAAATTGGGTCCGAATTAATTTTGTTACAATAAATGCTAAAAACATATTTTGTGAGTTGGTGGGTCCCACTTGTTGTAATTGCAGATTTTTTTGGATTGTAAATATGTTGGTGCGGGAGAAAAGAAAGAAGAAAAGAAAAGGAATCGTCCGGTTGTGAATTGTCAATATTGGTAGCCTGCAAAATCATCCGTATGTAAATTCCGGTCATTTTTCGTTCGAAATTTGGAAAAACTTTCTTCTACAAAGTTGTAGAGAATTAAATTTCATATGAGATTGACATAAGGTTCGTAGTTTTCTTATAAAGGGATATTTATTATGAATTATTGAAGTTTCTGAATTTTTTTTAAATTTAAAATATTTTGGTGGAGATTTTCTGGAAGGGGGTGGGACCCACTGTCCTTTTGATGTGCAAATGCTGAAATTTTGCTGGGATTTCCAAGTTGGCGTCCGAGAGAAAAAAATAATAATATTTTATTAAATTTTCTGCTTTGGTGTTCTAAGCAATTTCTTATAAATAGGGTGCTTAGTTAGAATTGAAAATCATACCAGAATCAGAAGTTTCTTTCTCTATAATATCGAGCGTATTTTTGTGAGTATTTAGATACTTCGAGAGTTGATAAGCAGTGCAAGTTTTCTTCAGCATTATATTCGATATTCCAGTCAGAAGTACTTGTCTTTTGAGGTAAGGGATGCTATTTTTTTTTTTCGTAAACGATGTTATTTCTTTTAATATCATTTCATTAAAATATTGGTATAAATTTTATTATGAAATTTTTACCTTTTCATGTAGGGGTTACTATTCACGTATACGACACTATTCACGTATATGATACTATTCATGAATACGGTACTATTCACGAGTACTATTCACGAAGTATGATTTTTCTTATAAAATTTTCACCTTTTCATATCGGGGTTACTATTCACGTATACGGCACTATTCACGAATACGGTACTATTCACGAGTACTATTCATGAAGTATGATTTTTCTTATGAAATCTTTACCTTTTCATATCAGAGTTACTATTCACGTATACGACACTATTCACGAATACGGTACTATTCACAGAAAAATTAAATTTTCTTTTCTTTGTCTAAGTTGTCTGTTATGGTTCATATCTTTGATTGAATCCATGTTTTGAACTTCATTCTTGAATTTTGCTCCACAATTAATTATTATGGAGTATTGTTGAACTTGGATAAACTAATTTACGAATCCCTAATCTTTGTCCTTTATCTCACTGGATTCGTTATTAATATTATTTTTCATCATCTTTAGTCTTAAATGGTGATATAAACGAATATCTTTGGCCTATAGTACAAAGATGAATGGTTACTTGATGAATATCTTTGGTCTGTAGTGCAAAGATGAATGATTATTTGATGAATATCTTTAGTCTGTAGTGCAAAGATGAATGTTTACCTGATAAATATCTTTGGCCCGTAGTGCAAAGATGGACATGTGTTGAGATGAACATGACCACTTGTGATACAAATGAATATCTTTGGCCCGTAGTGCAAAAATAAATATTTGATTTGAGATATATTTTGATTGTCAGGGATAAAATATTGATGATGGACTTTTAAATCATAGAAGATAGTAGTCATCATTTTCTACTTAACTTATCTGATGAATTGTCGTTTCCGCTGCAGTTGTTGATCCAAAACTTGTTGTCTATAATATTTTAGCTGATTTGTTGAAGACTAACGATAATTTATTCTTCATTATCTTAGTCATAATATTCTTTACTGGGCTAGTTGAGCTCACCCTTTTATTTTATTGTCTTCTTCAGGAAATGAGAATGTTGTAGGGACTAGTTGGGGAACAGAGTGATGGACAGAGTTAGAGCAGTAGTAGTCCTCACTATTTTTGTAAAATAGTATGATAATAATTGTAATTATTGAGGACTGAATTTGAGCATTTATATTTTGTATTATATACGATATGTATTGAAGCTCACAGCTTGTATGGTCGTATTTCTCATGACCTTTCGTTATAAAAGATTGTATTTGGATTCTGTACCATGTATTTTGGCGACTCAGAATGGGTTGGGTTGATTGGACCTATTCTGGGGGCGTCACAGTTTGTATCAGAGCTTAGGGATATGTTCTCTGGCGGAGATCTATGAATAGAACTAGGAGGGGTGAGATGAGTAAATCCTTTGCTAATGTGTTCTACCGAAGCTTATTTGGTATTTAATTGGTCAGTCGAAGCATAGTGTTAATATGTGATATATTAATTTGTTTAATTAACCCCTGTTTTATGGCATTATTTGAGAATGGCAGCTGAAAATCTAAACAATAGAGTGAATGAGACCGTTGAGACACCTTTAATCACCAACCAGGAGAACATGCAACAGGAAGGCAATATTCCTCCTTTAAACAACGTCACCGATCAAACGATGAACAATCGGATGTTTAGAAGCTTTTTACAGTTCATGCAAAACCAAATGAGGGAGACTCGTGTTCAAAATACGGGTGGAAATAATAGCAACTCGAGGCTTGTCACCGCCAAACAGTTCAAAGAGTTGGGACCACCACAATTTTTGGGAAAGCCGGATCCGATCAAGGCGGAAACGTGGGTTAAGCAAATTACCAAGATATTTGATGTCTTGGGATGCACGGAGGAACAGAAGGTTCTATTCGCCACCTTTATGTTCCATGGAGAGGCAGATTACTGGTGGGAATCTGTGAAGCGTACCCAGTCTGCCGCACTCAAGATGTCTTGGGAGGCGTTCCAGAAACTATTCAATGACAAGTACTTTCCAAAAAGTATTCGTCATATGAAAGAGGCAGAGTTTATCAAACTGGAATAGAACAACATGTCTGTGTCCCAGTACGAGGCTAAGTTCGCGGAGTCATCCCGGTTCGCATCTTATTTGGTGGAGAATGAGGAATGTATGACACAGATGTTTCTGAGAGGTTTGAAACCTGATATTCGTCAATACCTCATTTCTCACAAATTTTCTCTATATTCAGATGTTGCTCAATTATTAGAGCGGGATAATGAGTCTGTTCAACCAAGGGACCACAACCAAGGTCGTACCGATGATAGCAGTCATCAGAACAATGACAATCAGCGGGGAGGAAAGTATCATAACAGAAGTGGTAACCACTCCGGTGGTAATCGTGGCATGATAATAGAAGAAGTGAGTCGGGAGGAGATTTCAAGAAGAGAAGGTACAACAATGGGAACGTGAAGAAGTCGACAGCAGCACCAACATCAACTGTTTCTAGGGGAGGAGAACGACCACCGGTCGTATGCTATAAATATGGACAAGAGGGACACATCAGTCCAAACTGCCCACAACAATTCAAGGTGTGTTATAACTGTGGAAAGGAAGGTCATATAGCTCGAGATTATCCTGTAGTGAAACCAAGTCCAGTGGGGGTGGTGATTCCAAAGGCTTTCGACAAGTCGAAGTCGGTGGTTTCTAAAAGAGCGTCTATCGTAACTGTCCAAAATGCGAGGAACCCGTACGAGGTGATCACGGGTAAGCTAATCATAAATTCTTACGAAGTTTATACCTTATTAGATACCGGTGCTACCCATTCTTTTATTTCACCTACTTGTGCTCAACTTTTTAACTTGACTTCTGAGAAATTAGACTTTGACTTATCTGTTGAAACTCCGTTAGGTGAAACCTTCGTTACATCCACAGTTTGCAAATCTTGTTTGATTCAAGTTGGCACCCTCACATTAGCTGTTGATCATATCTCTTTGAAAATACTCGAATTTGATGTGATTTTTGGAATCGACTGGTTAACCACTCATCATGCCAAAATTGATTGTTTCGTAAGGTTGTTAGCTTTAATTCAAACAACCAGACCACTAAAATCAATCAATGCCATTTCAAGTCATAAAGCTATTCGTTTATTGAAAAACGGATGTCAAGCTTTTTTAGCCCATGTCACTGATTTAAATCAGAATACATCAGATTTGAATGATATTTCTGTTGTTAATGAGTTTCCTGATGTATTTCCCGAAGAAATTCCCGGTCTATCTCCAGAACGTGAAGTTGAATTCTTTATTGACCTTGAGCCCGGTACAAAACCCATTTCATATCGAATGACTCCTATTGAACTTCAGGACTTAAAGGTCCAACTACAGGAGTTGTTAGACATTGGCTTCATTCGTCCTAGTACGTCTGTGACGCCCCTAAAATAAGTTCAATACTCAATCCATTTTGAGTCGCCAAATACACTTAACAAAATTCAAATACAATCTTTCATATCACACGGTTGTGCAAAATACGACCACACAACTGTGAGTGTCAATACAGACATGTAGAAAATATTAACATTCAAACTAAGTTCTCATTACATTTATTATCACACTATTTTAAATAAAAAAAATAGTGAGGACTTCTACAGCTCTAACTCGGACCATCACTCCATTCCCCAACTAGTACCCGCGATATTCTCATTTTCTGAAGAGAACAATGGAAGAAAAGGGTGAGCTCAACTAGCCCAGTAAAGAATATTATGACTAAGATAATGAAAAATAAATTATTGTTAGCTTTCAATAAATCAGATAAAATATTATGGACAACAAATTTTAGATCAATATTCGCAGCGGAAATAACAATTCATTAGAAGAGTTAAGTAGAGAATGATGTCTACTATCTTCTTTGATTTAAAAGTCCATCATCAATATTTTATCCCTGTAACATCAATCAATATACATTTCGAATCAAATATCCATCTTTGCACGACGGGCCAAAGATATTCATTTGTATCATCAGTTGGTCATGTTCATCTCAACACTTGTCCATCTTTGCACTACGGGCCAAAGATATTCATCAGGTAATCATTCATCTTTGCACTACAGGCCAAATATATTCATCACGTAATTATTCATCTTTGCACTATAGGCCAAAGATATTCAGTTATATCACCATTTAGAACTAAGGATGATGAAAAATAATACGAATAACGGATCCAGTGAGATAAAGGACAAATATTAAAAAATTTATCCAGAGTTCAAGAATGAAGATCAAAACCTGGAACCAATCAAAGATGATTTGGAAGAAAAAAAAATATTTTTTTTATCGTGAATAGTAACTCGTGAATAGTAACTCATGAATAGTAATTCATGAATAGTAACTCGACATGAAAAGATAAAAATTTCACAAGAAAGTTCAGACCAATATTCCAGTGAAATAATATTAGATAAAGCGCAAAATTCAAGTAATATCTAATCATTTCAGGAATTATAGAAGCAATACTTACCGTAGTAAGTTTAGAGTTAGGAATCTGAAATGAAACAATATACGAAACTACAATTGGATTTTCACCCGTCTGGAGGTAGTCCGCTCAGACAGATTATTTCCACAATTTAATAACAACTGAATACGAAGGGTTATTCACCAGGCATGCAGTAGTCCGCGTAGACATTTTATTCTCACAGAATAATAAAAAATAGAATAACAACAGAATTTCACCATGCATGCAGTAGTCCGCGTAGACAGGTTATTCCAACAGAATAATAAAGAATGGAATAACAACCCTTACAAGTATTGAAAGAAAATAACTCTCTTCATAAATACGAAAGAAATAATATCCCTTACCTTAAAATTTGGAGACTGTACTAGCGTAATAGCAGAATACTCTTCTTCTTTCTCTCTTATTCTCTCTATACTTTCTCTCTCTATAGCTTTAGTGAATTGGTGAGAAATAATGAAGAAATGAGCTTCTATTTATAGGCTCGGCAGAGTAAGGGTAAAATAGTCTTTTTGCCATAATTTATGACATCATTGCTTACATCATCGATCTATGACATCATTGCTTACCTCATCGCTCCGATGACATCATTGCTTACCTCATCGCTTCGATGACATCATTGTTTGCATCATAAGAGTTCAAATTCAATTTGCACTCTTCCACCTCGTTTAACTTTTATACCATGAATTTACTATAATAATGTTACTATTTAAATTATAAAAATTATACTATTATATAATCACATCATACTACTATAATGTAATATTATAATAATATTTTTGAATGAATTATTTTATCGGACAAGATAAAATACCAATTTTCAACAAATGTCACATGTTAAAAATTTCTCCGTTTAAATTCACATTGAATAAATATTTCCTTATCATATATATCAAAAATTAATTATTCACAAATAATATTACAGAACTACAATATTGACAACCAGGTCGTTCCTAGGAAAGAAAGGGCCTTCCGATAAGAATTTCTCCTTACTGGCGCGCAATTAATTAACCCCTTTCCTAGACAGAACTTCCTTAGACATTGCCAATAATGCTATCTAATAATATTATTCAAATAATATGAATTATTGATTTGATAATTTAAAATAATGTGCAATGACAATTATTGAATCAATAATATAAAATAGCAAAGTAGCACTTATTGATATAAAATATCAATGTAGCAAATATTGAACCAATAAAATATTATGCAATTATTGAATCAATAATATAAAATATTGAATAGTAATTATTGTAACAATAATTGAGTAAGTGTCTTTCTACGTAAGAATCAATAATTCGAAATACTGTGCAATACCATGTGCTACTGTGCAACACCGCGTATTACTGTATTTTAACCACCGGGTATTTCAATAGTACTAACGGTAACAGTTTTGCCGTTATTTTTATAAAAAGGTTACTTCTGTCGCTTTCTATATCTGACATTCATTCAGTTGTGGAGTCCACCAATGACTGCGTCGTCGTACGAATATTCTCCGACAAAAAGAATATTCCTCGACCAAACGAATATTCCCTGACACAACGAATATTTTATAACCACTTGCTTACTTTGTAAACTTTGCACATTTCACCGATAACTTGTCACATTTATCAAATCAACACCTTACTATTTCAAAATAATATATAAAGAAAATTAAATCTTATTCATAAAATTTGGGGTCTTACAACGTCTTCTTGGGGTGCTCCTATTTTATTCGTAAAGAAGAAAGACGGGAGTATGTGATTTTGTATTAACTATCGGGAGTTGATCCATGTCACCATCAAGAATAGGTATTCGTTATGTCGCATTGATGACCTGTTCGACCAGTTTCAAGGTGCACAATTCTTTTCAAAGATCGATCTTCGTTATGGATATCATCAGTTAAAGATTAAAACTGATGATATTTCAAAGACTGCCTTTAGAACTTGATACGCGCATTATAAATTTCTAGTTATATCTTTCAGATTGACCAATGTTCATGCTATGTTCATGTACATGATGAACCGAATATTTGATAAATATTTGGATCATTTTGTGATTGTCATTATTGATGACATGCTAATATTTCTTTACTTAGAACGAACTCAACATATGACAACGACGTTGGCTCGAGCTGTTGAAAGATTATGAAAATACCATTCAATACCATCTTGGAAAAGCGAACGTGGTAGCTGACGCGTTGAGTAGAAGATCACATGTGGCAACGAGTGCGATGCTGTCAACACAAAGGCCCATTTTGTATGACTTACAAAGGATGGAGATAGAATTCAAGACTCCAGGGACCCACGTGATGATGTCAAGTATACGCGTAGAACCAGCTTTGATTGATAAAGTTAAAGCTGCTTAAGCTACAGACCCGGAGATGACGAATATGAAGAAGAAGGTGCAAGAAGATGCTATTCCTGAAGCAAGAATCGACGAAGAGGGAATACTTCGAGTAAACTCCAGACTTTGTATTCCTAACGATTTTGATTTGAAGTATAGAATCATGATGGAGGCACACAACACACCATTTGCAATCCATCCTAGGAGTACCAAAATATATCGTAATCTTCGACATACATTTTGGTGCGGTAATATGAAGAGAGAGATCGCGAAGTTTATCTTGAGGTGTTTAACGTGTAAACGTGTCAAGGCGGGGCATCAAGTGCCAAACGGCCAGTTTGCAGAAAGCTATGGGCACCGATTTATAATTCATTGGTCCATTTGAGATCCTTGACAGAGTAGGAACTGTGGCCTATAGACTCGCTTTACCTCCAAGCATGTCTCGTGTTCATAACGTTTTTCACATATCCGTGCTACGTAAATATATGAAAGACCCAAACCACATTATTGAGTTAGAACCAGATAAGATAGTCGAAGATTTAACGTACGAGGAGGTACCTGTCAAGATCTTGGATAGGAAGGAGCATGTCCTACGCTTAAAGGTTATACCCCAAGTTAAAGTTTTATGGAGGAACCATGCTATTGAGGAAATGACCTGGGAGTTGAAATAAAATATGAAAGCGAGGTATCCTCAGCTTTTTAAAATACCAGGTACGCGCGTCAATTTTGAGGACGAAATTTCATGAGGGGAGGTTATAAGACCCCAACTTTTTGTGAATAAAATTGAATTTTCTCTATATATTATTTTGAAATAGTAAGGCGTTGATTTGATTAATGTGGTAAGTTATGGGTAAAATGCATAAATATTTCAAAATAAGTAAGTGATTATAAAATATTAATTGTTGTCGGGGATTATTCGTACGACGGCGCAGCCATTTGTGGGCCCCATAACAGAAAATTATTGGATGAAAAAAATGACAAGAATAAGTTTTCTATAATTAACGGCGTAAAGGTTACCGTTAACACTGTTGAAATATCCGGTGGTTAAAATAAAGTAATACGCGTTGTTGCACAGTAGCACACGGTATTGCACAATATTTTATATTATTGTTGATTCAATAATTTTCACTGCACAGTATTTTACTTTATCAAATCAATAATTCATATTATTTGAATAATATTATTAGACATCATTATTGGCAATGTCTAGGAAGTTCTGTCTAATAAAGGGGTTAGGTAATTGCGCGCCAGTAAGGATAAATTCTTATCGGAAGACCCCCTCTTTCCTGGGAACGACCTGATTGTCAATATTGTGGTTCTGTAATATAATTTGTGAATAATTAATTATTGATAAAAATGATAAGAAAATATTTATTCAATGTGGATATAAATGGAGGAATTTTTAGCAAAAGTGACAATTATTGAGAATAGATATTTTATCTGTTCTGATAAAATAATTCATTCAAATATATTATTATAATATTACATTATAAGTGTATAATGTGATAATATAATAGTGATGATATTTTTTTACAAAAAAATCACGATATATGAATAAAATAAGGAGAAAGAGAGCAAATTGGGTCCCAATTAATTTTGTTACAATAAATGCTAAAAATATATTTTATGAGTTGGTGGGTCTCACTTGTTATTGTAATTGCAGAATTTTTTAGATTGTCAATATGTTGGTGTGGTAGAAAAGAAAGAAGAAAAGAAAAAAAATCGTCCGGTTGTGAATTGTCATTATTGGTAACCTGCAAAATCATCCATATGTAAATTCGGGTTATTTTTCGTTCGGAATTTGGAAAAACTTTCTTCTACAAAGTTGTAGAGAATTAAATTTCATATGGAATAGACATAAGGTTCGTATTTTTTTGATAAAAGGGCTATTTATTATGAATTATTGAAGTTTCTGAATATTGTTTAAATTTAAAATATTTTAGTGGAGATTTTCTAGAAGGGGGTGGGACCCACTGTCCTTTTGATGTGCAAATGCTGAAATTTTGCTGGGATTTCCAAGTTGGCATCCACGAGAAAAAATAATAATAATATTTTATTAAATTTTCTGCTTTGTTGTTCTAAGCATTTTCCTATAAATAGGGTGCTTAGTTAGAATTGAGAATCACACCAGAATCAGAAGTTTCTTTCTCTATAATATCGAGCGTATTTTTGTGAGTATTTAGATACTTTGAGAGTTGATAAGCAGTGCAAGTTTTCTTCAGCATTATATCCGATATTCTAGTCAGAAGTACTTGTCTTTTGAGGTAAGGGATGCTATTTTTTTTTTTGTAAATGATGTTATTTCTTTCAATATCATTTCATTGAATATTGGTATGAATTTTATTATAAAATTTTTATCTTTTCATGTCGGGGTTACTATTCACATATACGACACTATTCACGTATACGACACTATTCACGAATAAGGTACTATTCACGAGTACTATTCACGAAGCATGATTTTTCTTATAAAATTTTTACCTTTTCATATCAGGGTTACTATTCACGTATACGGCACTATTCACGAATACGGTACTATTCACGAGTACTATTCATGAAGTATGATTTTTCTTATGAAATCTTTACCTTTTCATATCGGGGTTACTATTCACGTATACAGCACTATTCACGAATACGGTACTATTCACAAAAAAATTAAATTTTCTTTTCTTTGTCCAAGTTGTCTGTTATGGTTCCTATCTTTGATTGGATCCATGTTTTGAACTTTATTCTTGAATTTTGCTCCACAATTGATTATTATGGAGTATTCTTGAACTTGGATAAACTAATTTACGAATCCCTAATCTTTGTCCTTTATCTCACTGGATTCGTTATTAATATTGTTTTTCATCATCGTCAGTCTTAAATGGTGATATAAATCTTTGGCCTGTAGTGCAAAGATGAATGGTTACTTGATGAATATCTTTGGCCTGTAGTGCAAAGATGAATGATTATTTGATGAATATCTTTGGCCTGTAGTGCAAAGATGAGTGTTTACCTGATGAATATCTTTGGCCCGTAGTGCAAAGATGGACAGATATTGAGATGAACATGACCACTGGTGATACAAATGAATCTCTTTGGCCCATAGTGCAAAAATGAATATTTGATTTGAGATATATATTGATTGTCAGTGATAAAATATTGATGATGGACTTTTAAATCATAGAAGATATTAGTCATCATTTTCTACTTAATCTTCTAATGAATTGTTGTTTTCGCTGCAGTTGTTGATCTAAAACTTGTTGTCCATAATATTTTATCTGATTTGTTGAAGAGTAACGATAATTTATTCTTCATTATATTAGTCATAATATTCTTTACTAGGCTAGTTGAGCTCACCCTTTTATTCTATTGTCCTCTTCAGAAAATGAGAATGTTGTAGGGACTAGTCGGGGAACAGAGTGATGAGCAGAGTTAGAGCAGTAGTAGTCCTCACTATTTTTTTAAAATAGTGTGATAATAATTATAACTGTTGAGGACTGAATTTGAGCATTTATATTTCGTATTATATACGATATGTATTGAAGCTCACAGCTTGTATGGTCGTATTTCTTACGACCTTTTGTTATAAAAGATTGTATTTGGATTCTGTACCATGTATTTTGGCTACTCAAAATGAGTTGGGTTGATTGGACCTTTTCTAGGGCGTCACAAATAGGGTGCTTAGTTAAGAAATAAAAATTACACCAGAATCAGAAAATTCTCTCTCTATAATATTGAGCGTATTTCTTGTGAGTATAAGGATAGTTTGAGTGTGGATTACAATGCAAGATTTTCTCAACATAATATCCGATATTCCAGTTAGATCTAGTATTCTACTAAAGTAAAGGATATTATTTTTCTCGTAAATGATGTTATTTTCTTTCAATATTCATAAAGAATATTATTTTCTTTCATATTCCATATTATGAAAGTGATAATATTTCATTTTATATTCCTAAATTTAAACTTACTACAGTAAGTATTGCTTCGATAAATGATCAAAAATTCCTTGAGTTTTGCCCTTCATCTAATATCATTTCACTAGAATACTGGTCTGAACTTTCTTATGAAATTTTTATCTTTTCATAGCGGGGTACTATTCATTCGGGTACTATTTACAAGGTACTATTCATGGGGTACTATTCACAATTTTTTTTCTGTCCAAATTATCTTTGATTGGATCCATGTTTTGATCTTTATTTTTGAACTCTGGATAAATTCTCTAATATTTGTCCTTTATCTCACTAGTTTCGTTCTTTATATTATTTTTCATCATCCTCAGTCTTAAATTGTGTTGAAAGTTATCTTTGGCTCATAGTACAAAGATGAACTGTTATATTTATGAATATCTTTGGCCTGTAGTGCAAAGATGAGCTGTTGATTTAAGAATATCTTTGACCTGTAGTGCAAAGATGGATAGGTGTTTGGCTTGATCATGACCACTGGTGATACAAACGAATATCTTTGGCCCGTAGTGCATGGATAATTCGTTGATTAAAATTATTATTGATTGGTGTTACAGGGATAAAATATTAAAAATGAACTTTTATATCAAAGAAGATAGTAGACATCATTCTCTATTTAACTCTTCTAATGAATTGTTATTTCCGTTGCATTTGTTGATCTAAAACTTATTGTCCATCATATTTATCTGATTTATTGAAGTCTAACGATAATTTATTCTTCATTATCTTAGTCATAATATTCTTTACTGGGCTAGTTGAGCTCACCTTTTTCTTCTATTGTTCTCTTAAAGAAATGAGAATATCGCGAGGACTAGTCTAGGAATAGAGTGATGGTCCGAGATAGAACGGTAGAAGTCCTTACTATATTATAAAATAGTGTGATAATAATTGTAATGAGGACTTATTTGAGTGTTTATATTTTTGTATTATATACGATGTGTATTGAAGCTCGCAGTTTGTGTGGTCGTATTTTGCATGACCGTTTGTTATAAGAAGATTTGTATTCAGATTCTGTACCATGTATTTGGCGACTCAGAATGGGTTGTGTGAACCTATTTTGGGGGCGTCACAGTTGGTATCAGAGCTTAGGGATATGATCTCTGGCGGAGATCTGAGAATAGAATTAGGAGGGGAGAGACGAGTAAAACCTTCGCTAATGTGACCTACTTAAGCTTATTTGTTATTTAATTGGTAGGTCGGAACATAGGGATAATATGTGACATGTAAATTTCTTTAATTAACCCTTGTTTTGTGGCAGTATTTGAGAATGACAGCTGAAAATCTAAACAATGGAGCATATGAGACCATTGAGACACCTCTATTCACCAACCAGGATAATGTGCAACAGGAAGGCAATAATCCTCCTGTAAACAACACCACCAATCAAACGATGAACGATGGGATGTTGAGAAGCTTTTTACAATTCATGCAAAATCAGGCAAGAGAGACTCCTGTTCAAAATGCAGGTGGAAACAATGGTAACTTGCGGCTTGTCACTGCCAAGCAATTCATGGAGTTGGGACCATTAGAGATTTTGGGAAAGTAAGATCCACTCAAGGCAGAAGCTTGGGTTAAGCAAATCACCAAGATATTTGATGTCCTGGGGTGCACAGAGGAGCAAAAGGTTCTATTCGCCACCTTTATGTTCCGTGGAGAGACAGATTACTGGTGTGAATCTGTGAAGCGTACTCATCTTTGTGCACTTAAGATGTCTTGGGAAGAGTTCCAGAAATTGTTCAACGATAAATACTTTCCTGAAAGTATTCGTCATATGAAGGAGGTAGAATTCATTAAACTGGAACATAACAATATGACTGTGTCCCAATACGAGGCCAAGTTTGTGGAGTTATCCCGGTTTGCATCTCATTTGGTGGATAATGAGGAACGAATGACACGAATGTTTTTGAGAGGTTTGAAACCTGAAATTTGTCAATACCTCATTTCTCACAAACTTTGTTTGTATTCAGATGTTGTGAACAGGGCTCAATTACTTGAACGAGATAATAAGTCTGTTCAACCAAGGGACAACAACCATGGTTGTACCGGTGGCAACGGTCATCGGAACAATGATAACCAGCGGGGAGGAAATTATCATGCCACAAATGGTAACCACTCCGGTGGTAATCATGGCTATGATAATAGAAGAAGTGAGTTGGGGGAAATTTCAAAAAGAGAATGTACAACAATGACAACGTAAAGATGTCGGCAATAGCACCAACAACAGTTTCTCTGGAAGGAGAACGACCACCAGTTAGATGCTACAGATGCGGAAAGGAGGGACACATCAGTCCAAACTGTACACAGCCTTTCAAAGTGTGTTTCAGTTGTGGGAAGGATGGTCACATAGCTCGATTTTATCCTGTAGTGAAATAAAGTCCAGCAGGGATGGTGACACCAAAGGTTGTCCCAGACAAGTCAAAGTTGGTGGTCCAGGGAAGAGCTTTTGTTGTGACTACCCAAAAAATGAGGAACTCGAACGAAGTTATCACGGGTAAACTAATCATAAACTCTTGCGAAGTCTATACCTTATTAGATACCGGTTTTACCTATTCTTTTATTTCACCTTCTTGTGCTCAACGTTTGAACTTGAACCCTGACAAATTAAAATTTGACTTATCTGTTGAAACTCTGTTGGGAGAAACCTTCATTACATCCACAATTTACAAATCTTGCTTGATTCAAATTGGAACCCTCACATTACCTGTTGGTCTCATCTCTTTGAAAATACTTGCATTTGATGTGATTTTAGGAATCGATTGGTTAACCACTCATCATGCAAAAATTGATTATTTTCGTAAGGTTGTTAGTTTTCATATTCCTAACCAACTTGTTATGCGAATTCAAATAACCAAACCACTAAAATCAATCAATGTCATTTCAAGTCATAAAGCTATTCATTTATTGAAAAATAGATGTCAAGTTTTCTTAGCCCATGTCACCGATTTAAACAAGAATACGCCAAATTTGAATGATATTTCTATTGTTAATAAATTTCCTGATGTATTTCCCGAAGAACTTCCTGGCCTACCCTCAGAAGGTGAAGTTGAATTCTTTATTGACCTTGAACCCGGTACAAAACCCATTTTCAAAATCCCATATTGAATGGCTCCTATTGAACTACAGGAGTTAAAGGTTCAACTATAGGAGTCATTAGACGTCGGCTTTATACGTCCTAGTACATCGCCTTGGGGTGATCCTGTTTTATTCGTAAAGAAGAAAGACGGGAGTATGCGACTTTGTATTGACTATCGCGAGTTGAACCATGTCACCATCAAGAATAGGTATCTGTTACCTTGCATTGATGACTTGTTTGACTAGTTGCAAGGTGATAAATTCTTCTCAACGATCGATCTTCGTTCTAGATATCATCAGTTAAAGATTAAAACTGATGACATTCTAAAGAGTGCCTTCAGAACTCGACATGGGCATTATGAATTCTTAGTAATGTCTTTTGGATTGACTAATGCTCTTGCGGCTTTCATGGATATGATGAACTGGATATTCAATGAATATTTGAATCATTTTGTGGTTGTCTTTATTGATGACATCCTCATTTACTCCAAAATTCGTGAAGATCATGAACAACACTTGAGGCTGGTACTCCAAAAACTTAGTGAAAACAAGCTTTATGCCAAGTTAAAGAAATGCGATTTCTGGCTTGAGGAAGTAGCATTCCTTGGGCACGTGGTATCGAAACATGGAGTATCGGTTGACCCGGTGAAGATTGAAGCAATACAAAGTTGGGAACAACCGAAGTCAGTAACCGAAGTACGTAGCTTTCTGGGCTTAGCTGGTTATTATCGGAGATTCGTGGAAGGATTTTCTAGAATCGCTACTCCATTAACTCAGCTGACTCGAAAAGATACAAAGTTCGGATGGAACGAGGAATGCGAGAAGAGTTTCTAGGAACTCAAGAGGAGACTCATTTCGGCACCTGTTCTGACATACCATCTGGTTCGGATGGATTTGTCATTTACAGCGATGTTTCAGGCAAAGGTTTAGGATGTGTTCTCATGCAATATGGGAAAGTCAAAGCCTATGCCTCTCGACAACTCAAAGAATATAAGAGAAATTATCCTACTCATGATCTAGAGTTGGCAGCTGTCGTTTTCGCGTTGAAGATCTGGAGACATTACCTGTATGGGGATAAAGTGAAGATCTATACGGATCATAAGAGCCTTAAATATTTCTTCACTCAAAAGGAACTCAACATGCAGCAACGACGTTGGCTTGAGTTGTTGAAAGATTTCTACCATACCATCCAATACCATCCTAAAAAAGCAAACGTGGTAGCTGACGCGTTGAGTAGAAGATCATATGCGGGAATGAGTGCGATGTTGTTAACACAAAGACCCATTTTGTATGATTTATAAAAGATGGAGATAGAGTTAAAGACTCTAGGGACCCACGTGAAGATGGCAAATATACGCGTATAACCAGCTTTGATTGATAAAGTTAAAGCTGCTCAAGCTACAGACCCAGAGCTGATGAATATGAAGAAAAAGGTGCAAAAAGGTGCTATTCCAGAAGCAAGAATGAAGCAGGAATACTTCGATTCAACTCCAGACTATGTGTTCCTAACGACTCTGATTTGAAGTATAAAATCATGATGGAGGCACACACCACACCGTTTGCAATCCATCCTGAAAGTAACAAAATGTATCATGATCTTCGACATACATTTTGGTGGAGCAATATGAAGAGAGAGATCGTGGAGTTTATCTCAAGGTGTCTAACTTGTCAACGTGTCAAGGAGGAGCATCAAGTGCCCAAGGGTCCATTGCAACCGCTTGAGATTCCAAAATGGAAGTGGGAACACATCAACATAGATTTCGTTACAGGTCTTCCCAAGGTTTCTCAAGGCATAGATGCAATTTGGGTATTTTTAGATAGATTAACCAAGTCTGCTTATTTCTTGCCTATACGAGAAACTTATTCACTTGAACGTCTTGCTCTTATATACATAAATGAGATTGCAAGACTACATGGTATGCCAGTATCCATATTTTTGGATCGAGACCCAGGAATCATTTCATAATTTTGGGTCAGCTTGCAGAAAGCTATGGGCACCGATTTATAATTTAGTTTTGCATATCATCCTCAAATGGATGGGCAATCGAAAAGGACTATTCAAACTCTTGAAGATCTATTGAGACTCTGTGTTCTAGACTTCAAAGGAAGTTGGGATAAGTACTTACCATTGGTGGAATTCTCCTACAACAATTGTTATCAGGCAAGTATAGGCATGGCTCCATTCGAGGCGTTGTATGGACGAAAGTGTTGTTCTCTAGTATGCTGGGACGAGGTGGGTGAAGCAACATTGTTGGGACCAGAGTTATTACGTATAACTACAGAAAAGATTCAAATGATCTGACACGTATACAAACAGCACAAGATCGATAAAAGAGTTATGCTGATCTTCATCGAAGGGACGTGGAATTTAATGTCGGAGACCATATATTGTTACGTGTTGCTCCATGGAAAGGAGTTACGAGATTCAGAAAGAGAGGAAAGCTCAACTCACGATTTATCGGTCCATTTGAAATCCTCGACCAAGTAGGAACTGTGGCCTATAGACTCGCCTTACCTCCAAGCATGTCTCGTGTTCATAACGTTTTTCACATATCAATACTTCGTAAATATGTGAAAGACCCAAACCACATTGTCAACGTCGGGAAAAATCCTCAGGTCGGGTCACAACCCGGATCTTTTATATCTTCTTAAGTTATCTCTACCGTCACTCTTTTTATTGCGAAAAAGGTTTTGAAGGGTTTTTTTAGAAAAAGGCCAACATGTATTATGTCGACGATTTGAACGTTTTACAGAGTTGCCAGTTGGTAGATTTGAAATGGTTGTACCAACTCAATCGAGTTTTGTTTGAAAGAGGCCCAATTGCTGGACACTGTCAAAACTTGATCTTTGAAAACAAAGTTTGAGTTCAGGAGCTTGGTTAAGTGTGGGGAAGATGTTAGGCACCCCACGACTCCCGTGTAAACACGGTACCACATTTTTTCAATATTTCCCTTTAAATAATGTAATGCGTGTGTGAATGCTATTTGAAAATTGGGCCTATGTTTGATTGATTGAAAGTAGTGCTTTGATTCGTTGAACCTATATATGAAGGGTTTGATTTGATTTGCAAAAGGTCTTTGATTTCATTTGCAAAAAAGTTTTTCTTTTGATTGAATCTTGAAAGTGATGTTTTGAAAGCTGGTTATCAAACCCCTACGCTAACATAGGAATTGAAGCTTGTTGATACTTCCATTTTTATCTTTATAGCCTTAAGGCTGCATGTGAATGGTGAGAAATAAATACAAATGTCGGTCTCCTCATGGGCATGAAATCTATCGGAGGGACGCTGACACGACAAACCACATTTCTCTATGTCGAGACCTTAAATTCGGATAACCGTTTTAAGGACTTTTTGTATGAAAATTTTATAGAAAAACTGGCAGGGTACATTCGTAAACTAGTGTTTGTCCATCGTGGAAATCAGATTCTGATCGTTTTGATCGGGAATCCCACGATTCCTAGGCTTACATATGAGTAGCCAATAAACCTGTACAACTCAAATTTGCATAGAAACAGATATATACATCCTCACGTAGCAATGGAACCAAGGATTCATCAGTAAATCCTGGTTGTGCATGGCCAAAGCATCTTGTTCCCACTAGATAGCAATCTAAGGGCCGCGGGTTTTCTTTTTAAGCTGAAACTAGAAAGAAAGCTAGATTTAAGGAAATCTCAGCCATTCTAACTTCCCGGTTCAGTCTGGACTTGTTTTGAACCGTTTGAAAGCTAGAGTTGGCGAGATTTAAATAAATCTAGTCCGTCCGCAGATATGTCAGTGCCAATTCACATAAAATAAATATTTACAGCAGCAATTGAAAAAAACGAGTAAAGCAATATATACAGTTATATATATACAAAAGTTGTAATAGGCGATGGGTTTTCACACCGCTGCCCAGACTGAAATTAAAATATATATATATATATATATATATATATATATTTATAAATGCTGTATAAAAGCCACGAAATGATCCAGGCTAGATATAATTAAAAAATATATATAGAAAAATAGTAAAAAGGGCGATGGATTTTCACGCCAGTGCCTGGACTGAAATTGATATATATATATATATAGATATATATATATATATATATTGATAGAAAGGTAGTCAACCAAGACTGGGAAGAGAACTCAGTGGCGGTGAAGGCTGCTTTTATATGCATAAATATATATAAAAGCAGTATAAAGGCTACAGAATAATCCAGGCCGAACTGAAATGTAAATGTACAGAAAATTAGTCAACTAGGGACTGAGAAGATAACCCAATAATGGCGAAGAGTGAAAAATAGTATAAAGACCACATAATGATCCAGGTCGGGCTAAAATGTAAATATACAGAAAAATAGTCAACCAGGGACTAGGAAGATAACCCAATAATGGTGAAGTGTGCAAAAGCAGTATAAAGGCCACATAATAATCCAGGCCGGACTAAAATATAAATATATATATATATATATATATATATATATATATATATATTGACAGAAATGTAGTCAACTAAGATTGGGAAGAGAACCCAGTGGTCGTGAAAGCTGCTTATATATGCATAAATATATATTAAAGCAATAAACTACCTCGGATTTGACATCCGGGCTTGGCAGAATTGAAAAGTTAGTATATATATAGTTAAATAAACACAAAAAAGCCAAACCCACACTGGAAAGATAACCTAGTTCGTCGAAGTTGCTCAAAACGAAGGTGCTAGTGCACTGAAGCTGCTGGAGTTGACGGATCATCAATCCGAGTTGTAGAAATGTCAAAAATTGAGTTTATGTACAAAAATACACCAAATTTTGACAAAAACGGCCACAGAACTAAGTTCCGGGCATTTTTAGAAAATGAAACTTAACGTGCAAGTGTATAAAAGTGCAAAGAAGTAATATTCACTTTCTAATAGTAAAAATACTTACAATGGACTGCTACACGGGCTTTTTGCCACTTAGTGGGCTTCAAACGTCCAAATCTACCGGTTATTTTCTGATATGTGGTAGTATGTGGGTATATCTACGTGTTAGAGTAAAAAAATTTGGGTTTAGAAGAGGTGAAAAAGTCAGAAAATCAAACAGGCAGAGGTTCGCTGTGTTTTTGAAATTTTTTAAAATGGGGGGGGGGTGGGTGGCCTCATATTTATAGACCAGGGAGCCTCCACCCTAACTGCCTCTCACCGCAAGTAGAGGTGTGGCTCCCCTGGTGGGGCCCACAGTGCCGGGATCCGTCGTCTTGAAGTACATGCACTCCGAACAACGCGCAGTCAAAGTCAAAACTTTCTAACTTTTGATCGGACCGTCCGTTTGAGGCGTGCTGTAACTTTTCAGAAAGCCCTCATTGAGAGTGTCACAATGATATGGGATAAAACATTTTTGGGGTCTAAGGAGATGGGTTCATAACCAGGTCTTCGATTTCCCGCAGTTTATCCGTTGAGCTATTTTGCACTGTTTGCACTCGGGATCATCATTATGGTTCGTTTTGACCTTGGTGGCATCAATTCTTCTTGAATTTGACCAAATTAGCTTAGGATTGGTAAAATGACCGTTTTTCCCCTCTTGGGGTTGCCTTCAGTGTCGGCACGGTCTTTGGTTTACTTTCGGAAGTCGTTTCCAATACTTGGATCCCATTCGAGTCTGTTTGTCCTCAGTGTTGTATCTGAAGCTGCCGTGGTTGTTCCAAGTTTTCTTCTAGAGGTGTTGTGATGCTTCAGGTTTGTTTCTGAGGTTGACTTGACCTCCCTAGTTGAGATCGGGGATGACCTGTACTTCCCGTTTAGAGACAGGGGCTGATTTGTACCTCCCGGGTTGAGACCGGAGCTGCGTTGGCATCCCAATATTGGTGATCGGGGCTATGGTTGTCCCTGTATTGGTGATCGGGTTTAAGCTGATGGCCCAATATTGAGATCGGGATTGATCTGACAGTCCAATTGGAGATCGGAGTTGAT
Source organism: Panax stipuleanatus (assembly GCA_020205555.1). Taxonomy (NCBI): domain Eukaryota; kingdom Viridiplantae; phylum Streptophyta; class Magnoliopsida; order Apiales; family Araliaceae; genus Panax; species Panax stipuleanatus. The sequence goes on from CM035117.1 coordinate 37,036,855, forward strand.
TTGACTCCCCGATATTGAGATTGGGGTTGATTTGACTATTCGATTGAAGATCAGAGTTGATTTGACGGCCCGATATTGAGATCGGGGTTGATCTGATGATCTGAATTGGAGATCGGAGTTGATTTGACGGTACGATATTGAGATCGGGGTTGATCTGACGGTTTGATTGGAGATGGAGTTGATTTGATGGCCAGATATTGAGATCGGGGTTGATTTGATGGTCCGATTAGATATCAAAGTTGATTTAACAGCCCAATATTAAGATCAAGGTTGATTTGATGGCCCGATATTGAGATCGGGGTTGATCTGACGGTCCGATTGGAGATTGGAGTTGATTTGATTGCCCAATATTGAGATCGGGGTTGATCTGACGGTCCGATTAGAGATCAAAGTTGATTTGACGACCCGATATTGAGATCGGGGTTGATTTGACGGTCCGATTGGAGATCGGAATTGATTTAATTGCCCAATATTGAGATCAGGATTGATCTGAAGGTCCGATTGGAGATCGAAGTTGATTTGATGGCCCGATATTGAGATCGGGGTTGATCTGACGGTCCGATTAGAGATCAGAGTTGATTTGATTGCCCGATATTGAGATTGAATTTGAACTGGAGGTCCGGTATTGAGAACAGAGTTGATTTGATTGACCGATATTGGGATCGAATTTGAACTGGAGGTCCGGTATTGAGACCGGAGTTGATTTGATTGACCGGTATTGGGACCAGATCTGAACTGGAGTTCCGATATTGAGATCGGAGTTGATTTGATTGACTGGTATTGGGATCGAATTTGAACTGGAGGTCCGATATTGAGACCGGAGTTGATTTGATTGACCGGTATTGGGACCAAATTTGAACTGGAGGTCCGGTATTGAGACCAGAGTTGATTTGATTGACCGGTATTGGAACCGGATTTGAATTAGAGGTCCGGTATTGAGACTGGAGTTGATTTGATTGACTGGTATTGGGACTAGATTTGAACTGGAGGTCCGTCCGGTATTGAGACCGAAGTTGATTTGATTGACCGGTATTGGGATCGAATTTGAACTGGAGGTCCGGTATTGAGACCGGAGTTGATTCGATTGACCCGCTTTGCCCTCCTACAGTGTTAGTAATCAGGGAAAGAAAATTTTGAGTGTCTACACACATTATCGAATTAGAACTAGAGGAGATAGCCGAAGATTTAACGTATGAGGAGGTATCTGTCAAGATCTTGGATAAGAAGGAACATGTTCTATGCTCAAAGGTTATACCTCAAGTCAAAGTTTTATTGAGAAACCATGATATTGAGGAAATCACCTGGGAGTTAGAATCGAAAATGAAAGCAAGGTATCCTCACCTCTTCGACAGACTAGGTACATACGTCAATTTTAAGGACGAAATTTCAGAAGGAGGAGATTTTGTAAGACCCCAACTTTTTATGAATAAAATCTAATTTTCGATACATATTATTTTAAATAGTAAGGTGTTGATTTGATAAATGAGATAAGTTATGGGTGATATGTGCAAATTTTACAAAGTAAGCAAGTGGTTATAAAATATTCATTGTGTCGGGAAATATTCGTTTGGTCGAAAAATATTCTTTTTGTCGGAGAATATTTGTACGACGATGCAGTCATTGGTGGACCCCACAACGGAATAACTGTCGAATATAGAAAGCGACAGAAATAACCTTTTATAAAAATAACGGTAAAACTGCTACCGTTAAACTATTGAAATACCCAGTGATAAAAATACAGTAATACGTGTTGTTGTACAGTAGCACACGATATTACACAGTATTTCAAATTATTGGTTCTTACGTAAGAAGTCACTCATTTAATAATTGTTACAGTAATTACTATTTAATATTTTATATTATTGATTCAATAATTGCTACATTAATAATTGCATAATATTTTATATTATTGATTCAATAATTGTTACATTGTTATTTTATATTATTGATTCAATAATTGTCACAATAACCACTGCACAGTATTTTATATTATTAAATTAATAATTCATATTATTTGATTAATATTATAAGATAGCATTATTGACAATGTCTAGAAAGTTTTGTCGAGAAAAAGGGTTAGGTTATATAATTACGCGCTAATGAGAAGATATTTTTATCGGAAAGTCCCATCTTTTTCCTGAGAACGACCTGGTTGTCAATATTATAATTCTATTATATTAATTATGAATAATAATTGATGAATAAAATAAAAAATTATTGATAAATATGATAAGTAAATATTTGTCTAATTTTGATATAAAGGGAGAAATTTTTAGCATGAGACATTTGTTGAAAGTTGACATTTTATATTCTCCGATAAAATTAAGTCATTCAAATATATTATTATAATATTACATTATAATAGTATAATGTGATAATATAATAGTATAAATTTTTAATTTGAATGGTAGCATTATTATAATAAATTCATGGTATAAAAATAAAATGAGATGGAAGAGAGAAAAATTGAATTTGAATTCTTTTTAATAATTATAAATATTTTAATATATATATAAACATGTGGTCAACTTGAATTGTCAAGTGTGGTGTGTTGAAGTTTTCAAAAGTGCGGTGCTTGAAAATCCTCCGTGGGTTTCATTTGTCAACATTGGTGTTCTGACATTTTTTTTTTATAAATAGGGTGTTTAGTTAAGAAATAAAAATACTAGAATCAAAAAATTCTCTCTCTATAATATTGAGCGTTTTTTTTGTGAGTATAAAGATAGTTTGAGTGTGGATAACAGTGTAAAATTTTCTTAACATAATATCCGATATTCCAGTCAGATCTAGTATTTTACTAAGGTAAAGGATATTATTTTTCTCGTAAATGATGTTATTTACTTTCAATATTCATAAAGAATATTATTTTCTTTCATATTCCATATTATGAAAGTGATAAAATTTCATTTTATATTCCTAAATTTAAACTTACTACGGTAAGTTTTGCTTCAATAATTCCTGAAATGATCAGAAATTCTTTAAATTTTACGCTTCATCTAATATCATTTCACTGGAATATTGGTCTGAACTTTTTTATGAAATTTTATCTTTTCATGTCGGGATACTATGTATTCAGGTACTATTCATGGGATACTATTCACTTTTTTTTCTATCCAAATTATCTTTAATTGGATCCATGTTTTGTTCTTTATATTTTGAACTCTGGATAAATTCTCTAATATTTGTCCTTTATCTCACTAGATTCGTTCTTTATATTATTTTTCATCATCCTCAGTCTTAAATTATGATAAAAGTTATCTTTGGCCCGTAGTGCAAAGATGAACTGTTTATTTGTGAATATCTTTGGCCCGTAGTGCAAAGATGAGTTGTTAATTTATGAATATCTTTAGCCTGTAGTGCAAAGATGGACAGGTGTTTGGCATGATCATGACCACTGGTGATACAAACGAATATCCTTGGCCCGTAGTGCATGAATAATTCGTTGATTGAAAATAATATTGATTGGTGTTACAGGGATAAAATATTGAAGATGGACTTTTATATCATAGAAGATAGTAGACATCATGCTCTACTTAACTCTTCCAATAAATTGTTATTTTCGCTGCAGTTGTTGATCTAAAACTTGTTGTCCATCATATTTTATCTGATTTATTGAAGACTAACGATAATTTATTCTTCATTATCTTAGTCATAATATTTTTTACTGGGCTAGTTGGGCTCACCCTTTTCTTCCATTGTTCTCTTCAGGAAATGAGAATATCGCGGGCACTAGTCGGGGAATAGAGTGATGGTCCGAGATAGAGCTGTAGAAGTCCTCACTATTTTGTAAAATAGTGTGATAATAATTGTAATGAGGACTTATTTGAGTGTTTATATTTTCGTATTATATACGATCTGTATTGAAGCTCACAGTTTGTGAGGTCGTATTTTGCACGATTATTTGTTATAAGAAGATTTGTATTCGAATTCTGTACCATGTATTTGGCGACTCAAAATGGGTTGTGCGAACCTATTTTGGGGGCTTCACAATTTCAACAGATAAATCAAAGTCTAATTTGTCAGGGGTCAAGTTCAAACGTTGAGCACAATTATGTGAAATAAAAGAATGGGTAGAACCGGTATCTAATAAGGCATAGACTTCGCAAGAGTTTATGATTAGCTTACCTGTGATAACTTCGTTCGGGTTTCTCGCTTTTTGGGTAGTCACGACAAAAGCTCTCCCTTGAATTACCGACTTTGACTTGTCTGGGACAGCCTTTGGTGTCACCATCCCAGCTGGACTTGACTTCACTATAGGGCACACTCGAGATATGTAACCTTCTTTTCCACAATTGTAGCACACCTTGGATTGTTGTGTACAGTTTGGACTAATGTGTCCCTCTTGTCCGCATTTGTAACATATGATCGGTGGTCGTTCCCCTCCCCTAGAAACGGTTGCTGGTGCTGCTGCCGATATCTTTCCGCCGTCATTGTTGAATCTTCTTGTTTTGAAATTTCCACCTGACTCACTTCTTCTATTATCTTGGCCATGATTACCACCGAAGTGGTTACCATTTTTGGCATGATAATTTCCTCCACGTTGGTTATCATTGTTCCTATGACTGTTGCCACCGGTACGACTATTATTATTTTGTTGGTTGTTGTCCTTTGGTTGGACGGTCTCATTATCTCGCTGCAATAATTGAGCTCTATTCACAACATCTGAATACAAACAAAGTTTGTGAGAAATGAGGTACTGATGAATTTCAGGTTTCAAACCTCTCAAAAATATTCGTGTCATTCGTTCCTCATTATCCACAAAATGGGATGCAAACCGGGATAATTCCGCAAACTTGGCCTCGTATTGAGATACAGTCATATTGTTCTGTTCTAGTTTGATGAATTTCACCTCCTTCATATTACGAATACTTTTTGAAAAGTACTTGTCGTTGAATAATTTTTAGAACTTTTCCCAAGACATCTTAAGTGCGAAAAGATTAGTACGCTTCACAGATTCTCATAAGTAATCTGCCTCTCCACGGAACATAAAGGTGGCGAAGGGAACCTTTTGCTCCTCTGTGCATCCCAGGACATCAAATATTTTGGTGATTTGCTTAACCCAAGTTTCTGCCTTGAGTGGATCTGGCTTTTCCAAAAATTATGGCGGTCCGAACTCCTTGAATTGCTTAACAGTGACAAGCCGCGAGTTACCATAGCTACCACCTGCATTTTGAACATGAGTTTCTCTTGTCTGGTTTTGTATGAATTGTAGAAAGCTCCAAAAGACTCCATCGTTCATCATTTGATCGGTGGTGTTGTTTATAGGAGTATTATTCCCTTCCTGAGGCACATTATCCTATTTATTGATTGGCGGTGTCTCAATGGTCTCAAATGCTCCATTGCTTAGATTTTCAGATGTCATTCTCAAATACTGCCACAAAATAAAGGTTAATTAAAAAAATTGACATGTCACATATTATCCTTATATTCCGACCGACCAACTAAATAACAAATAAGCTTAGGTAGGACACACTAGCAAATGTTTTACTCGTCTCTCCCCTCCTAGTTCTAATCCCAGATCTCCGTCTGAGATCATATCCCTAAGCTCTGATACCAATTGTGACGCCCCAAAAATAGGTCCACACAACCCATTCTGAGTCGCCAAATACATGGTACAGAATCCAAATACAAATCTTTTTATATTAAACTGTCGTGCAAAATACGACCACACAAACTATGAGCTTCAATACAGATATTATGTAAAAAATATAAATACTCAAATTAAGTCCTTAATACAATTATTATCACACTATTTTACAAAATAGTGAGGACTACTATAGCACTATCTCGGACCATCACTCCATTCCCCGACTAGTCCTATCTATATTCTCATTTCCTGAAGAGAACAATGAAAGAAAAGGGTGAGCTCAACTAGCCAAATAAAGAATATTATGACTAAGATAATGAAGAATAAATTATCGTTAGCCTTCAATAAATCAGATAAAATATTATGAATAACAAGTTTTAGATCAACAACTGCAGCGAAAATAACAATTCATTAAAAGAGTTAAGTAGAGCATGATGTCAACTATCTTCTATGATTTAAATGTCCATCATCAATATTTTATCCCTGTAACATCAATCAATAAATATTTTAAATCAATAATTTATCTTTGCACTACGAGCCAAAGATATTTATTTGTATCACCAGTGGTCATGATCATGCCAAACACCTGTCCATCTTTGCATTACAGCCAAAGATATTTTATCAATCAACAGTTCATCTTTGCACTACGGGCTAAAGATATTCATCAATCAACAGTTCATCTTTGCACTACGGGCCAAAGATAACTTTCACCACAATTTAAGATTGAGGATGATGAAAAATGATATACAGAACAAATCTAGTGAGATCAAGGACAAATATTAGAGATTTATAATTCAATTTATCCAGAGTTTAAAAATGTCCAAATTCTCAAAATGAAGATCAAAACATGGATCCAATTTCAAGAATAAGATTCATAAAAGATAATTTGGACAAAGAAAAGAATATTTAATTTTGTTGTAAATAGTACTCGTGAATAGTACCGTATGCATGAATAGTGCCGTATGAATAGTACCCCGACATGAAAAGATTAAAATTTTATAAGAAAGTTCAGACCAATATTCTAGTGAAATGATATTAGATGAAGCGCAAACTTTAAAGAATTTTTAATCATTTCAGAAATTATAGAAACAATACTTACTATAGTAAGTTTAAATTTAGGAACATGAAACGAAATAATATTACTTACATATTATAGAGTATGGAAGAAAATAATATTCCTTACGAATATTGAAAGAAAATAACATCCTTTACAAGAAAAAAACATATCCTTTACCTTAATAGGAAAGTAGTTCTGACTGGAATAACGGAGATTATGTTGAGAAAATCTTGCAGTGTTATCCACACTCAAAATATTCTTATGCTCACTAGAAATACGCTAAATATTATAGAGAAAGAAATTTTTGATTCTGGTGTGATTTTCATTTTTTAACTAAGCAATTTATTTATAGAAAATGCTTAGCACACCACTTCAAACAAAAGGCTCCTACGGAGGATTTTGCAGCATACTTACTTTGAAAAAAGAAGGAATCAAAACCAACATGATCACCTCCACCTTTCCAAACACATGTTTTAAATTTATTAAAAATATTTATAATTATTAAAAAGAATTCAAATTCAATTTATTCTCTTCCACCTCATTTTATTCTTATGTCATAATTTTATTATAATAATATTAACATTTAAATTATAAAATTATACTATTATACTATTATAATGTAATATTATAATAATATATTTGAATGAATTATTTTATCGGAGAATTTAAAATGCCAACTTTCAGTAAATGTCTAATGCTAAAAATTCCTCCATTTATATCAAATTTGATCAAATATTTATTTTTCATATTTATCAATAATTTTTATTTTATTCAATATATATTATTCATAATTAATATTATAGAATCACAATATTGACAACCAGGTCGTTCTCAGGAAAGAGGGGCTTTCCGATAAGGATTTATCCTTATTGGCGCGCAATTATATAACCTAACCCCTTTCCTCGACAGAACTTTCTAGACATTGCCAATAATTCTATCTACTAATATTATTTAAATAATATGAGTTACTGATTTAATAATGTGAAATACTGTGAAGTGGTTACTATGACAATTATTGAATCAGTAATATAAAATACTATGCAATTATCAATGTAGTAGTTATTGAATCAATAATATAAGATATTGAATAGTAATTATTGTAATAATTATTGAATGAGTGACTTGTTATGTAAGAATCAATAATTAGAAGTACTGTGCAATACCGTGTGCTACTGTGCAACATCGCGTATTACTGTACTTTTTATCACCGGATATTTTAACAGTTTAACGGCAAAAATTCTGCCATTATTTTTATAAAAAGGTTACTTCTGTCGCTTTCTATATCATACAGTTATTCCTTTATGGGGTCAACCAATGATTGCGTCGTCGTACGAATATTCTCCGACAAAAAGAATATTTTTCGACCAAACGAATATTCTCCGACACAAAGAATATTGTATGACAACTTGCTTATTTTGTAAAATTTGCACATATCACCCATAACTTATCACATTTATCAAATCAACACCGTACTATTTAAAATAATATGTAGAGGAAATTAAATTTTATTCATAAAAAGTTGGGGTCTTACAACCTCTCCTCCTTATGAAATTTTGTCCTCGAAATTGACGTACGTACCTGGTATTTCGAAGAGGTGAGGATACTTTGCTTTCATCTCAGATTCTAACTCCCATGTCATTTCCTCAATATCATGATTTCTCCATAAAACTTTGACTTGAGGTATAACAGTTGAGCGTAGAATATGTTCCTTCTTATCCAAGATTTTGACAGGTACCTCCTCATACGTTAAATCTTCGGCTATCTCGTCTGGTTCTAATGCAATAATGTGTTTTGGGTCTTTCACATATTTACGAATCATGGATATGTGAAAAACGTTATGAACATGAGACATGCTTGGCGGTAAGTGATGAGGATGAAATATGTTATATTTTATTCCCTTAATACTTACTCGTTTTAGGGTAAAATGCATGGGTTGCCCCTGAACTTAAGGTCATTTGGGTATTGAGGCTCTTTCTTTTGGTAAACGCAAATCGAGCCCCTTTTATCCGAAAATTTGGGTATTGAGCCCCCAGGTGCCACATGGGCGTTGACCTTCCTACGTGGCACTCACGACGCCTACATGGAATATCTGACACCAGCATTTTTCAATTAAATTTCCACGTGTAATGGCTGACGTGGCCGTTTTATAATTAAATCCCAAAAATATGGCCAACCCACGATTCGAACTCAAAACCTCACACTTGGAATCTATGACATCAAACCACCTGAGCTACATAAGACTTGCAATTTCTTTAACAAAAGAATTAACATTTATACCAAATCAATTCATTTCCCCCAACAGAATAATAATAATAATAACGATAATAACGTTATTATTATTATTATTATTGTTGTTGTTGTTGTTGTTGTTGTTGTTGTTGTTGTTGTTGTTGTTGTTGTTGTTGTTGTTGTTGTTGTTGTTGTTGTTGTTGTTGTTATTATTATTATTATTATTATTATTATTATTATTATTATTATTATTATTATTATCGCTATTATTATTATTATTATCGTTATTATTATCGTTATTATTATTATTATTATTATTATTATTATTATTATTATTATTATTATTATTATTATTATTATTATTATTATTATTATTATTATTATTATTATTATTATTATTATTGTTATTATTATTATTATCGTTATTATTATTATTGTTATTATTATTATTATTATTATTATTATTATTATTATTATTATTATTATTATTATTATTATCGTTATTATCGTTATTATTATTATTATTATTATTTTATCGTTATTATTATTATTATTATCGTTATTATTATTATTATTATTATTATTATCGTTAGTATTATTATTATTATTATCGTTATTATTATTATTAACGTTATTATTATTATTATTATCGTTATTATTATTGTTGTTATTATTATTATTATTATTATTATTATTATTATTATTATTATTATTATTATTATTATTACCGTTATTATTATTATTATCGTTATTATTATTATTATTATTATTATTATTATTATTATTATCGTTATTATTATTATTATTATTATTATTATTATTATTATTATTATCGTTATTATTATTATTATTATTATTATTATTATCATTATTATTATTATTATTATTATTGTTATTATTATTAATATTATTATTATTATCGTTATTATTATTATTATTATTATCTTTATTATTATTATTATTATTATTATTATTATTATCGTTATTATTATTTTTATTATTATTATTATTATTATCATTATCGTTATTATTATTATTATTATTATTATTATTATTCTGTTGGGGGAAATGAATTGATTTGGTATAAATGTTAATTCTTTTGTTAAAGAAATTACAAGTTTTATGTAGCTCAGGTGGTTTGATGTCCTAGACTCCAAGTGGGATGTTTTGAGTTCGAATCTTGGGCTGGCCATATTTTTTGGATTTAATTATAAAACGGCCACGTCAGCCACTACACGTGGAAATTTAATTTGAAAAATGCCGATGTCAGATATTCCATGTAGGCACCGCGAGTGCTACGTAGGAAGTCAACACCCATTGGCGCCTGGGGGCTCAATACCCAAATTTTTGGATAAAAAGGGGCTCGATTTGCGTTGACCAAAAGAAGGGGGTTCAATACCCAAATAGGCCTAAAGTTCAGGGGCAACCTATGCATTTTACCCCTCTTTTATATCTCTTTTGTACCTAAGTATATTCATTTATCTTATATTTGTTATTTTAGGTGCAATTGATCCAAGGAAGCAAAATGGGCTCAAGAGGCACAAATTAAAGCAACTTGAGAAAGGAATGAATTAAGTGGGCCAAGAATTGTAGCAGCTCATCACAAATCCAAGCAGCTCACGGATTGTTATTCTAACATGGGCCCACGATTTGGTCTAGCAACTTGCTTGTAAAGAAGCTTACGTGCCTAGCATTTTAATTCAGCAGCTTTGGGCCACGGTTACATGCAAAGCAATTGAAGCAGGCTTATTAATTTCCCACTTCGAATTGGATGGATGCAATTGGGATTATGGCTAGCAAGTGGAGAGAAATAAGGCTACAAAAGCAGCATATAAAAGAACATGTGACAAGGAGCAAGCAGCTGGCATGCTAATCTCCTTTTTCGTTTCAGATTTGGTGCAAGATGATGAGATATAGGGGGACTTAAAGCAATAATAAGTGGGCTAGACTCATAATATATATAAGGGACACGGAGCAACTTAAGGAAAAGGAGACTTAACCTCTTAAATTGGTGGGCCACGAGTATTGGAAAAAGGAAGGGAACTATGCTGATATCCTACTTTGACTTGGACTCACGTGCAACAAAGGGATGCCCTAAATGAATTAGGGGGCGACACTTATAAAAAGGAGAAAAAGGACGAAAGCAGAAGATATATATTAGATAGCAGTAGCTTAGTTTGAAGATATTAGAGAGCAGCTTAGTATAATTAGTATATATATATATATATATTAGATCCCATTTTTTTCCCTGATGTCCAAGGAGTTAGAGATTATTCAGTTTATTAAGGGAGAAACACGGAACACCTGACTACAGCAAAAGAATTTAATTCTTTTCCTTTTCCATTTAATTTGTATATTCAAGTGAGTATTCTATTTATTTTATTATGTATTATTTTATTATGTTTTGTGTTTCAATTTCAAGCATGTTAGGCTAGATTATTTTCTAGGATTGAGAATGAATATAATTGATTGATTCCATTGCACATATTCATGCCAATTGATTCTACCAGTATAGTGCTTTCGCGTTAAAAATAATTCTTTCTATTGGATGCCTATTTTTATTGGTAAAAAAATAAGGTTGGATTCTCATTATTATTTATTGGATTCAACTAATGATTTGTTCAATGCGAATATAAACTGTATTTTGATGGAAATAATAAGTGTTTTGATTTTATACATATGTTTGGCTATGAAAGAATTAACAATCTGATTTTATAAAATAAATGGACTTAATTGATTTTATTTTCTGCATTTAAGTAGAGTCGAGAGACCAAACTAGTGCGAGATAAAAGTAGAATTTATTGGGCATGAATATTAGGAAAGTGATATCAATTATATGATTCCGCACCCTAGTATTTTATTGTTGATTATTTTATTCGCGTATCTTTAGTTGATATAAATTCCCTCAAAATTTTTAAGCTAGATTAGGAATTAATGAGTGAGGAAAACACGTTCCATCCGTCAAGTCCTTAGGGTTCGACCTCGCACTTGTAAGCTATACCAAGTATTCGATTCGTGCACTTGCGAGTAAATAAAACATTCACATCAAGTTTTTGGCGCCGTTGCCGGGGACTTGAAATTTTTTTTCTCAACATCTCACTAATTTTGATTATTTCCTTCTACTAATTTCTTTTAAAAAAAATAAAAATAAAAATAAAAAATAAAAAATAAAAAAATAGGAGTTGAGTAGTGCATGATTGTTGTTTTGAAGCGTGGTGATAAGAGATTGACTAAGATAGAGAACTTAGAGTTGAATCCTTTATTTGAGAAAGAAACAATGGCTGAAGAACAAGACGAAGCAAAAACTATAAAAGAACATTTCTCTCCTATTACAACCAACCTGCCTTCATGCATCGTGTTGCCTCCCACAACCGCAAACCATTTCGAGCTTAAATCGCAAGTGATGCAACTTCTTTCCACTTTTCATGGAATCGATCAGGAAGATCCTTACCTCCATATTAAGGATTTTCAAGAAATTTGTGCCACTTTCAAATTTCAAAATTTTTCTAATGAATCGGTCCGCCTACGTTTATTTCCTTTCTCCCTGAAAGGGAAAGTAAAGACATGGCTTAACTCATTACCATCTAGGTCCATATTTGGTTGGGAGACTTTGGTTTCTAAATTTCTAACTAAATTTTTTCCCATGTCAAAGACAAATAAACTTCGAAGACAAATATCCGATTTTAGTCAAGAAGATCATGAAAAATTCTATGAATCTTGGGAAAAATTTAAGGACCTACTTTTGTGATGTCCCCACCATGGTTTTGAGACATGGAGACTTGTCCAATATTTTTACAATGGGTTAACTCAAACCAATCGAAACATGATTGAATCCATGAACAGTGGCACTTTCTTTAGTCTGACAGAAGACGAAGCTTACAATTTCCTTGAGAATTTATCTGAGAGCTCTCAGAAACGGGATTTCTCCTCTCATAGGAATTCATCTTCTCAAGTCAAGAAGGAAACTAAGAAAGAAGGAATATATGAGCTAACCGAAGACGTAGAGACTAGAAGGCAATTAGATAGTCTCTCAAAGAAACTTGAAGCGTTAGCTTTGCGGTTGGATAACAATTTAGTCAATTAAGTTTAAGCTGAAGGGTGCTCTGTGTGTGCTAGTCCTATGCATACATCGCAAACTTTCCCCTCTATGGTAGGATTCTCCGAATTCATGCCACAACAAGTAAATGCGATGAATGATTACAAAAAGCAATTCAATAGCCCATTCACATAGACTTACAATTCGGGTTAGAGAAATCACCCAAATTTTTCATGGACACAAGCTCAACCCATGCCCAATATGGATGTCCCATCAGCTAATGTTCCACGATAGCAACCACCTCCTGGTTTTCGTCCACCAATCAATTCTTATCCACCATTTCAATCTGCTCAGCCTGCTCAATCATCCAATGTCACTCCACAACAATTTTCATCTTTAGAGGACACTTTAAAACAATTCATTCAGGTGACCACCCAAAATAACCAGACTTCAAGTCAAATTTTACAAGAAGTTAGGAACAATGGCCTCATGAACACTCAAGCCATCATCAAGTTATGGGTCAATTGGCTAGTCATTTGGATGAGAGAGAAAATGGTAAATTTCTGAGTTAGTCGATTCCGAATCCTAAAGGTGTTTCCTCGAGTGGGATAACTCCTAACCCACCAAATGCACCAACATATGGGCAACTTCAAGCCATCACCACCCTTAGGTCGGGAAAGGAAATTAATGGCGAAGAGGAAGAGAAAGAAGAAGAGCATTATCCAGCTGTGGTTGAGCCTACACCTCAAGTTGTGAACCAAGCTCCTCTTGCTAAGCAATCAAGTGAAGATTTCTCGAGTAGGACCTTTGTTCCTAAACCCCCATTTCCTCATAGGCTAAAAGACAATAAGAAGGGTACTAAATTTGAAGAAATTTTGGAAGTGTTTAAGCAAGTTCAGATAAACATTCCATTACTTGATTCCATCAAGCAAGTACCTTCTTATGCCAAGTTTCTCAAAGACTTGGTCACTCAAAAGAGGAGAACAAATGTTCCAAAAAAGGCATTCTTAGTTGAACATGCAAGCTCCATTATTCAATGCAAGATCCCTATCAAGTATAAGGACCCTGGATGTCCAATAATTTCATGCAAAATAGGAGATCATCATATTGAGCGAGCTTTGGTAGATTTGGGGGCTAGTGTGAACTTACTTCCTTATTCTGTGTATGTGCAGTTGCATTTAGGAGAGTTGAAGCCCACACCAATGACAATCCAACTTGCTGATAGGTCAGTGAAAATTCCTAGGGGTGTCATTGAAGATGTTCTGATCAAGGTAGATACTTTCTATTTTCCTGTGGACTTTGTTGTCCTTGATACTGAGCCTGTTCAAAACACAAGAGGCCAAATTCCTGTGATTTTAGGGAGACCATTTCTTGCTACATCCAACGCCTTCATCAATTGCAGAAATGGGGTGATGAAAATTACTTTTAGGAATCTCACAGCTGAGCTAAATATTTTTGACATTAGCAAGACCTCGATAGACACTGATGATAATGATTTCGAACAAGTCCATTTGATTGATAGTCTTATAGAGGAATCTTTCTTGCAAACGTGTAAAGAGGACCCATTAGAAGTTTGCCTATCCCATTTTGGTTGTGATTTCAATATTGATGAATCTATAGAGCAAGTCAATGCACTTTTAGATTCAGTGCCTATCATGGGTACACATTTTTTCTAACCAAAACCAGTGCCTCTCAATATCTCATCAACTCCCCGATCTCTTTCCATTGAAGAACCACTGAAGTTGGACCTAAAGCCCTTGTCAGATAATTTAAACTATGCATTTCTAGGTCCAGCAGAGTCGTTGCCAGTTATCATAACTTCTAATCTCGATAATGCTCAAGAGAAAAAAATTACTTGAAGTCCTTCACGAGCATAAGGAAGCTATTGGGTGGTCTATTATAGATTTGAAAGGAATCAGCCCGTCGGTTGTCATGCATAAGATTCACTTAGAGGAGAATGCAAAACCCTCTTGTGAACCACAAAGAAGGCTGAATCCAGTGATGCAAGAAGTAGTTAGGGTTGAGGTACTCAAACTCCTTGATTCGAGTATTATATACCTGATATCCGATAGTAAGTGGGTGAGCCCTGTGCAATTAGTTCCTAAGAAGTCAGGGATTACAGTGGTAGTCAATGAGCATAATGAGTTAGTTCCATCTCGTGTTCAGACGGGATGGCGTGTTTGTATTGACTACCGAAAGTTGAATTCAATGACTAGGAAGGATCACTTTCCCCTTCCTTACATTGATCAAATGCTGGAAAGGTTAGCCGGTCATGCTTATTACTACTTTTTGGATGGTTATTTCGGTTATAACCAAATTCCAGTCGATCCATCTGATCAAGAGAAGACAACATTCACTTGCCCTTTTGGTACATTTGCCTACCGACGCATGTCTTTTGGGCTATGCAATGCATCTGCCACTTTTCAGCGGTGTATGATTTCCATATTCTTAGACATGGTAGAGAGATTCTTGGAGGTTTCCATGGATGATTTTTCTGTGTTTGGGTCTTCTTTTGATGAATGTTTGAAACACCTAGCTCTAGTCTTAGAGAGGTGTAGAGAGAAAAATCTAGTTCTTAATTAGGAGAAATGCCATTTTATGGTACAAAGGGGAATTGTTCTTGGGCATATCATCTCTAAAGAGGGAATCAAAGTAGATAAGGCTAAAGTAGATTTAATCTCTAACCTACCGCCCCCACGGACGGTTAAGGAGATTCGCTCATTTTTAGGCCATGCTGGTTTTTATAGGCGTTTTATCAAGGATTTTAGCAAGATTGCTAAACCTCTGTGCAATCTCCTCTCTAAAGACGCCCCATTTGACTTCAATAAAGCATGCCAAAAAGCCTTTGAGACGTTGAAATCTGCTCTGACCTCTGCACCTATTATCTGGTCCCCTAACTGGAACCTTCCATTTGAGATCATGTGTGATGCCTCTGATTATGCACTTAGGGCAGTTTTAGGTCAGAGAATTGATAAAGTCCCTCATGTGATATACTATGCAAGCAGAACTTTGAACAATGCTCAGCTCCATTACTCTACCACAGAGAAAGAGTTGTTAGCAGTCGTATTTGCCCTAGACAAGTTTAGGTCCTATCTCTTGGGATCTAAAGTCATTGTCTATTCAGATCACGCCGCATTAAAATACTTGCTTTCCAAGAAAGATGCGAAGTCGCGGCTAATTCGGTGGGTCTTGTTTCTCCAAGAGTTTGATTTAGAGATTATAGATAAAAAAGGAGCTGAGAATGTTGTTGCAGATCACCTATCTAGGCTTATAGTAGAATTCTCAAATGATCCTTTGCCCATAGCTGAGACATTCCCTGATGAGCAGCTTATGCATGTTTCTTAGTCACCTTGGTACGCAGACATTGTTAACTATCTTGTCACACATGAAATGCCAAATCATTGGTCTAAGCAAGATAAGTGCAAATTCTTATCCGAGGTGAAGCACTTTTATTGGGATGATCCCTATCTCTTCAAGTATTGTCCTGATCAGGTAATTAGGAGATGTATCCCTGAGGAGGATCAAATGCAAATTCTTTCCTTTTGCCATGATCAGCCATGTGGAGGCCATTTTAGTGGAAAAAAGACGGCTGCTAAAGTTTTACAGTGCGAATTTTATTGGCCTTCCTTGTTTCGCGATGCACATGCCTATTGTGTTACTTGTGAGAGATGTCAAAAGTTAGGTAGTCTCACGCGACGAAGTATGATGCCCCTTAATCCCATTTTGATAGTGGAGATTTTTGATGTGTGGGGGATAGATTTTATGGGACCCTTTCCTAACTCATTTGGCAATCTCTATATTTTGGTAGCCGTTGAATATGTGTCAAAGTGGGTGGAGGCTATTGCGTGCAGAACAAATGACCACAAAGTGGTGGTTAGATTTTTAAAAGAAAATATTCTTGCACAATTTGGTACACCCCGCGCTATCATTAATGATGGGGGTTGCACTTTTGCAATAGATCATTTAAAGATCTAATGAAGAAGCATGGAGTAATTCATAAAGTGCCAACCGCGCACCACCCACAAACTAGTGGGCAAGCTAAAATTTCAAATAGGGAGATTAAGCATATCTTAGAGAAGACGGTAAATCCCAACAGGAAGGATTGGTCAGTCTGATTAATTGATGCCTTGTGGGCATACCGTACTGCATACAATACTCCTATTGGAATGTCCCCTTACCGCTTAGTGTATGGCAAGGCATGCCATTTACCTGTTGAGTTAGAACATAGAGCTTTTTGGGCTGTTAGATAGCTGAATTTTGATGTCGACCCAGCAGGTAATCATAGAAAGCTTCAAATTGATGAGCTAGATGAGATAAGGAATGATGCTTATGACTGTACAAAATCGTATAAGGAGAGGATGAAAAGGGTGCATGATCAAAAGATTTTAGGAAATCCTTTCACCCTGGTCAGAAAGTCCTTCTATATAATACTCGTTTGCATCTATTCCCTGGAAAGTTGAAGTCTAAACGGTCCGGTCATTTCATAGTCCAGCAGGTGTATCCTCATGGGGCCATTGAGATTCAGAATCCCAAAAATGGTACTGTGTTTAAAGTGAATGGCCATCATTTAAAACCATTTTTGGAGTTGAAAAATCCAGAAGTTGAAGTTATGCTTTTGGAGGATCCCGTTTATCGGGATTGATTTTTTTGAGGCCATGATTCATGTATATTATTGTATAGTTGGATTTTCTATTTTTTGCTTTTCTTTGTTCTATTTCTAACAAAAGTGCAGGATTATCTCTTTGATTTGAGCTTTAAATATGGAATTTATTGAGCTGTCCATACGAGGCATACATTCATATTCAGGTGATACCATTCCTTTACTTATTTACGTGTCTTTATACATTGCGGACATTGTAAGTTTTAAGTTGGGGGGTGGGATTTTATTTGCCTTATTATTCCATGCACTTCATAGATGTCGAGCCAATGACCATAAACAAAGGCGCTGCATGGGAGGCAACCCATAGGGGAGTATCTTTCTACTTTTCTTTGCATTTTAGTTTACATTTAGATATTTTTCAAATGTTGTATATATATATATTTTTTGTTTATTTTGAATTTTATGGGTATATTCACTGCAAACCCTCACGAGACAAAACTCGTCCACTTGGGGTAACCTTGGGGTTTAAAGGCTTGTTGCACATGCTAAGTGCAATCGTGTTTCCTACAAAAATGGAGTAGTGTTAGGATGTCTCCCTTGAGCAATAAGTTAATTTTGACTTTGATCTTTGACCAATGATAAAATCTTGATTTCTTTGTGATAACTTCTGGGAGGACTGATAGACATTGGGTAATCTAAATTTGATTTTCTTTGTTGATCACTACTTTATTTGAGACCCTTCACTATTAAGCACATATCCATTCGAACCAGTTTGACTTGGAAGAAATTTATCAGATTAAAGGTATAAGGGAAGAAACTTTGAACTCTATCATTTGTTTGATCATTACTCGAAGTTGATATGATGTATACTATTTAAGAAAAGGGAAATGATATAGGAAAAGTTTTTAAGCTTGAAATTTAAAAGAGAAAAGAAATAATTCATGTGGTGGGATGAGATGGAGCGTAAAACGCACTTACTCATAAACACGTGACATGCGAGATGGAGCGTAAAACGCACTCGCTGGTAAGATGGAGCATAAAATGCACTTATCGAAAAAAAAGAAAAAACAAGACAGAAAGAAAAGCCTTTTGATCCTTTAATGCTATCTGTTGGTTTAACAGAGATTTGTGGGAAAACAAGTGGTTGAGTTTATCTTTCTCATTTAAGGTTTCGATTTCATAAGTTTTTCTGTGGTCTGATTGGTTCGATACAGGTGGATTCACACACGCATAAAGAGTTGAGAGTAAATTAAGATTGATAAATAAATTTGGATTTCAGATGATACATTGTTTTGAAGTTTCCCAAAGGTTATTGTTTTGAATCTTTGAGGTCAATATTGAAGTACATATTAACCCGTGGCTCAAGTTTGTTTAGTTGAATTTTTGGTGTTGTAGTTTATCTTTATTTTGCCCGAGGACGAGCAAAAGATAATTGTGGGGGAATTTAATGAGGATGAAATATGTTATATTTTATTCCCTTAATACTTACTCTTTTATATCTCTTTTGTACCTAAGTATATTCATTTATCTTATATTTGTTATTTTAGGTGTAATTGATCCGAGGAAGCAAAATGGGCTTAAGAGACACAAATTAAAGCAACTTGCGAAAGGAATGAATAAGTGGGCCAAGAATTGTAGCAGCTCATCACAAATCCAAGCAGCTCACGGATTGTTATTCTAACATGGGCCCACGGTTTGGTCTAGCAGCTTGCTTGCAAAGAAGCTCATGTGCCTAGCATTTTAATTCAACAGCTTTGGGCCATGGTTACATGCAAAGCAATTGAAGCAGGCTTATTAATTTCCCACTTCGAATTGGATGGATGCAATTGGGATTATGATTAGCAAGTGGAGAGAAATAAGGCTACAAAAGCAGCATATAAAAGAGCATGTGACAAGGAGCAAGCAGCTGGCATGTTAATCTCCTTTTTCGTTTCGGATTTGGTGCAAGATGATGAGATATAGGGGGACTTAAAGCAATAATAAGTGGGCTAGACTCATAATATATATAAGGGACACGGAGCAGCTTAAGGAAAAGGAGACTTAACCTCTTAAATTGGTGGGCCAAGAGTATTGGAAAAACGAAGGGAACTATGCTGATATCCTACTTTGACTTGGACTCACGTGCAACAAAGGGATGCCCTAAATGAATTAGGGGCAGCACTTATAAAAAGGAGAAAAGGGACGGAAGCAGAAGATATATATTAGATAGCAATAGCTTAGTTTGAAGATATTAGAGAGCAGCTTAGTATAATTAGTATATATATATATATATATTAGATCCCATTTTTTTCCCTGACGTCTAAGGAATTGGAGATTATTCAGTTTATTAAGGGAGAAACACGGAACGCCCGCACTACAGGAAAGGAATTTAATTCTTTTCCTTTTCCAATTAGTTTGTATATTCAAGTGAGTATTCTATTTATTTTATTATGTATTATTTTATTATGTTTTGTGTTTCAATTTCAAGCATATTAGGCTAGATTATTTTCTAGGGTTGAGGATGAATATAATTGATTGATTTCATTGCACATATTCATGCCAATTGATTCTACCAGTATAGTGCTTTCACGTTAAAAATAATTCTTTCTATTG
Organism: Panax stipuleanatus; assembly: GCA_020205555.1. Lineage (NCBI taxonomy): Eukaryota > Viridiplantae > Streptophyta > Magnoliopsida > Apiales > Araliaceae > Panax > Panax stipuleanatus. The sequence goes on from CM035117.1 coordinate 37,056,956, forward strand.
GATGCCTATTTTTATTGATAAAAAAATAAGGTTGGATTCTCATTATTATTTATTGGATTCAGTTTATGATTTGTTCAAAGCGAATATAAACTGTATTTTGATGGAAATAATGAGTGTTTTGATTTTATACATATGTTTGGCTATGAAAGAATTAACAATCTGATTTTATAAAATAAATGGACTTAATTGATTTTATTTTCCGCATTTAAGTAGAGTCGAGAGACCAAACTAGTTTCGAGATAAAAGTAGAATTTATTGGGCATGAATATTAGGAAAGTGATATCAATTATATGATTCTGTCACCCTAGTATTTTATTGTTGATTATTTTATTCGCGTATCTTTAGTTGATAAAAATTCCCTCAAAATTTCTAAGCAAGATTAAGAATTAATTAGAATTAGTGAGTGAGAAAAACACGTTCCATCCGTCAAGTCCTTAGGGTTCGACCTCGCACTTGTAAGCTATACCAAGTATTCGATTAGTGCACTTGCGAGTAAATAAAGCATTCACATCAGTAAGGCGAGTCTATATGCCACAGTTCCTACTCGGTCGAGGATTTTAAATGGACGAATAAATCGTGGGTTGAGTTTAATCTCTTTCTGAATCTCGTAACTCCATTCCATGGAGCAACACGCAACAATACATGGTCTTCGACATTAAATTCCACGTTCCTTCGATGAAGATCAACATAACTCTTTTGTCGATCTTGTGCTGTTTGTATACGTTGCCGGATCATTTAAATCTTTTCCATAGTCATACGTACTAACTCCGGTCCTAACAATGTTGCTTCACCCACCTCGTCCCAGCATACTGGAGAACGACATTTTCGTCCATACAACGCCTCAAATGGAGTCATGCCTATACTTGCCTGATAACTGTTGTTGTAGAAGAATTCCACTAATGGTAAGTGCAGACACTCGAAATTTTTCTTGCCCCAATACTAACACTATAGGAGGGCAAAGCCGTCAATCAAGCCAACCTCGGTCCCGATACCGGGCTTTCGACTCAAATCTGATCCCCAATATCGGTCAACTCAAATCTGATCCCCAATATCGGTCAACTCAAATCCGATCCCCAATATCGGTCAACTCAAATCTGATCCCCAATATTGGTCAACTCAAATCCGATCCCCAATATCAGTCAACTCAAATTCGATCCCTAATATCGATAAACTCAAATCCGATCCCAAATATCGGTACTCAAGCCAGCTCTGATCACCAATCGGATCGTCTATCCCGCTCTAATCGTCAATCAAACTGTCAATCTAGCTCCGATCGTTAATCGAACCGGTTATCCAACTCCGATTGTCAATCGGACCGTCTATCCAACTCCGATCGTTAATCGGACCATCAATCTAACTCCAATCGTCAATCAGACCGTCTATCCAACTCCGATCGTCAATCGGACTGTCAATCCAACTTCGATCGCCAATCGAACCATCAATCCAACCCCGATCTCAATATCGGGCCATCAGATCAATCCCAATCTTTAATCGGGCCATCAGTTCAAACTCCGATCTCAATATCGGGCCATCAAATCAGCCTCAACAGCAACCTAAGAGGTACAAGGCAGCCCCGGTAGCAACCCGGGAGGTACCGATCAACCCGGTAGCCCCAGCATCAACCCGGGAGGTATAGGTCAACCCAGGACATATCAAATCAGCCTCGGCAGCAACTCGAGAGGTACAGATTAGCCCCGGTATCAATTTGGGAAGTGCAGGTCATCTCCGGTCTCAACCTAGGAAGTCAAGTCAACTTCAGACATCAACCTGAAGCATCATAATAGCTCCAGAGAAAAGCCTAGAATGACCCCGTCAGCCTCAGAGACAATACTGAGGACAAACAGACACGAATGGGATCTAAGTCTTGGAAACAGCTCCCGGAAGTCAACTAGAGGCCATGCCGACACTAGAGGCAACCTGGGAGGGGCTAAATGGTCATTTTACCAACTCCCAGCTGATTCGGTCAAACTCAAGTTGAATTGATTCCAACAAAGTTAGAACGAACCATAACGACGATCCCGAGTGCAAACAGCACAAGACAGCTCAATGGATAAACTTCGGGGAATCGAAGACCTGGTTATGAACTCGTCTTCTCGGACCCGAAAAATGTTTTATCCTATGTTATTGCGACACTCTTAGCGAGGGATTTCCGAAAAGGTATCGCACGACGCTCCGATCAAAAGTTAAAAAGTTTTGACTTCGACTACGCATTGCTCGGAGTGCACGTACTTCGAGACGATGAAACCCGACACCGTGGGCCCCACCAAGGGAGCGCACCTCTACATGAGGCAGCCGCAGGTAGAGTGGAGGCTCCCTGGCCTATAAATAAACGTGCCCACCTTATTTTCTAGAATTTCAAAACGCAACGAAGCTATGCCCGTTCGATTTTTCAACATTTACGCCTCTTTCAAACCCAAATATTTTTACTCTAACACGTAGACAGACCCACATACTACCACATATCAAAAATCCACTGGTAGATTTGGACGTTTGAAGCCCACTAAGTGGCAAAAAGCCCGTTGTGCTGTCCATTGTAAGTATTTTTACGATCAGCAAGTCAATACTACTATTTCGCACTTTTATACACTTGCACGTTAATTTCCATCGACTAAATATGCCCGAAACTTAGTTCTGTGGCCGTTTTCGTCAAATTTTGGTATATTTTTATACATAAACTCAATTTTTGGCATTTCTGCAACTCGGATTGACGATCCGCCAGCTTCAGCAGCTTCAATTCACTAGCATCTTCGTTATACGCAACTTCGTCGGACTGGGTTATCTTCCCAGTCTGGGTTTGGAATTTTTTTTATGTTTATTTAACTATATATATACTAACATTTCAATTCTGTTAAGCCCGGATGTCCAATTCGAGGTAGTTTACTGCTTTTATATATATTTACGCATATATAAGTGATTTTCACCACCACTGGGTTCTCTTCCCAGTCTTGGTTGACTAAATTTCTGTCAATATATATATATATTTATATATTTCAGTCCGTCCTGGATCATTTCGTGGCCTTCTTACTATTTTTGCACTCTTCGCCATACTGGGTGATCTCCCCAGTCACTGGTCGACTATTTTTCCTGTACATTTACATTTCAGTACGGCCTGGATTATTTCATGGCCTTTTTACTGCTTTTGCACACCTCACCATACTAGGTGATCTTCCCAGTCACTAGTTGACTACTTTTATGTCAATTTCAATTCCAGTACGGGCACTGGCGTGAAAATCCATCGCCCTTTTTACTATTTTATGGATATATTTCATTTCTGTCAAACCTGGATTATTTCGTGGCTATTTACAGTTTTTTATAAATATATATATATATATATATATATATATATATATATATATATATATATATATATATATTTCAATTCCAGTTCGGGCTTGCGAGTGAAAACCCATCGTCCTTTTACAGCTTTTGTATATATATAACTATATATATATATATCGCTTTACTCAATTTATTCAATTGTTGCATTTAAATATTCATTTTTATATGAATCGTCACTGACATATCTGTGGGCAGCCTAGATTTAGCTAAATCTCGCCAATTCTAACTTTCAAGGGGTTCAAACAGGTCCCAACAGAACCTGGAAGCTATAATGGCTGAGATTTCCTTAAATTTAGTTATTTTTATAGTTTCAGCTTCAAAAGCAAACTCGCGGCCCTTAGAACGCTATCTAGTGGAAACGAGACGCTTTGGCCACGCGCAATCAGGATTTACTGATGAATCCTTGGTTCCATTGCGACGTGAGGATGTATATATCTATTTCTGTACAAATTTGAACTGTGCAGGTTTATTGGCTACTTACATGTGAGCCTAGGAATCGTGGGATTCACGATCAAACTGATCAGAATCTGATTTCCACGATGGACAAACTCCAATTTACAAATGTACCCTGCCAATTTTTCTGTAAAATGTACATATAAAAGACCTTAAAACGGTTATCCGGATTTAAGGTCTCAACATAGTGAAATGTGGTTTGTCGTGTCAGCGTCCCTCCGATGGTTTTCATGCCCATGAGGAGACTGACACGTGTAATTATTTTCATGGTTGAGAATGTTTCACATCACCATTCACATGCAGCCTTAAGGCTATAAAGATAAAATTTGGAAGTGTCAACAGGCTTCAATTCCTATGTTAGCGTAATGGTTTGATAACCAGCTTTCAAAAACATCACTTTCAATTCAATCAAAAGAAAAGCTTTTGCAAATCTAATCAAAATACTTTTGCAAATCAAATCAAATCAAACCCTTCGTATATAGGTTCAACGAAGCAAAGCACTACTTTCAATCAATCAAATTAATAGGCCCAATTTTCAAATAGCATTCACTCACGCATTCCAGTTTTTAAAGGGAAATATTAAAAAGATGTGGTACCGTGTTTACATGAGAGTTGTGGGGTGCCTAACACCTTCTCCACACTTAACCAAGCCCTCGAGCTCAAAACTTTATTTTCAAAGATCAAGTTTCGATAGTGTCCAACAATTGGGCCTCTTTCAAACAAACTCGGTTGAGTTGGTACAACCATTTCAAATCTACCAACTGGCGACTCTATAAAACGTTTAAATCGTCGACATTATATATGTTGGCCTTTTTCCTAAAAAACCTTTCAAAACCTTTTTCCTAAATAAAAAGAGTGAGGGTAGAGAGAACTTAGGAAAAGAGATTAAAGGATCCGGGTTGTAACCCGATCCACGGATTTTTTTAACCCAACGTTGACAGTAAATACTTATCCCAACTTCCTTTGAAGTCTAGAATACAGAGTCTCAATAGATCTTCAAGAGTTTGAATAGTCCTTTCAGATTGCCCGTCTATTTGAGGATGATATGCAGAACTGAATCGTAAATCAATGCCCATAGCTTTCTGCAAGCTGTCCCAAAATTGTGAAGTGAATCTTGGGTTTCGATCAAAAATTATGGATACCGACATACCATGCAGTCTTACAATCTCATTTATGTACATACGAGCAAGACGTTCAAGTGAATAAGTCTCTCGTATAGGCAAGAAATGAGCAGACTTGGTTAATCTATCGATAATAATCTAAATTGCATCTATGCCTTGAAAAACCTTAGGAAGACCCATAACGAAATCCATGTTGATGTGTTCCCACTTCCATTTTGGAATCTCAAGTGGTTGCAATGGACCCTTTGGCACTTGATGCTTCGACTTGACACGTTGACAAGTTAGACACCTTCAGATAAACTCTACGATCTTTCTTTTCATATTGCTCCACTAAAATGTATGTCGAAGATCACGATACATTTGGGTACTCACAGGATGGATTGCAAATGGTGTGGTGTGCCTCCATCATGACTTTATACTTCAAATCAGAGTTGTTAGGAACATAAAGTCTGGAGTTGACTCGAAGTATTCCCTCTTTGTCGATTCTTGCTTCTGGAATAGCACCTTCTTCTTCATATTCATCAACTTCAGGTCAGTAGCTTGAGTAGCTTTAACTTTATCAATTAAAGTTGCTTCTACGCGTATATTTTTCATCTTCACTTGGGTTCCTGGAGACTTTAACTTTATCTCCATCCTTTCTAAGTCATACAAAATGGGCCTTTGTGTTGACAGCATCACACTCGTTCCTGCATATAATCTTCTACTCAACGCGTTAGCTACCACGTTTGCTTTTCCAAGATGGTATTGGATAGTATGGTCGTAATCTTTCAATAGCTCAAGCCAACGTCGTTGCCGCATGTTGAGTTCCTTTTGAGTGAAGAAATATTTAAGGCTCTTATGATCCATATAGTTCTCCACTTTCTCCCCATACAGGTAGTGTCTCCAGATCTTCAACGCGAAAACGACAACTGCCAACTCTAGATTATGAGTAGGATAATTCCTCTCATATTCTTTGAGTTGTCGTGAGGCATAGGCTATGACTTTCCCATGTTGCATGAGAACACATCCTAACCTTTGCCTGACGCATCGCTGTAGATGACAAATCCCTCCGAACTAGATAGTATTGTCAGAACAGGTGTTGAAATGAGTCTCCTCTTGAGTTCCTAGAAACTCTTCTCACATTCCTCGCTCCATCCAAATTTTATATCTTTTCGAGTCAGCTGAGTTAATGGAGTAGCGATTCGAGAAAATCCTTCTACGAATCTTCAATAATAACCAGTTAAGCCCAGAAAGCTACGTATTTCGGTTACTGACTTAGGTTGCTCCTAACTTTGTATTGCTTCAATCTTCGCCGGGTCAACCGATATTCCATGTTTCGATACCACGTGCCCAAGGAATGCTACTTCCTTAAGCCAGAATTCGCATTTCTTTAACTTGGCATATAACTTATTTTCACGAAGCTTTTGGAGTATCAGCCTTAGGTGTTGCTCATGATCTTCACGGCTTTTGGAGTAAATGAGGATGTCATCAATAAAGACAACCACAAAATGATCCAAATATTCTTTGAATATCCGGTTCATCATATCCATGAAGGACGCATGAGCATTAGTCAATCCAAAAGATATGACTAAGAATTCATAATGCCCGTATAGAGTTCTGAAGGCAGTCTTTTGAATGTCATCAGTTTTAATCTTTAACTGATGATATCCAGAACGAAAATCGATCTTTGAGAAGAATTTAGCACCTTGTAACTGGTCAAACAAGTCATCAATGCGAGGTAACGAATACCTATTTTTGATGGTGACATGGTTCAATTCCCGATAGTCAATACAAAGTCGCATACTCCCGTCTTTGTTCTTTATGAATAAAACAGGAGCACCCTAAGGAGATGTGCTAGGACGAATTAAACCAATGTCTAACAACTCCTGTAGTTAGACCTTTAACTCCTGAAGTTCAATATGAGCCATTCAATATGGGGTTTTGGAAATGGGTTTTGTACTGGGTTTAAGGTCAATAAAAAATTTGACTTCACGTTCTGGGGGTAGACCAGGAAGTTCTTCGAGAAATACATCAGGGAATTTATTAATAATAGAAATATCATTCAAATATGACGTATTCTTGTTTAAATGGGTGACATGGGATAGGAAAGCTTGATATTCATTTTTCAATAAACGAATAGCTTTATGACTTGAAATGACAGTGATTGATTTTAGTGGTTTGGTTGTTTGAATTCGCATAACAGGTTGGTTAGGAATATGAAAGCTAACAACCTTACAAAAATAATTAATTTTAGCATGATGAGTGGTTAACCAGTCGATTTCTAAAATCACATCAAATGCAAGTATTTTCAAAGAGATGAGATCAATAGGTAATGTGAGGGTGCCAATATGAATCAAGCAAGATTTATAAACTGTGGATGTAACAAAGGTTTCTCCCAACGGAGTTTCAATAGATATATCAAAGTCTAATTTGTCAGAGGTCAAGTTCAAACGTTGAGCACAATTAGGTGAAATAAAAGAATGGGTAGAATCGGTATCTAATAAGGAATAGACTTCACAAGAGTTTATGATTAGCTTACCCGTGATAACTTTATTCGGGTTCCTCGCTTTTTGGGTAGTCACAACAAAAGCTCTCCCTTGAACCACCGACTTTGACTTGTCTGAGATAACTTTTGGTGTCACCATCCCAGCTGGACTTGACTTCGCTATAGGGAGCACTCGAGCTCTGTGGCCTTCCTTTCCACAATTGTAGGACACCTTGGATTGTTGTGTGCAGTTTGGACTGATATGTCCCTCTTGTCCGCATTTGTAACATATGACCGGTGGTCGTTCCCCTCCCCTAAAAACGGTTGCTGGTGTTGGTGCTGCTGTCGATGTCTTTTCGTCGTCATTGTTGAATCTTCTCTTTTTAAAATTTCCACCTGACTCACTTTTTTTTATTATCTTGGCCATGATTACCACCGAAATGGTTACCATTTCTGGCATGATAATTTCCTCCACGCTGGTTATCATTGTTCCGATGACTGTTGCCACCGGTACAACTATTATCGTTTTGTCAGTTGTTGTCCTTTGGTTGAACAGTCTCATTATCTCGCTCCAATAATTAAGCCTTATTCACAACATCTGAATACAAACAAAGTTTGTGAGAAATAAGGACACACTAGCAAAGGTTTTACTCGTCTTTCCCCTCCTAGTTCTAATATCCGATCTCCGCCAGAGATCATATCCCTAAGCTCTGATAGCAACTATGACGCCCCCAAATAGGTCTACGCAATCCATTCTGAGTCGTTAAATACATGGTATAGAATCCAAAAACAAATCTTTTTATATTAAACTGTTATGCAAAATACGACCACACAAACTTTGAGCTTTAATACAGATATTATGTAGAAAATATAAATGCTCAAATCACTACTAGATATTCAACATATAGCGACGAGCTATAGTGACGGTCGGCACGGAACCGTCGCTATAGGGTATCGATAGCGAAGGTCGGCACGGAACCGTCGGTATAGAGGTTTTTTAAGACAAAACCCTCCCATTTCCCCCCCCCCCAAATCATTTCAGTATCTTCCCTCCCAATTTTCCCCCCCAAATCATCTTCGCTCCTCTCTAACACTTTCTCTCTCGTTGCTCTTCCTCTACCGCTCGTTCTCCTCTTTAACTCAAATCATTTTATCTGTCTAATTTTCTGTTCGTCGGAGTTCTTGCGCAGTTTGAAGGTTCTATAATGGCTTCAAGACCCGTTGTTCAACAAAATAGAGGTATCAAATCTGGCCTATTGGTTTATTTTATGTTCTGGGTACTTTTTATATACTCTTTTTCTTGTCCTTCTAGTATCTGGTCATTGATTTTTTAGATGATTCTAATCTGGGTTTTTGAGTCCTTTTGGATCGTCAATCTATATGAATCGTCCTTGGATTTGGTTTTACTTGTATTGATGCTTAATTTTTGATATCAAAAGAAAGTGGGTCGGTTAAATATTCCATTATTTTTTATATCCGCCGAAAAATTTAATTTTTGGTTATGATTTGTAAATTATTAAATGGGTTATATTACATTGATAATCTTTGATAAGAAATGATCAAATTTATCGAAAAATTTCACTTATTGGGTCAGAAATAGTTGAAGAGGAACTAATTGAAGAGGTATTAAATGGTGCTGTATTTTATCATGTGCTTTGTTTCATGGGTCAAAAATAGTTGAAGAGGAGGTGGTAAATAGTGCTATATTGTGTCTTGCAGTCTATTTGGTGAAACGAAATAGGAGGTATATTGATGGCATAGAAGATTCAGTTTGTAGCATTAGCTTCTTGATGCTTTGTATGTGATATTTTGGGTTAATTAGGCACAGTAGGGTCATAAAATAAGTTGCCTTTTGCTGAGTTTAACAAGGAATTTACATTTGGATAAGTTTTTGGAGTCTTAGCGATCTTTGGTATGTTTAGTGGTTATATTAGAGTTGGATCCCTTTCTATTAGGTTTTTAGTAAGGCCTTTTGGGTTTGTTTTGTGTGTGTACAGCTTGCATATGGGATTGCCTCCTCTGGCGCTTTTCTTCTAGTACAATAGCACTTGTGAAAAAGTTAGCTCATTTGTGGACCTGAGGATACCCTTGAAAAATGGTGGTAAGCATGCGTTTGGCAAAATGACCTTCAGGTGGGTAGTTTCTCAAGGTAAGTAAGTTGTTCTATGGAGTTGGAGACGTGGATTGTGAAATTACAAGAGATGGGGAGAATTTTTTAGTGCATTGGCCATGTTGAGGGAAATGTAGATTGTGGCGTGATATTTGGTGTGAGGATCACTTTGAAAGGGGATATTTCCTTCTCTGTTAAGGTAATGTAACCTTTATCTAATAAAGGGGAATTATGATTTATGAAACCTTTTAAAGGAAAAATTTTCAGAATGGAAAATTAGGGAGGTAGAATTCTTTTGGGAGTTCATTAACAATTTAATTACTTCTTGTCAAGGTTGAACATTCCCTGAGAGGAAGGGATTTCAATTAAGCAAGTTCATCTGAAAAATCACTAGAAATAATGAGCAAAACAAAAGGTCTGACCCAACCCCAAAGGAGGTTGGTGAGATTGTTAAGAAAGTAGACGTTCTTGCTAATCCAGACGAGAAAAGTGTGCTCCTAGTTACTAAAGCTCAAGAAGATACCAATAAATTATCTTATGCATCAATTGTGAGTACATTCTTTGAAATCTCCATCAAGTATACATCATAAATGATTATGTTCTTTCAAAAAAAAGCAGATATGTTAGTAATCATTTTTCTGTTTGGATATATAGGTGGCTAAATTGAGTTCCTTACCTGAACCTCCTTTTGTTGGATTTTATCCAAAAGCAGCCCCTCCAGCACCCCCCAAATCGTTTGCTCTTCCCGCAAAAGCATCTACACCTCCTAGCAATGGTGGTTTGGAAAATACTTGTGTTAATATAGTGGGTTATGTGATAGGTAAAATACTAAATCTTTTAAGTTTTAATGAGAATAAGTGATTTTTTTTGGTATGATTTGTTCCTTAACTATCTTTCTTGCATCTGTAGCACCCAAGGCCATACATATTAAGGACTTACCTTCCGACCTCACTCAGGAGGCATTTTTAAAGGAGGTCAAGAAATTTGGTGCTGTAAAACCAAATAGTATCCAAATCAGAGAATAGCCTAAGGTCTGCTTCAGTATTATTATTTTATTCTATTCAAAGAATATAACTGCTTCATGCATAGTAATATGCTTGATCCTGAATACTTTGTTTAAGACGGATATCGCTATGCATTTGTAGAATTTGAATCTGCCAATTCTGCCCGCAATGCTGTAGAGGTATTTAGCTTAATTACCATTTTAATGTCTCATTTTTTATTTTTTATTTTTATAATTCTCAGGGTACTATTTTCTGTTTGATAGCTGAGACGTTCCACTTAGATGAATTGATCATGATGGTATGGTATTGGTTACCATTTAGCATAATTATTTCAAAAGTTATGAGATCTGTATAATGCTTAAAGTTTTAGTTATTTTAGAGCCTAATTAATTGACTAATAGAGACATTTTTTTAATCTATTTTACACTTTATACACATGCGTTATGGTAGTGTGAGATTTGATTATGGTTCTTTCTCTTGCAATAGCTAACCTCTTTCTTATCCTAATATTCAAGCTGTTATTGCCTTTCTCCTCTTTTTTTCACAAGATTGAAAAATAAAAAGTAATTAAATTAGGCATAGAAAAAATTAAAACGGAGCATGATATAAGTGGGTTGTAACTAGGAAGTGATTTCGAAGTGTTTGTGGTTGTCTATTGTAAAAAATGTCACCTTTTCATTTCATATATTTGGTGCTATTTAAGAAATATTCTCTTGGTTGAATAATTGATAGGTTCTCAAGCCATCTACTCTGTCTACCTCATGCCTTAGGCAGTAACCAGTTTTCTTAGTGAACCCGCAATACAAAAATAGTTAAAAGTTTTGTACATTGTACATATTGTTTTTGAATTGTAGTGAATTATGAAATAATGATACCCCAGGAGGGAGCGGAGTATATAGTTTGTTGGCATTGAAAACACTGGCGTAGGATATTTTGATTAATTTTTTAGCTCTGTCTCCTTGTCATTGAGTTTATCTAGTGGCAGATAAATCCTTGCCATCTACTAAGAATGATTTACAGATCCAACATCTATAAAGTTTACATAAGCCGATGATTGCTCAACATTGTCATTCACTTTCTATATTAATTCGAGTCTTGGTGGAGCTGGGAGTGCTATGGTGGGTATGCTACTGATGGCTAGTTATTTGGTGTATACGTAGATAATTGGGATATTTTTTTTCTCTGTCTTTGGAAATAAACATTAAAACATATAGTTTGAGTTACTTGTTTAATAATATAGCAAAGCTATATTCTTTTGTCAAAATAAAGTTTATGACTTGTGCATATATGGACAAGTGATGGACTCTCATTATTATAGCATGACATAGTTAGCATATTGTTATTAAAAATATTACAGAAAGTAGAAGGGATAGTTGGATCTTTAATATAAAATTCACTAATTATTCTCTATCATCTTAGTAAAGAATATCATCTTAAGGTCTTGTGGATGTAAGCATTTAATATTGACCACCCATTATCAGTTGGCTGCTGCGTGATTCTCAAGTAATTAGAGTTGGTCCCTGAGTTACACATGAGGGATAAGGCATCTTCTTAGTCCTATGAATTTGAGATTATATTTTTCTCATTGCTGGATATCTACCTTTAACAAAGACATCTGCAATAGTTATTATTTGCTTTTGATTTGTCTTAATTTAAAAACATTGCTGGAACTAAATTATTTTGACTTAATGTTTGAATTTTGATACAGTAGTTAGCCTTCTCTGAAGAAGATCCACATTCTATTCATTTTGCCAAGTCTTCAAGAAGAGCCAAAATGTCGCGAAAAGGTTTGATGGAGCAGGATCTGAGCAAGCTGGATGGACAAAACTACATCCTCTCTCACCTGAAGTTATATCTCAGCAGGGTACGATAAATATTGGTAAAATTAATGGTTGTGACATCAATGTGGTGTTCACGAGTTTAAAATTTCAATGACTCCCTATCATTTTATTAATATTGAGATAATAGCCATTATAATCTCACTATTTAAGCTAGTAACTTGGCTAAGTTTGTGGTTTTCGGAACTATCGGTCATGTGGCACATTGAAAATCAACCGTTGTAAAAGCTATATCTGGTGTTCAGGTTATTACTTGATTAATCAAAATTTAATGCCTAGTTGCCTAAAGGGTTACTGTTATTGGAAACAGAGAAGATATGATGTTCATAGGAAGTCTAGATGTCCAAATACAATGTGGATGAACTCGGGTGTAAATGGATCATGGAATTTTAATTTTTTATATTTGATTATTCTGTTTGAGGCTATCAGATTGGACTCAAGTTACAACCTATGTTCTGATTGATATGTTTTATTTTTACTTTATGCTTATTTTCCTTATCTTATATTAGTTTTGCTATCTTAGATTTACAGTATTAGTGAAATTTTGATTGTCTATATTAACACAATATTACTGTGGTATTATGACTCTATATTAACACAATACTACAGAGTTGCTCTTTTTTTTGTTGATGACATTGATTTCTTTTGCAATTCTGGAGAAATATGCTGCTTCTGGATTTTCAAGAACTTAATTGCAGTTAGACTTTTAGGCTCTTCTCATGTTAGGAATTTAGTTTCATGGTGTTTCTGTTTGGATGAGATGTAAACAACAATTACTGAAAATATACAATTAGTGTGTTATCTACACTTCTTTAGAGCTATTGATATATACAATTTTTTTATGTTTTATTTTATATTGTATTATGTTTGTTCAATAAATATTTGCAGCACTATTTAATTTTTTTTAAATCTAAAAAGGCTACGAGGGTTGACGACCGTCGTTATAGCTCCATCCTATAGCGACGGTCGGAATCGTCGCTATTGATATGTATTGACCGTCGGTAAAAATCTTCAAAATGCATTTTTGGGTTATTTTTTAGCTACGGTCCGACCGTCGGTATATATATGTAAGACCGTCGCTATAGGTTTTAGCGACGGCAGCTAAGGCGAGGGTCGGCGGCCGTCGCTATAGCCTATAGCGACGGTCTTTTAGCCTATAACGAGGGTCGGCGACCGTCGCTATAGGTCGATTTTCTAGTAGTGAATTATGTCCTTATTATAATTATTATCACACTATTTTACAAAATAGTGAGGACTACTATAGCACTATCTCGGACCATCACTCCATTCCCCGACTAGTCTCAGCTGTATTCTCATTTCCTGAAGAGAACAATGAAAGAAAAGGGTGAGCTCAACTAGCCCATTAAAGAATATTATGACTAAGATAATTAAGAATAAATTATAGTTAGCCTTCAATAAATCAGATAAAATATTATTGACAACAAGTTTTAGATCAACAACTGTAGCAAAAATAACAATCCATTAGAAGAGTTAAGTAGAGCATGATGTCTATTATCTTCTATGATTTAAAAGTCCATCATCAATATTTTATCCCTGCAACATCAATCAATAAATATTTCAAATCAATAATTTATTTCTGCACTACGGGCCAAAGATATTTATTTGTATCACCAGTCGTCATGATCATGCCAAACACATGTCCATCTTTGCACTACGGCCAAAGATATTTATCAATCAACAGTTCATCTTTGCACTACGGGCCAAAGATAACTTTCATCACAATTTAAGACTGAGGATGATGAAAAATGATATAAAGAACGAATCTAGTGAGATAAAAGATAAATGTTAGAGATTTATAATTCAATTTATCCAGAGTTCAAAAATGTCCAAATTCTCAACATAAAGATCAAAACATGGATCCAATTTCAAGAATAAGATTAATAAAAGATAATTTGGACAAAGAAAAAAAAATTAATTTCGTTGTGAATAGTACCGTATGCATGAATAGTGTCGTATAAATAGTATCGTATGAATAGTACCCCGACATGAAAAGATTAAAATTCTATAAAAATGTTCAGACTAATATTCTAGTGAAATGATATTAGATGAAGCGCAAACCTTAAAGAATTTTTAATCATTTTAGGAATTATAAAAACAATACTTACCATAGTAAGTTTAAATTTAGCAATATGAAACAAAATAATATTACTTACATACTGTAGACACTCGAAATTTGCTTTGCCCCAATACTAACCCGGTAAGAGGGCAAGACAGTCAATCAACCTAAATTCGATCCTCAATATCGGAACCTCTGCTAAATCTGATCCTCGATATCGGTAATCGGTCAAGCTCCGACAGTCAATCGGATCATCAATCCAGCTCCGACAGTCAATCGGATCATCAATCAAGCTCCTATAGTCAATCGGATCATCAATCAAGCTCCGACAGTCAATCGGATCATCAATCCAGCTCCGACAGTCAATCGGATCATCAATCAAGCTCCGACAGTTAATCGAATCATCAATCAAGCTCCGACAGTCAATCGGAACATCAATCAAGCTCCGACTGTCAATCGGACCTTCAAGCCAGCTCCGACAGTCAATCGGATCTTCAAGTTCAACCCCAGTACTCAACTCGGGAAGTCAAGTTCAACCCTAGCACTCAACCCGGGAAGTCAAGTTCAACACCGGCACTCAACCCGGAAGGTATAAATTAACCCCGACCGCAAGATCGGGCCGTCAAGTCAACCCTGGTCCCAATCTAGGAAGTCAAGGCAACCTTGATGTCAACCAAAGACGTGTCAAACCTTCTCCGGTCTCAATCCAGAAAGCACGGTTCATCCCTGACAGCAATCCAGGAAGTCAACTCAACCCCGACCTCAACCCGGGAAATGCAGGTCATCCCCGGTCTGAACCCAGGACATCAAGACAACTTTAGACAGCAACCTAAAGTATCACAACAACTCCAGGACAAAACCTGGAATGACCACGTCAGCCTCGGAGACAACCCTGAGGTCAAAATAGTCAACCGGGACCCAAATCTTGGAATCAGCCCCCAGAAATCAACCAGCGACCCTGCCGACACTACAGGCAACCCCGGGAGGGGTACAACGGTCATTTCATCAACTTCCCACCGACTTGGTCAAAACGCAAGCCAAATTGATGCCAACAAAGTCAGAACGAACTCCAATGACGATCCCGAGTGGCAACTACGCAAGACAGCTCAACGGACAAACTGCAGGGAATCGAAGACTTGGTTATGAACCTGTCTTACATGATCCGAAAAATGTTTTTTCCCATGTCATTGCAAAACTCTCGGCACGAACTTTCCAGAAAGGAACAGCACGCCTCAAACGAACGCTCAGATCACAAGTTAGAAAGTTTTCTACCGAACATCGCATTGCTCGGAGTGCACGTACTTCGAGACGACCAAGCCAGACACGCGGGCCCTGCCACATGGATCCGCACCTCTACATGCGGCTGCTGCAAGTAGACATGCAGCTCCCCCTCTATAAATAGAGGGGCAACCCCCTCTCATTTAAGACGGATTTTTGAGCAGCGAAGCCCTGCCCGACTGATTTTTTGACTTCTAGACCTCTTCTAAACCTAAATTTTTTCACTCCAACATGTAGATATACCCAAATACTACCACATATCAAAAATCCACTGGTAGATTTGGACGTTTCAAGCCCACTAAGTGGCAAAAAGCCCGTAGTGCAGCCCATTGTAAATATTTTTACGATCAGCAAGTCAATACTACTACTTTGCGCTGTTTTCTACTTGCATACAAAGTTTCACTTTCAAAACTCACCCGGAACTCGTTTTCGTGGCTGTTTTCGTCGAAAACTGATATATTTTCATACATAAACTCCATTTCCAACACTTTCACAACTCGGATTGATGATCCGTCAGCTCCAGCAGCTTCAATGCATTAGCACGCACATATTTGGCAACTTCGCTGGACTTGGTTATCATACCAGTCCGAGTTTGGCCTTTTTTGTATATATTTAACTGTTTATGTACTAACATTTCAATTCTGTCAAGCCCGGATTTCAAATCCATGGTAGTTTACCGCTTTTATATACATTTACACATATATAAGCGACTTTCACCATCACTGGTACTCAAACCAGTCCTGGTTGACTACATTTCTATCAATATATATATATATATATATATATATATATATATATATATATATTCAGTTGGCCTGGATTATTTCGTGGCTATTTTACTGCTTTTGCACACTTCCCCATACTAGGTGCTCTCCCCAGTTACTGGGTGATTATTTTCTGTCAATTTCAATTCTGGCACGGACATTGGCGTGAAAACCCTTTGCTCCCTTATACTATTTTATATATATTTAATTTCTGTCACAGCCTGGATTATTTCGTGGCTATTTATAGTTTTTTATATATATCTTTCAATTCCAGTCCGGGCCTGCGAGTGAAAACCCATCGCCCTTTTACAGCTTTTATATATATTCGTACATATATATATATATTTCTTATTCAATTCCATTCAACTGCTGCATTAACATTCATTTGTATATGAATTTGCACTAACATCTCCAGCTCCATTTCTATTTCCAGCACTGAAAGCAAACTCGCGTCCCTTAGATCTCTATCTAGTGGGAACGAGACGCTTTGGCCACACGCATCCAGGATTTACTGATGAATCCTTAGTTCTATTGCATCGTGAGGACATATATT
The DNA here is from genome assembly GCA_020205555.1 of Panax stipuleanatus. Classification (NCBI taxonomy): domain Eukaryota; kingdom Viridiplantae; phylum Streptophyta; class Magnoliopsida; order Apiales; family Araliaceae; genus Panax; species Panax stipuleanatus. The sequence goes on from CM035117.1 coordinate 37,073,957, forward strand.
TCATTTTCTGTACAAATTTGAACTGTGCAGGTCTATTGGCTATTCTCATGTGAGCCTAGGAATCATAGGATTTATGATCAAAATGATCAGAATCTGATTCCCACGATGGACAAAACTTCGATTTACAGATGTACCCTGCCGATTTTTCTGTAAAATGTACATATCAGACCTTAAAACGGTTATCTGGATTTAAGGTCTCATCATAGTGAAAAAATGTTTGCAGTGTCAGTGTCCCTCTGATGGTTTTCATACCCATGAGGAGACCGATACTTATATTTTGTTGTGGTTGATCACGTCTCAACACACTTCACATGCAGCCTTAAGGCTATAAAGATAAAATTTGGAAGTATCAAATGGCTTCAATTCCTATGTCAGTGTAGGGGTTTGATAAACAGCTTTCAAAACTTCACTGTCAAATTCAATTTCAAAGCTTTTCAAATCAATCAAAATGCTTTTGCAAATCAAGTTAAAAATTAATTTTAGAAAATTAAATCAAACCCTTCGTATATAGGTTCAACGAAGTAAAGCACTACTTTCAATCAAATCAAACAGGCCCAATTTTCAAACAACATTCACTCACGCATTCCAGTTTTAAGGAAAATATTGAAAAGATTGCGGTACCGTGTTTACACGGGAGTTGTGGGGTGCCTAACACCTTTCTCACACTTAACCAAGCCCCCGAACTCAAAACTCCGATTTCAAAGATCATGTTTCGACAGTGTCCAGCAAATGGGCCTCTTTCAAATCAAATTCGGTTGAGTTGATACAACCATTTCAAAATCTACTAACTGGCGACTCTGTTTTTAATCGAATCAAATCGTCGACATATACACATGTTGGCCTCTTTCCTAAAAACCCTTCAAAACCTTTTCGCAATAAAAGAATAAGGGTAGAGATAACTTAGGAAGGAACGATTTGAGGAAAACCGGGTTAAAACCGACCCGAGGCATTTTTCTTAAATTTTCCAACGTCGACACATACTATAGAGTATGGAAGAAAATAATATTCCTTATGAATATTAAAAGAAAATAACATTATTTACAAAAAAAAATATCTTTTACCTTATTAGGAAAGTAGTTCTGACTGAAATAACGGAGATTATGTTGAGAAAATCTTTCACTATTATCCACACTCAAAATATCATTATACTCACAAGAAATACGCTCAATATTATAGAGAAAGAATTTTCTGATTCTGGTGTGATTTTTATTTCTTAACTAAGCAACCTATTTATAGGAAATGCTTAGCACACCACTTCTGACAAAAGGATCCTACGAAGGATTTTGCAGCATGCTTACTTTGAAAAAAGAAGGAATCAAAACCAACAAGATCACCTCCGCCTTTCCAAACACATGTTTTTAAATTTATTAAAAATATTTATAATTATTAAAAAGAATTCAAATTCGATTTACTCTCTTCCACCTCATTTAATTCTTATGCCATAAATTTATTATAATAATATTACCATTTAAATTATAAAATAATACTATTATATTATCACATTATACTATTATAATAATATATTTGAATGAATTATTTTATCGAAGAATATAAAATGCCAACTTTCAGCAAATGTCTCATGCTAAAAATTCCTCTATTTATATCAAAATTGATCAAATATTTACTTTTCATATTTATCAATAATTTTTATTTTATTCATCAATTATTATTCACAATTAATATTATAGAATCAAATATTGACAATTAGGTCGTTCCCCGGAAAAAGGGGGCTTTCCGATAAGGATTATATCTTATTCGCGCACAATTATATAACCTAACCCCTTTCATCGAAAGAACTTTATATACATTGCCAATAATGCTATCTACTAATATTATTTAAATAATATGAGTTATTGATTTAATAATGTGAAATACTGTGTTGTGGTTACTGTGCAATTATTGAATCAATAATATAAAATACTATGCAATTATCAATGTAGCCATTATTGAATCAATAATATAAGATATTGAACAGTAATTACTGTAATAATTATTGAATGAGTGACTTCATACGTAAGAATCAATAATTAGGAGTACTGTGCAATACCGTGTGCTACTGTGCAACAACGCGTATTACTGTACATTTATCACCGGCTATTTCAACAGTTTAACGGTAAAAGTTTTGCCGTTATTTTTATAAAAAGGTTACTTCTGTCACTTTCTATATCCGAAAGTTATTCCTTTATGGGGTCAACCAATGATTGCGCCGTCGTACGAATATTCCCCGACAAAAAGAATATTCCCCGACCAAATGATTATTCCCCGACATAAAGAATATTTTATGACAACTTGCTTACTTTGTAAAATTTTCACATATTATCCATAACTTATCACATTTATCAAATCAACACCTTACTATTTAAAATATGTAGAGGAAATTAAAGTTTATTCATAAAAAGTTGGGGTCTTACACTGATACCACTGTTAGGTTTGTAAGATTCATCAACACAATCAAATTGCATCAAAGTAGTGGAAGCATCGAAAAATCAAATTTTAAAATTTTACAAACCATATACTCGGATCATCATTTATACATAATTATTTATCAAACGAAAAAGAAGAAATTATAGAATCATACCCTTGTAGAACTAAGCTTCCACAAGTACGAGTTCAACTCCAAATTCTTCTCGCACTCCTTGAGTTCTCTGGGTTCGATTCCTTCCTTTGATCAACATTAGTCACCCAAGTGTTTGGCCTCTAGAGGTGATCCACCAAAGAAGAACAAAATTTAAGAATATGTGTGTTTGGCTAAAACCCTACTTTCTATCTCTATAGAAATTATGTACTCTCCTAACTCTTTGAAAGATCATTAACCCCAAATCAAAATAAGACTCCTCTTATTTATAGATATAGGCAACCCTCCTAAACCATATAGGATTTGAGTTTTATATTAATTAATTAAACTCTTTTAATTAATTAGTCTTCCTAATCTTATTAGGAATAAATAATTAAACTCCTTTAATTAATTAGCCACCTAATCTTATTAGGAATATATGAGAGAGTACTCTTATTAATTAATTCCCAAACTCCTTCAGGAATTAAAATAATAATAGTAGTAATAATAAGAACAAGACTCCTCTTATTAATTTATATTTAATGTTTTCAAAATATTAAATAATAAATATTAAGCTATTTAATTTATTCTATCACTATAGATTAAATTAAATATACTTAACTTATTATTACGATTATGTCATTTACTTCTTTAATAAATATTCTTCCTTGTATGGTGTGACCCTTTAGGTTCTCCATATTAAATCGGTTGTGAATAAATCAATTAGAACAATTCTAATCTTATTTACATAAATAAATTAACTATTAATTAATTTAAAAAAATAATATTTATTCTACAATAAGGGTAAGCCCCCTTAGCGCTCAACGACTTTTCAGATAATATAGATGTCAACATTAATCATAAAAAAACCTTTGAGTAAATAGTTACCGTACAATTCATTTCTTCCACCATACAATATTCCAATTAAATATAAGATATGGAATTACTATCAAGTCTTATTTTATTTAATTATATGTATTTCGATCCTAAAATGCACAACACCAAATAATGCAAATTAGAAACTCATTTCTATTTTCATTCTGCCTTGGCCAAGGACTACTGGGTTGTCATTTTTCGAATCACATAGGACATTCTCCTCTTTTATTGGAAGCGGTAGATTTTTTATTGATAATTCATTATCTACATGTATAAATTATTATACCCAAGCATACCATTTGATATACCATTAGGGTCTTAAGGGACATGTCAAAGTATAACTCACCATACACAAGATACTATGATGATCTCAAGTCTAAGTATTATTTTTACTACTATCACTAAAGGAATTCCTATTGATAAACAAGTAAAACTCCATTAGGTATTCCTTAGCGAGCCACGTTCAGTGTACTTATTCGCTAATAAGCACCTACATACTTACTTTAGTGTCTCTACGTAAATGATTATGAGATCGATCATCCTTATCCAATGAGCAAGCAACGTATGTGCCAATCTATCCGTATTCACTAATACCCTTTTTAGTAATCCAACGATTGAGAACAATTTTAGTTTATGAGTTGTCTAAGAGTTTAGATCTCATTAGTATGATCATCATCATTATTCTAAAAGTATTGTTCAAAACTATGAGTTTATCACATATTATAAAAACAGCACCATGTAGATAAATAAATGACTTTAATTAAATAAAATTTTTATTAATAAATGAATAAGATTATTAGAAAGTATATGTTTTATCATATCAAATATGATTGGCTTGTGTGCATACTACTTTCATAATGCCCGTGTATACTTAGAAGTTTTCTTTCGATTTTATAATTTGTTAAACTCAAAAGGATTTTATTTTGAATTTTGAATTTTGTGATTATATTCACTGCAAACCCTCATGAGACACAACTCATTCACTTGGGGTAACCTTGGGGTTTAAAGGCTTGTTGCACATGCTAAGTACAATCGTGTTTCCTACGAAAATGGGGTAGTTTTGATTTTTATTTTGATTTTCTTTTCTTTTTATTTTACTCGAGGACCAGCAAAAGCTAGGTACGAGGGTATTTGATAGACACATAATTCATACATTTTATTATCCCTAATTTGTCTTTTTAATTATATTAGTTTATTTAATTAATATATTTTATTTTGTTTTGTAAAATTTACTATTTTGTTACAATAGAGTCAAAATCATGATGACCAAGTGATATTTAATGCTCTTATTTATGTAAGGAAATATTCAAGAAGAATCTTACAACCAGAAGGAAATAGGTGGAACAATCTTGGTGTGCAAGTTAAATCTAGCAAGAGAAAGGAAAATCTATCTAGAAGATATCTTTGAGAAGTTGATTGCCACTAGGAAGTTAAAACCAACATTGAAAAAGACTCTTGAGAGATTACCATATAGAGATTGAAGTCAAGAAGGAAAGAAGAGGAAAAAAAGGAACACAAAAGACCAAGTTCAATGTATCTAAATTAGGGGTGCCACTTCTTTTTTTTTTCCTTAGTTTTTCACTGGTGCAGAAGTAAGTGAGATATTTTTAGAGCTTTTGTCTTTTCTTCCAATCATGTGGGTACTAGTGTCAAGGAGTATTTGTAACTTTCTTTTATTGATTTAATAGAAATTCTCTTTTTAATTATTGTTCTTATTCCGTGCAATTTGTAGTAGTAATTTTTGATTCCATGACTAGCTAAATTTCAAATACATAATATAAAGATGAAACTAGGTATTTCATAATAATATTTTCTTTCTGTTTCGAAATTAGTGCCTAATTATTTTTGTCTTCATATTTTCCTTCGCACAAATTGCATATGGTTCTTATATTGATTGCGAGGTTTTGATAAGTTATAATTAATCTGTGAATTTTTCATGACTTATTATTTTTTATATTAATTATATGAATCATTATTTTTAAAGGTAAAGGAGAATAATTTGGGAATTAATTTAGAAAATAAGAAATTATTTATTATGTTAATATTTGGTGGATTCAGATTCCTAGGTAGTTTTTTCCATTACTAGTTTTCATAATTAAATTTTTAGTTTGCATAATTTAGTTAGTTAATCATCTCCACTATATTTATTTTTAATTTACCTAAAATATTACTCAAGAATATATTAAAGAATTAATCTAATTTCTGTGGTTCGATCTGTACTTGCCAAATCTACAATAGACGACGTGCACTTGCAGTACGTAATTTTAACACATCCATGCTCATTCGGTTCTAAACTTAGAGATATATTTTTCTTTTTAGTCCGTTTTAAAAATAAAGATACATTTATATTTTAAAACTATAAAGTGATATGATGTTCTTAATTTGCTATTACTTTTTTACTATCATGTTCAATATTAAAATATTGGGGCCCGAATATTTGAAGACCCAAGACCCGGATTGGGCTTGGTTGGGCCTCGGTTAAAACTATGGTTGGGCTATGGTGGGTCCAGTTGGTCCATGTTGGGGGACACTTCTGATTGTATGGAGATTATACTTATGGAAGGAAGAATCATGCATTGAAACTTCCTATATCTTGGGAGATTTGGTGCTATTCTATTATGAAGAGGATACGAGGGGGAACCCTAATCCTATGTGGAAGTGGATTCTAGTAGGGATGTGAGAACCTATAAATACATGGCTTGTCCCTCATAAGGTACACACATACCTTATATTTTCCAGCAATAGAGTATTCCATACCTCCATTGTTAAATCTTGTCAGCCTGTACTTACTCTCACACTAGAGCTATCCCCCGGCGGCCCAAGCCGTCAAGCTTTGGTGTTTACCCGTTTTGTGCAGGATTGGACGTGCTTAGTGATTAAAGCGCGTGGGCAAATCTTAGCGTTAACATTGGAGCTAGAAGGAAGGGATTTTTGCAATCACAAACCATCAAATCACCAAGTCTGAAATCATGGTGAACAGCAAGACAGTCTCTGGCAAAGTACAGTCGACAGAAGCAGCGTCCGTTCAGCAGAAGGGCTCAATGAAGGATCGCTTGGGGCCATCCCTAAGCATCCATTCACGGCTCAGTCCCAGAGTCCCCTTGGAGGGTCCCCCAGTAGGGAACCAGGACGACGTGCGACGGAAGCTGTTCAAAATGGCCAGCAAAGATAGGAAAGATAAGAGGAGGGTAGGAGGCACACCGCCTCAGACCCAACTACGAGAGGACCAAAAGGCGACTTTGGCCCAGAAGGCTAAGGAAATAGAGGACACGGAGCAGGCCCTGAAAGTCCTCATGTTGCAAAAAGAAGAGCTGGCCAAACAGATGGCATACGTACCTGAAGATGAGGCCTTCAGCCACCCTCACCACGATGGACAGGGGAGGTCTCCCCACCGACAAGAACGTACTAAAAACACAAGGAGATCCGAGAGTAGGCTTCGAAGATGCTCTTGGGACAGAAGCAGATCCCGAGATCGCTGAACCGGGGGGCGTCCGAGAACCTCCCATTCTAACAGCCCCCGATGCGACAAACGGAGGTCACCAGCTGACTGGTCGAGAGACAGCGGTCACAAAGACCAAAGACAAGATAGCCCCCGAGGGAAGAGGTCTCATCAGGAGGCCCAACGTTTGGTCCAAAAGCCGAAGAATGATCGTCAGAATAGCCCTCGGCAGGACCGGGATAGAGACCATCGAAACCCTCCCGGAACCGTTAGGAGGATGAAAGAGATCACTGAAGCCCCCCCCCCCCCCCCCGGCACCGCCGGGAGGAAGAAAGAGATCACTGAAGCCCCCCCCCCCCCCCCAGGTCTCACTGGGAGGATGAAAGGGACTGCAGGAGCTATCGGGATCAGAAAGACCCAAACAGAAGATTATCCCAGAGGAAGAATTCTGTTCTGGCTCTTGCACCGGTCGAGATATTGACTAAAAAGCTGGATGACATGCAGAAATAGCTGATCACAAGTCAGCAGGGGAAAGTGACCTCGGGGAAAAAGGTTTCCCCGTTCTCTGAAGATATCCTTTAGGAAAGAGGCGACCTCGCCAAAAGGTTGCCCTACATAGAGAGTTATAACGGGTCAGGCGATCCATACGAGCACAGTCAAACATACGACAGGTTGTTGGACTATTATAGCTACACCAATGCGGCGAAGTGTAAAACCTTCATCACCACTCTGAGGAAGGATGCCCGACATTGGATGAACACACTAGCCCCGAACTCAGTCTCCTCATGAGAAGAACTATGTGATAAATTCCATGCTTGGTTCGGGAGCAACAAAAAAAGAGGAAAGCCAACTGGATCGTTGGCCCAAGTCCGGCAGCATTCCAACGAAACACTGGGCCAGTACGTGAAAAGATTCAGGGAAGCAGTAGGCCAGGTGACCGACCTCAATAATTTACAGGTCGTAGGGCTTTTCTAGAATGGACTGGACTTGGTCAGATCCAAAAAACAAATGAAGAAATTGATGTTCAACCACCCGAGGAGTTTGGCTGAAGCCTTCAAAAAAGCAGAAAGCTTCATCATTATGGAAGAAGCCATGGAAAGTCTGAAGCGAGGCTCTACGGAGAAGCCCAAGGAAAAGGAGAAAGAGAAAAGCAAGCCCGATGGGAATTCAAAACGCTATGGGAATGATAAATCGGGCAACTACTAGAAGCGGTACGATAATAACAGGGGGTCAGGTGGGAGCCTCCCTCCCCTACCAAAAGATCATGACAGCAGAGTCTACACTCTACTCAACACCCCCCGACCGGCCATCCTAGAGCACTTGAAGAAACAGCCTGGTTATCAAAAGTCGGACGATAGCTACAAGCCCAGGATGGGAAACTCCCGTAGATACTGTGACTACCACGAGTGTATGGGACATTTCACCAAAGACTGTTGGGGTCTGAAGGAGCTGATAGAGACAAATATACAGCACGGAGGTCTAATCCAATTTGTGTCAGGAAGGGAAGAAGAAACACATCAGACAACAAATGCTCCGACCCAAGCCGATCAGCAGCCTCAGCCGAACCCTACTCAGGGGATTCGCCATGTGGTAGATGTCATCATGGGTGGCATGATGGGAAATCTCTCAGGCCTAAAACGTCATAGCTATCTGGATTTAGTAATGTCAGTAGCTGACCAACCTGCAAGACGCGAAAGGTCTTTCCCGGGTTCGGTCATATCTTTCACAGACGAAGATTTCCCCACTGAACCGATCGAGCCGCACGAAGGAGCTCTGGTAATCATAGCAGAGGTGGGGTCAGTTGACATGAAAAGAATGATGATAGACAACGGATCATTAGTGGACATCTTGTACGCTTATACCTATCAGAGGATGAGCCTGGATGGAAGGAAAATGGAGATCAGGCAGGAATCCCCACTCTACGGCTTCAGCAACGAGCCAGTCAAAGTTGCTGGAACTATCGAGCTGCCAGTGATCTTCGGTACAGCTCCTCGACAGGTGGAGATCACGTGCCGATTCTATACGGTATATGTGGACTCGGCTTACAACGCCATCTTGGGAAGACCTACACTGACAGCCCTCCAGGCAGTGACCTCCATACCCCATTACAAAATCAAATTTCCCACCCAACATAGGGTCAGAGAGGTAGCAGGGGACCTCGATCTGGCAAAGAGGTGCTACCAAAATTCACTGATCACTTCGGGGGTAGGAGTCAGCAAGCAAAAGCAGACCATGGCAATAGAGATCGAGCCCTTCACCGAAAGCATCCAGGAGCCATTGGTCACGCCGGCAGGAGATACCGAAGATATAGAGCTAGTACCAGGGAAGCCTGACAAGATGGTGAAGATCAGAACAGGGTTACCAGAACCCTTTCGAACCCACCTAGTGGAGTTGCTATAGAGCTATGCAGACATCTTCGCGTGGGTACCCAGCAACATACCAGGGTTAGATCTGAAGGTTATCGAACACAGGCTACACGTGGACCCAGCGAAGAAACCAGTTTGGCAAAATAGGAGGATTTTTGCCCCCGAAAGACAGGGGATAATTGACGAAGAGATAGAAAAGCTGTTGGCAGCTGACTTCATATTTAAGATAGACTATTCGGAATAGATGGCAAATGTAGTGTTAGTTCAGAAACAAAATGGCAAGTGGCACGTCTACATCGACTACACTATTCTGAATAAGGTATGCCCGAAGGACTTCTATCCTCTGCCACACATCGATCAGCTAATCGATGCCACTTTGGGGTATGCCCTACTAAGTCTCATGGATGCATTCTCGGGATATCATCAGATCTCGATGTGCAAAGAAGATATACCGAAGACAACATTCATAACACATCGGTCGGTATATGTTTACAAGAAGATGACCTTTGGTTTATTGAACGCGGGAGCCACCTACCAAAGGATGATGAACTACGTTTTCAGAAACCAACTAGGGAGGAGCATGGAAGTTTATGTTGATGACATGATCGTGAAGAGTATGACTATCCGAGGCCATCTAAACAACTTGGAGAACTGCTTTCAGATAGTTCGACATTACAATCTGAGGCTGAACCCCACAAAGTGCACTTTCTGCCTAGGAGCAGGGAAATTTCTGGGGTATATAATTAGCTAAAGAGGGATAGAAGCCAACCCCGAGAAGATCAAGGCCATCCTTGATATGAAGTCTCCACAGTCATACAAAGACTTCCAGTGTCTGACGGGTCTAATAGCTGCTATGAGGAGATTTATGTCCAAGTCGGCAGAAAGATGTCTGTCGTTATTTGATACTTTGAAAGGGCCGAAGAACGCTAAGAGTTTCCAATGGACAGCTAAATGCGAAGATGTGTTTCAATAGATAAAGAGGTATTTGTCTTCGGCGCCTTTACTGGTGAAACCTATTCCTATAGAGCTGTTGTACTTGTATTTGGCGGCAAGTTCGTTGGCAGTAGGAGCTGTCTTGGTGCGGGAGATCGGGGGTAAGAAGCACTCGATTTATTACATAAACCACTCCCATAAGGATGCAGAAACAAGGTATCCGAACCTGGAAAAGTTTGCCTATGCCTTAGTGATAGCAAGCAGGAAGCTTCGATAATATTTCCAGGGTCGGTTGATAGTGATTTATACGGATCTGCCATTGAAGAAGGTCCTGGGCCGGCTAGAGGTCTCAAGAAGGCTCGCAGCATAGACCATGGAGTTGTCTCAGTTCATCTTGGAATACCACCCTCGGATGGCCATTAAGGGACAAGCGTTAGCAGATTTTGTGGTGGAATGTTCATTTTCTAAAGCGGATGACAGCATGGGACAGGCTGAAGGGATCGAGAAGACGGTTGCAGTTGTTCTGCCAAGATAGAGTGCTTGGACCTTGTACACGGATGGTTCAATGACTTCGGATGTTAGTGGTGCTGGGGTCATTTTGACTAGTCCCGAGGGGTTCAAAGTCTGATGAATAGGTTGAAGACCTATGAATTGATCTCTTATTAGCTTGTTTATTATAAGTTTTTGGGTACTGTTCGCATTACTTTGTAGTGTTTTGTGTTTATTGCAGATATGGAGGTTGGAATGGAAGATAAGCTGAAAAGATCAATAATTGGGCAAAATATTGATGGTGAGGCGCGGACCGCGCTGTGGAGACTATGGAGATAGCGCTGACCGCATAGCTACTGGATGTGAGGCGCGGACCGCACTGTTTACAAAGGGATTGAGGCGAGGACCGCGCAGTTCTGATGTTTGACAGTGTTTTTAGACATTTAAATTATAAAGTTGAATTGGAATAGGATGGTGACTTACCTTAGTGACTGAGGGTTTGTTTAGTCTTTAACTAGAAGTTATCTTCCTATGTTTTGGGGATCTTGGATCTTGGTATTCGTATTTATTTTCTTAGAGGCTATTCAAGGCATGTCAGGCTAATTCTCTTATTCAATTCTGAAGGGATGTTGAACCTGATTAACAATTACTGGTTTGATTAAGTTTATTTGATATTTATTCATTCATGAGATTTATTCTGATTATCTATGTGAATTTTCATATATGTTATCCAATTGATTAATTTGGTTTCTGCAGGATTAAATTAATAAATTGATATCATCTGCTAGATTAAGACAGATTTTAAGCAAACGAAGTGCGCCTAATCTGAGTAGCAATTGATAACACTTTATTGTGGTTAAACTTTAAAGTATTATTAAGATTTTCAGAAGCCAAGTTAAATAATTCTTGGTTGTGTAATTATTGCTTGGAATAATCTAATTCTCATTCTTCATGCTTCTATCGTATTGAATCTAGACTGATATTTCTAGGTTGTATGTTAGTTAGAATCTCTTGTTAGCGATCGTCACATTAGATCTATACTTAACAAGAATTTCGGGTAACTTGCGATCGCAATTATCTAGAGCTATTAATCTTATTGAAAGGGTAAATAGGTTAATAACTTAATTAATTCATAATTGAGAAAAGGGAATACTGAACTGAAGAATTGAACTTTTTTACTTATTGTAATTTTCTTAAATTCACTCGTGATTACTTATATTATTTCAAAAACAAAATCCCAAATTCATTGAATTCATTTAATAATTAAAATATAAATCACTCTCTGTGGGATCGATCCTTGCTTATTTCTATACTAGTTCATAAGTTTAGTAGAACTTTAGTAAGGTAAATTTTATAGTACTAGACGACAGCTACCAAATTTTGGCGCCGTTGCCGGGGAGTGTTATTTAATTTTAGTTATTCAATTGTTTTCATAATTATATTTTATAAATTTTATGCCTTGATCCTCTCACTCTTTTGATTTGTAATTTGATCCAAAAATAGAGAGAACCGCACGGAGGCTTAAGAAAGAAGCTCGAAAAACCCAAGGTTCACTTGCAGATTCCAACGAAGCTCAATCACCAGGCCTGAACATAGCAATCTCACTTCTCACGGATCATTCATCATCGAGTAAATCAAACGAGAAGATGGCGGTGCCAAATAACAGGACTTTAAAGGAGTTGTCAACTCTTAATCTCACCCAACACCCTCTTTGTATTGAATATCCTGCTCTAAATGTGTCATTCGAACTAAAATCTGGATTAATTCACCTGCTTCCTACTTTCCGTGGTCTTACAGGTGACGATTCGTATAAACATTTGTAGGAATTCCATGTTGTGTGCTCCACAATGAAGCAACATAATGTCACGGAGGATCAAATAAAGCTGCGAGCTTTTCCATTCTCACTAGGGGATTTAGCAAAGGATTGGTTATATTATCTACCCCCAAGAGCAGTACGATCATGGGACGACATGAAGAGGCTATTTTTGGAGAAATATTTTCCAGCGTCATGGGTAGCCAACATCAGAAAGGAAATTTGTGGAGTCCGAAAATTCAGTGGAGAAACATTGCATGAGTACTGGGAGAGGTTCAAGAATTTGTGCTCCAGCTGCCCACCCCACCAGATCGACGATCAACACCTCATCATATACTTGTACGAAGGACTTTTGCCAATAGATAGAAGTATGATCGACGCCGCTAGTGGAGGAGCATTAGTGGACAAAACACCAGAGGCTGCCAAGAATCTGATTGCAAACATGGCTGCCAATGCACAACAATATGGAACAAGGAATACTAATCCAACCCAAAGAGTAAGCGAGGTGAACACAAATAATGTAGAGCATCAAATTTCTGACTTAACTGCTCTAGTGAAACAATTAGCTACATGTAATGCACCGGTTGCACAAGCTTGCCAAATCTATTTAATGGCGTGGCACCCTACAGATGCATGCTCGATATTACAAGAGGTGAACTCCGAACAACAAGCAAATGCAGTGGGAAATTACCAAGCTCAGCTGCAGAAAAAGTATGATCCTTTCTCCAACACATACAATCTCGGATGGAGGGATCATCCGAATTTTAGTTATGGGGGTGCTAGGCCACAGGCACAAGGATTTTACCCAGTTAAACCACAGTTCCAGCCGAATCAGCCTCAGTACCAACCCAGACCAGCAGCATCGGTCGGACCATCCTTGGAAGATATGTTTAAGGCGTTTATGCAACAAACACAACAGTTCTAAAATGAGACAAAGTCTTCCATCCACAGTCTAGAGAGTCAGATGAGCCAATTAGCCACTACTATGAGTCGGTTGGACGCTCAAGGATCGGGAAAGCTTCCCTCGCAGATAGTTATGAACCCAAAGGAGAATGTCAGTGCTATTACATTGCGGAGTGGAAAATAGATGGATACACCAATAGCAACAGTTGAGTATGAGAAAGACCAAGAGAAGGAAGAATCGGTAGAAACAAAGGTACACCCTAACCTTTCTTGTCAATTAAACGATATTCCACTTCCTTTTCCGCACAAAAATTCTAGAAAAGCAAAGACAGATGAAAAAGAAAAGGAAATTCTAGAAACCTTTAAGAAAGTAGAAGTAAATATCCCACTACTTGACGCAATTAAACAAGTGCCACGGTATGCTAAATTTCTGAAGGAACTATGCACAAATAAATGAAAATTGGAAATTGATGAGAAAATTATGGTGGGGGAAAATGTGTCGGCAGTATTGCAAAGAAAAATGCCACCTAAATGTAAAGATCCAGGCATGTTTACGATTCCATGCACAATAGGAAACACTAGGTTTAACAAGGCCATGCTAGACTTAGGAGCTTCAATAAATGTTATGCCATTATCTGCGTATAAGTCTCTGAATCTTGGTCCTTTAAAACTACTGGTGTTATTATTCAGTTGGTTGATCGTACTAACACCTACCCCCGAGGGGTAGTTGAAGATGTCTTGGTGCAGGTCAACGAACTAATCTTTCCTGCAGATTTTTACATTGTGGACATGGAAGATGACATATCCCCAAACCCATCACATATCCTACTAGGAAGACCCTTCCTAAAGACAGCAAGGACCATGATCGATGTTCACAATGGAACCCTGACCATGGAGTTCGATAGCGAGAAGATTCAGTTAAATATCTACGATGCCATGAGGTACCCTAGTGACATTTGTCTGGTTTTTAAAATTGACATGTGTGATTCTCTAGTGCAGAAAACCTTTGAACAAATTCAAAGAGACAGCTTGGAGGTAGCTATTTCCAGTAATTTGAACATGGATGGAACATATGAACTTGAGCATAGTCAGGAGTTGAAAGAAACAGTAGCTGCACTACATTCATTACCTACTCAGACAGATAAGCATGCTGTAAAATTAATTTAACTACCTGTAACACATCAAAAACTGTTACCATCTGTGGAGCAACCCCCAATGCTTGAATTAAAACAATTACCAAGACACTTGAAATATGCATATTTGGGGTCTAATGAAACGTTATCTGTGATAATTGCTAGTAATCTAACCAAAGTGCATGAGGAGAAATTATTGAGAGTCCTTAGGGACCATATTATAGTATTTGGTTGGACAATAGCAGATATCAAGGGGATTAGTCCCGCAATGTGTATGCACCGTATATTGTTGAATGAAGGAGCTAAACCAACGAGAAATGCACAAAGACGACTAAACCCACCGATAATGGAGGTAGTGAAGAAAAAGGTAATCAAATTACTTGATGCAGGTATCATCTACCCCATCTCAGATAGTCAATGGGTAAGTCCAGTGTTAGTAGTTCCAAAGAAATCCGGTATAACTGTTGTCAAAAATGACGATAATGAATTAGTACCCACTAGGATGCAAACAGGTTGGAGAGTGTGTATAGATTATAGAAGGTTGAATGCTGTAACTCAAAAAGACCACTTTCCTTTACCCTTTATTGATCAAATGTTAGAACGTTTAGCTAGGCACTCTTATTATTGCTTTTTAGATGGATTTTTAGGGTATAACCAGATTGTGATGGCCCTAGAAGACTAGGAAAAGACCACATTCACATGTCCTTTCAGCACGTTTGCTTATCGACGGATGTCCTTTGAACTATGTAATGCCCCAGGTACTTTTCAACGATGCATGATAATTATTTTTTCAGATCTTTTAGAAGAATGTATCGAAGTCTTTATGGATGATTTCACAGTCTATGGAAATTCATTAGATGCATGTTTAGATAATTTAACATGAGTATTGGACAGATGTTTAGAAATAAACCTTGTGTTAAATTGGGAAAAATGTCACTTTATGGTAGAACAAGGAATAGTACTTGGACATGTAGTGTCAATCAATGGTTTGGAAGTTAATAAGGCAAAAGTTGATATTATATCTGCATTACCTTACCCCATCAGTGTGCGAGAGATACGTGCTTTTCTTGGACATGCAAGATTTTATCGTAGGTTTCTAAAGGACTTTGCCAAGATAGCGTTACCCTTACGCAAGCTGTTACAAAAAGATAAGGAATTTTAATTTACCGATGAGTGCAAGGCGGCTTTTGATACCTTGAAGAGATCTTTAACATCCACCCCTATCATTCAACTGAAGAATTGGGATTTTCCTTTTAAAATAATGTGTGATGCAAGAAACTATGCTGTAGGCGCCGTCTTGGGCCAAAAGATTAACAAAATCACCCATGCCATTTACTATGCTTCCCGAACTTTGAACGCGGCTCAGATAAACTATTCGACAACAGAAAAAGAACTGTTATCTGTTGTATTTTCTTTAGATAAATTTAGATCATATTTGTTAGGTACTAAGGTGATAGTCTATTCTGACCATGCTGCTCTCAAGTATTTGCTAACCAAAAAGGAATCCAAACCACGAATCATAAGATGGATCTTGCTACTGCAAGAGTCCTATTTGGAGATTAGAGATAAAAAGGGTGCAGATAACTTAGTGGCAGATCACTTGAGCAGGATCATTAAAGAAGAAGAAGTCCTACCATTGCATGACATGTTTCCAGACGAGCATCTTTTGGCTATTGGAACTACAACCCCCTGGTATGCTGATATAGTGAATTTTTTGGTAAGTGCTTTTGTTCCACATGAATATTCTAGATCCCAAAAAGAAAAGCTTCGTAGTGATGCCAAATACTATGTATGGGACGACCCATATATGTGGAAATTTTGTGCTAATCAGATAGTTAGACGTTGCATACCTGATAGTGAATTTTAATCTATTCTAACTTTCTGTCATTCCTATGCTTATGGGGGTCATTTTGGACCAAACAGAACTTCACGTAAAGTGTTAGAGAGTGGTTTTTATTGGCCATCCATTTTTAAGGACTCTTATTTATTTTGTAAAGCCTATGAAAAGTGCCAAAAGGATGGAAATATATATCACCGTAACCAAATGCCACAAAACCCTATACTAATTGTAGAAATCTTTGACGTTTAGGGTATTGATTTCATGGGACCATTTCCTATGTCTTTTGGAAATATTTATATTTTATTGGCAGTCGATTATGTATCCAAATGGGTGGAAGCAAAAGCCACTAGGACAAACGATTCTAAAGTTGTTGTAGAGTTTGTCGGAACTAACATTTTTGTCAGGTTTGGAGCACCACAGGCCATCATCAGTGATCGCGGTACCCATTTTTGTAATAAGGTGTTAGCTGTTTTGCTGAAGAAGTATAACGTTCTTCACAAAGTATCTACATCTTACCATCCGCAAAGCAATGGCCAGGCAGAGGTCTCAAATCGAGAAGTGAAATCCATTCTCGAAAAAGTGGTCAACCCCAACCAGAAGGATTGGAGTCTGAGATTGGATGACGCATTATGGGCTTATAGGACGGCATACAAATCTCCCATTGGTATATCGCCTTATAGGCTAGTGTTCAGGAAACCATGTCACCTACCGGTGGAGCTGGAGCATAGAGCTTTCTGGGCTATAAAGCAGTGCAACATGAATATGGACCAGGCTGGAATACACCGGAATTTACAGTTACAAGAACTTGAAGAATTACGGAACGAAGCATACGAGAGTTCAAAGCTCTACAAATCAAAAACAAAAGCCTTTCATGACAAACAGATATTAAGGAAAAACTTCTCTGTGGGCCAGAAAGTCCTTTTTTTTTAATTCACGCTTGAAGTTATTTCCAGGGAAACTGTGCTCTCGATGGGAGGGACCATTTGTAATTACTTACATTTTTCCTCATGGTGCAGTAGATATCCGGAATCCAAACAACGGGACTGTGTTTAAAGTGAATGGGCACAGATTAAAACCATTTCTGAATAGTGAACAACTGGAGGAGGTCGAAGTCGTGACTCTGATTGAACCGACTTACGAATAAAAGATGAAATTCACGTCGAGCTAACGACGTTAAACAAGGGCAGTTGTGTGGGAGGCAACCCATAAGAATTATTATATTTTGTAATAGTAGTAGTAGTCTTAATTCACCTTTTTTTTAATTTTAAAATAATGATAATGCATTGATATGGTACAGGCAAGCAACACAACAACAAAAGGCCATATTTTCAAATTTTACAGGGAGGCGCGGACCGCGCTCTAACAACGCCGACCGTGTAGCATATGTAGAATGAACTAGCCCCAGACGCGCAGACCGCGCTCTACCAGCGCCGGCCATGCAACCTATGTAGAAACTGAGCTAATGGATGACCATCACAGCGCTGACCACGCCCCAGATGCGCGGACCGCGCAGTATATACAGTAAGTTAGCAGCTAGTTAACCGAAACAGCACTGACCGCGCATCTAGCAGCAAAGACCGCGCACTTCGACGGTTTCAGTTTTTAAAAAAGGAATTTGAATGGGTTCGTGCTACCTTAAACCCTTTCCTTTTCTCCTTATACTTCATATTCTTCAAATCCTACCCTAATTCCACCAATCTATTACTTTTCTCTCATTATAAAACCTATACCTACTATCCCCACAAATCCCTCACTACCATTCTCAAATTCTCAAGCCCTAGCATCTCAATCTCCAATCTTCCAGCCCTAGCACAATTTTAGTTCATAGCCTTTCTAAGCCAAACTTGTCCCTTATAATCCCTAACCACCATTACATCAAAACCAATTCCGGGTACAAATAGTTCATTAACAAGGCACGACGAACTCCCACAGATTCTACCATTCAAAAGTAACAAATTGAATTTAATTTATTCTTTGCAATTTCTTTCTTGCTTCAATTTTGTTATTTTTTCTTATATAATTGTCATTGGAATTCCTTGGGTTACTGAACACCCAAGGTTGTTAATACTAATTTGTGGGCTAGTATTTGTTTGCAAGGAGGCTAGGTTTAAGGGACGAACAAGGGTGCACGCCAAGTGTTCATCAGAGAAAATTGCTCTGCCTTGCTCAGCGCCAAGATCAAATGCATGAGTACAATATAGGCGCTTTCACAGCAATGGCCAACGCTTTCTCCCTGATGTATCCTCACCAACCAGTCTATCTGCCAGAGCCAACCATTTTATCTGCCTACCCTCATTCCGACGACAACGAGCATTAACTCGTCCGCAGGGAAGTCCTCGTTTTAATTTCCTTATGTTAAGTAATGCGGGTATTCCTTGAAATAAGTGTGGGGGGGTATTTTCTGTGTTTTTCTACATATTAGGTTGCATATAGTTTAGTTAAGTTTAATTAGTCATATGCATGTCAATGTTTTTTTTATTTTAGAAAGAATATTTTTGCATTCATATAGAATGTTGTTTAGGTTCCATAGAGATTGAGCAATGAACTGTGTTAATAAGATGAAGCCAATGAGGAAAATGATAAATGACTTGCATGCTTGGAATTGATCGTTATGTATCGACTAATTTTGACCATAGGAATCTCATACCATGCGATTTGTGTTTTCTAAAACTCAAGCACACCAACTAATCTTTAATAATAATGGGAAATAAGTGCAAGATAGAACATGGGCGTGTGTTAATAAAAGTAAAACAATGGCTTTCACATAAGTGTGGGAGAAAAAAATCAGTGGCTCGGGAAAAGAATGTAAAGGAAAAAGTTGATCTAAAAAAAGAATAGAAAATAATCTGACTTAGTTCAGTTTCGTGGCCTTTGCTATTCGGATAAGTAAACCCTAGGGGGTGTCTTTACACCTAGCGCCCTAAAGCCCTCGGGTTTGGGAGTCGTTGGCCGAAAGTCCGCTAAAAGGGTAGCATTAAAAAGCCTAATGGAATTGGACGTTGCACAAGTTGGGTAAAAAAAATACAGATGTAATAAAGAGTGATATGGAGCATTAAGATGCACTCACTAGAAAGAATGAGCCTGGTCCAAAATTTTATTTCTCCTTGCCTATGTGTTTGCTATCATAAAGGTTGTACATTTCTATGATTTTATCTGTATTGATCTTTGTTGTTGTTGAGGTCATGTTGGATACACACACGGAAATATGCAAATTGTAAAGTTGGTGGGGTAAACATGGGAAAAGAAGGTTGATATGTGATGAGATATGGATAGCATAACAGTTGTTTATCTCTGAGGCGTAAGATTCATTACATTATCATGGTTAATGTTCAAATCTCTGTAGTTGCATTCATTTTAGTTTAGTATTAGTATTATTGTATTTGCTTGAGGACAAACAATAGTTCAAGTGTGGGGGTATTTGATGAATAGGTTGAAGACCTACGAATTGATCTCTTATTAGCTTGTTTATTGTAAGTTTTTGGGTATTATTCGCATTACTTTTTAGTGTTTTGTGTTTATTACAGATATGGAGGTTGGAATGGAAGATAAGCTGAAAAGATCAATAATTGGGCAAAATACTGATGGTGATGCGCGGACAGCACTGTGGAGACTATGGAGATGGCGCTGACCGCGTAGCTACAGGATGGAGCTACTTGATGTGAGGTGCGGACCGCGCTATTTACAAAGGGATAGAGGCGCGGACCGCGCAGTTCTGAAGTCTGACAGTGTTTTTAGTCTTTTAAATTATAAAGTTGAATTGGAATAGGATGGTGACTTACCTTAGTGACTGAGGGTTTGTTTAGTCTTTAAATAGAAGTTATCTTCCTATGTTTTGGGGATCCTGGATCTTGGTATTCGCATTTATTTTCTTGGAGGCTATTCAAGGCTTGTTAGGCTAATTCTCTTATTCAATTCTGAAGGGATGTTGAACCTGATTCACAATTACTGGTTTGATTAAGTTTATTTGATATTTATTTATTCATGAGATTTATTCTAATTATCTATATGAATTTTCATATATGTTATCCAATTGATTAATTTGGTTTCTGTAGGATTAAATTAATAAATTGATATCATCTGCTAGATTTAGACAGATTTTAAGCAAACGAAGTGTGTCTAATCTGAGTAGAATTGATAACACTTTATTGTGGTCAAACTTTAAAGTATTATTAAGATTTTCAGAAGCCAAGTTAAATAATTCCTGATTGTGTAATTATTTCTTGGAATAATCTAATTCTCATTCTTTCATGCTTCTATCGTATTGAATCTAGAATGATAGTTCTAGATTGTATGTTAGTTAGAATCTCTTGTTGACGATCGTCACATTAGATCTACACTTAAGGAGAATTTTGGGTAACTTGCGATCGCAATTATCTAGGGTTATTAATCTCATTGAAAAGGTAAATAGTTTAATAACTTAATTAATTCATAATTGAGAAAAGGGAATACTGAACTGAAGAATTGAACTCTTTTACTTATTGATATTTTCTTAAATTCACTCGTGATTACTTAAATTATTTCAAAAATAAAATCCGCAATTCAGTGAATTCATTAGATAATTAAAATATAAATCACTCTATGTGGGATCGATCCTTGCTTATTGTTATACTAGTTCATAAGTTTAGTAGAACTTTAGTAAGGTAAATTTTGTAGTACTAGACGACAGCTACCAAAGTCTAACAAGCGATCAGATTCGGGTTCAAAACCACGAACAATGAGGTAAAGTATGATGCAATTCTGGCAGGGCTTCGATTAGTGAAGAGTCTTGAGGTGCAGAGGCTGGTTATCTTCAGTGATTCTCAGTTAGTCGTCAAACAGATCTCTGGAGAATATGAGGCCCGAGGGTCCAGAATGGTGAAATATTTGGCAGAAACAAAGGACCGGTTGCAGATGTTTGAATCCTTTGAGTTCCAAGGGGTAGATCGATCAAACAACACGATAGCCGATGCATTGGCTAGCTTGGCTACGACCGAAGCAAGCACCTTCAGCAGATCGGTTTACCTGGAAATCCTGAACAAACCAAGTGTTCAGCATGTTGAGGTGATGTGCCTGGAACGCTTAACAAGCTGGATAGCTCCATACTTTGACTATCTCGCAGATGGTATATTGCCATCGGATCGACTGCTGGCCAGAAAGATTAAGTATAGAAGTGTGAATTTTGTGCTGATAGATGGAGATCTATACAGAAGGGCTTACTCATCACCATTGCTGAAGTGTCTGATGCCATCAGAAGCAAAGTATGCTCTCCGGGAAGTTCATAAGGGGATATGCGGTGATCACATGGCAGCTAAGTCCCTGTCCTACAAAGTCCTTTGGCAAGGGTTTTACTGGCCCACAATTTTCAAGGAGGCTACTGAATACGTGAAGAAGTGCCCTAAGTGCCAGTTGAATAGCCCTATCACACATCAGCTGCCTGAAGAGTTGTACTCAGTATTATCACCCATTCCTTTTGCCATATGGGGGGTTGATATACTGGACCCATTACCAAAGGCAAAGGGGAAAGTGAGCTTCGTCATCGTTGCAATTGACTATATGACAAAATGGGTGGAGGCCAAACCACTTAAGTTGATTACAGAACAAGAGTGCCTGAAGTTTTTAAAAGAATGTGTTGTGTTCCGGTTCGGCATACCTATGGCAGTAGTTTCAGACAATGGCCGACAGTTCGTAGGGTCAAAGTTTGAGTCATTCCTGGCTAAACTCGGTATACAGCATAGGAAGACCTCGATGGCACACCCTCAGTCTAATGGGAAAGTCGAGGTCATTAACAGAACCCTACTGAATGGAATCAAATGAAAACTTGATGAAGCGAAAGGAAGATGGCCCGAAGAACTTCTCAGTATCCTATGGGCCTATCAGACCATTCCTCGGTCGACTACGGGTGAATCCCGATTCCAGTTGGCTTATGGTACAGATGCTTTAGTACTGGTAGAAATCGGTTCCAATTCCCTTCGGGTCAGCCAGTATAAAGACATATACAATCAAGATGGACTTCGGGCTAATCTGGACCTACTGGATGAGATCAGAGAAGTTTCCCTGGTAAAACTTACTGCTTACCAACACAGGGTAACTAAGCATTACAACAAAGGCATGAAATTGAGGAGGTTCGAGGTCGGGGACTTCGTTCTTCGGGAAGTAGAGGCCTCTATGCCTCAGAATCAGGGGAAATTGATGCCGAGCTGGGAAGGACCTTATGAGATCATAGAAGTACCGAAGCCTGGCACCTATCGACTTCGAGCATTGGATGGGTCAGACATCCAGAATACATGGCATACCCGTAGACTCAGGAAATACTACCAGTGAGAAGAATCTTCAGTAGCATAGGGACTTCAGTAATATAGAAGTCAGAGTCAAGGGTCTGTAATAGTGACAGGAATTCATTAATAAAAGAAGCTTTTTTCTCTAACAAAGTTGTTCTACGTGTTTATGATTGGCCGATCAGCGGACCAGATTGTGTCTATCCGATCAGCGGATTAGATGTGGCCTGTCCGACCAGCGGACTAGGTTTTTGGTGTTAAGGTGGAAGTCATTCGTCTCTTTGGAGCGGAGTTTAAATTTTCCTGGTGTACCTTCAACTCTCGGAGAGAAGGTCATCGGAGTAATCACGGTGGAATTCCTTCGTCTTTTTGTAGCGAAGCGAATGTTTATTCCTGATGTGCCTTCGGCTCTCGGAGAGAAGGTCATCGGTGGAGTTACAGTGGGCTTCATGGAGAAGCAAATTTTCCTGGTGTACCTTCAGCTCTCGAAGAGAAGGTACATCAGAGTGTCTAAGGATGGGTTCCCATGCCTCTTCGGAGCGTCTGCGAACATTCCTGGTGTACCTTTGGCTCTCGAAGAGAAGGTCATCAGAGTGACTAATATTGGGCTTCATATAGAAACAAAAATTTTCCTGGTGTGCCTTCGGCTCTTGGAGAGAAGGTCATCAGAGTGGCTAAGGTGGGCTTAGAGAAGCAAAATTTTCCTGGTGTATCTTCGGCTCTCGGAGAGAAGGTACATCAGAGTGACTAAGGTGGAATTCCCTCATCTCTTTAGAGTGATGTGAATATTTTCATGATGTACCTTCGGCTCTCGGAGAGAAGGCCTTTAGAGGTCTAAGGCTGGATTTATTTAGCCCTGGGGGGCATTGAAGACTTTTCATGCTTTAATTACTTGTGATTATTTCATGAATTGAATGTCATACTTAATGAAAATGCAGGTCGGAAATGAAGATAAAAGATAGATATTTTTCATTAATTTTGAAATGAAAAAAGATTAAAGGTTTATATACAAGACTCCTACTCCGAAGCCGACGGATCATCATTTGTGTCCTCTTCAGAGTCGGAGGTATCTAATAAAGCAGGATTCACAAAGCGTTCGACTATCTTTGCTTTGCCTTTGGTTCGACAAGCTTCGTATCCTTTAGAGAACATCTTGGTGATCTCTGCAATCAGTTCAGGAGAAGCTCGATATTCTTTAATAGCCTGAAGCCGGAGATCTTCAGTGAGTTGGGGCTTCGAGGCTTTAAGTTCAGCAATTTCCTTCTCTATAACACTGCGTGCCCGCCTAGCATCTTCTGTCTGCTTCTTCAGGTTGGTGTTATCCTGTTGAAGGGTATGGACATTTTGGTTCAGCTGCTGGATTAAGAATTAGTTAGCTTCAGCTTTCTCTAGCAAGGTCCGGCGTTCGGCTTCGACCTGGGCAACTTACTCTACCTGCTTAGCATGCTCGGCCTTAAGAGTAGTAGCTTCGTGCTAAAGTTGGAGATTGATGCATTTGGTTCGAGCATGGGTGCCTTGTTCTTGACCAATAGCTAGTGTCAGAGTCTCTATTTCCTTGGCAGCTTTATTCATCTCGGCTTTACGCACATTCCATTTATCAGCGATCCGACCCCGTAGGGCATTGATATGTAAAATACAAGTTGTGTTTAGTTAGGAGGTTTGCAAGGTAATTATATTAAACAAAAGAAGGCACCAATAGCTTACCCGAACTTGCTAGATGAGGCCATCAGCGATTAGGCCTTGGTAGGGGACGTCTCTAAATTGGTCCTCATCGGCAGGGAGGACGAAGCTCTTATAGGCTTCGAGGGGATAGTCTTGGGGATTGTGGGAGAAGAAAGTCTTTTGGTTTGGTTCAGCTGGAGGAACGGGATTAAGTGATGGAGAAGAAGAAGAGGGCTCTGTAGCTTATGGCTTTTTTTTTTGGGGGGGGGGGGGCATGCGGATGTGTTAGCTTTGGAGGTTTTCTATTTTGGATCTTGGCTGGAGGAGGGGGTAAGGACAGCTTCGGATAGGGGAGAGGTTGTTACAGGGGGAGGAGGGACCCGGAGCTCTTCGGCGGTTAGAGGAGTGATTTTGGCCCTTTTTGATTTGAAACGAAGGACCTAGGCCCATTCCTCAACTGACAGATCAAGGAGGTTGGTAGGGATGGTCAGGGGAGGATAGACTTTTCTTTTTTAGGGTTTCTTTGAAGACCTCTTCTTCTGTCGAACCTTTGTGAAGGCTTCGGGATTGGCAACTTCAGATGGGATCTCTTCGGTGTGGGGTGTAGTGGAGGTTGGGGCTTCGAATTCAGCGTTCGGTTCTTGGGGAACTTTGGCAGTTTTTCTGGAGCGTTTACTCGAAAGTTACTCGTCTAAATCATAATGCTCGATGTCGGTAGGACGAATAAGGGATACTGCAGTAGCACAAGAATTAGTAGGGTCGGCAGTATATGAATTGATGAGTTATTAAAGGAAATCAGTTCGGAGACTTACGGTGGTGATCGAAGAGCCAGGCTTATTTGATTAGGATATTATGACTCCACTCTGTATATGGGATTTTCACGAGAATATTGGCGATCTCTAAGGCTCGATCGGAGGAGATGTTGCCCACAGGGGGGTTGGAACGTCTGTGCGAGGCCCGGCCTGGTAGACGGGAGGTCTCGGGCCCTCGGATGAAAAACCATTCGGAATGCCATCCTTTGTAGCTAGAAGGGGTGTCTATGAGTGAGCGTTTGATTGGCTGAGCATTTGGTTTGTTGGGTAGTTTGCTGAAACATCTAAAGCCTTTTTCTCGGGAGCCAGACAACTTGAAAAAGCTGAAGAAGAGGTCGGCCGAAGGTTCCACCTCGGCTTCAACACAGAATGCGATGAAGGCTAGGATGTAGATATAGGAGTTCGGCACCAGTTGTCTAAAGCCGATGCCGATAAACCCAAAGAGGGTTAGGAGGAAAGCATATAGGGGGAGCCGAACCCCCTTCTCCAGCACCGTCAAGGGCACGGCGATCCAGCCGTTGGCAGAGCGGTACATCTAGTCGGTTGATGAGGGGGCTTTTAGGGAGTGGGTGGATGGAATTTGGAAAGATTGGCGTATGGTCTCCATATCTCCAGGTTTGAATTCTGAGGGGGTGTTGGAGATTGGGTATTCAGAGACATTGGAGTACTGACGTTGGGCTTTTTCAGTGTCAGTTTTCGGTGGGTGGGTGGTCACTGTGGTGGATTCAATGGTGACGGTGACAGGAGTGGCAGTTTGTGTGACGCCCCAGAATAGGTCCAATCAACCCAACCCATTCTGAGTCGCCAAACACATGGTACAGACTCCAAATACAAACTTTTATATCACACGGTCGTGCAAAATACGATCACACAACTATGAGTGTCAATACAAATATGTAGAAAATATAAACATTAAAACTAAGTCCTCATTACAATTATTATCACACTATTTTATAAAAATAGTGAGGACTACTACTACTCTAACTCGGACCATCACTTTGTTCCCCGACTAGTCCCTGCGACATTCTCATTTCCTGAAGAGGACAATAGATGAAAAGGGTGAGCTCAACTAGCCCAGTAAAGAATATTATGACTAAGATAATAAAGAATAATTTATCATTAGTCTTCAACAAATCAAATAAAATATTATGGACAACAAGTTTTAGATTAACAACTGCAGCGAAAGTAACAATGCATCAGAAGAGTTAAGTAGGAAATGATGTCTACTATCTTCTATGATGTGAAAGTCTATAATCAATATTTTATCCCTGTAACATCAATCAATATATATCTTGAATCAAATATTCATCTTTGCACTACGGGCCAAAGATATTTATTTGTATCACTAGTTGGTCATGTTCATCTCAAAACTTGTCCATCTTTGCACTACGGGCCAAAGATATTCATCAGGTAATCATTCATCTTTGCACTACAGGCCAAAGATATTCATCAAATAATCATTCATCTTTGCACTACAGGCCAAAGATATTCTTTTATATCACCGTTTAGGACTGAAGATAATGAAAAATATTTTAAAGAACGAATCCAGTGAGTAAAAGACAAAATTTAGGATTCGTAGTTTAGTTTATCCAAGTTCAAAAATACTCTATAATAATCAATTGTGGAGCAAAATTCAAGAATAAAGTTCAAAACTTGGATCCAATAAAAGATAGGAGCCATAATAGCCAACTTGGACAAATAAAAAAAAATTAATTTTTTTGTGAATAGTGTCGTATTCATGAATAGTGTCGTATACGTGAATAGTAATTTGTTGGGTTTGTACGTAACGCAATCATGCAATCAAATCACATAAATAGGACGGAAGCGCAAAAACTAGGTTTTCAAAAATTTATACAAACTCATAACCATGATCATTCTTGTGCATCAACTATCAGTGAATATAGAAGGAGAAAAACATAATTATACATTTGAAGATCCAAGCTTCCTCAGGTACAAGTTCTACTCCTTTGATTCCTTTGATTCCTCTGTAGTGGCTCCTTCCCTTGATCAATGTCAGCCACCCAAATATTTGGCCTCTAACGGTGATCCACCAAGGAAGAAGAAGAACTCAGGAAGATGGGTTATTGGCTTAACCCTTGTTTCTATCTCTATAGAATATGTGTACTCCCAACTCTTGAAAAAATTCACGTCCCTTATTTCTGATATAAGACTCTCTTATATAAATATTAGGTTAACTCTCCTAATCTAATTAGAATAGGGTTTTATTTAATTAATTAATTAAACACTTTTAATTAATTTATATCCTAATCTTATTAGGATTGAGAGAGAGTACTGATATTATATTAATTCCTAAACTCCTTTAGAATTAAAATAATAATAATATTAATAAGACTCCTCTTATTAATTTATATTTAATATTTCTAAAATATTAAATAATAAACATGAAGCTATTTAATTTATTCTATCATCATAGATTAAATTAATTATACTTAATGCATTATTACTATCATGCCATTTTCTTCTTAAATAATTTTTCTTCCTTTTATGGTGTGACCCTTTAGGTTCTCCATAGTAAACCAGTTGTAACTAAATCAATTAGAACAATTCTAATCTTATTTAAATAAATAAATTAAACCAATAATTTATTTAAATAAATAACATTTATTCTATAATAGGGATAAGCCTCCCTAGCGATCAACGACTTTCTAGATAATATAGATTTCAACATTAATCATAAAAAAAACCTGTGAGTTAATAGTTACCGTACAATTCAATCCTTCCACCATACAATGTCCCAATTAAATATAAGACATGGATTTTGTGACACCCCCAAATCCGGTATCTTAATTTCTACAGGATTTGGTGTTCACTGTTCCAATATCATACAACTATCTACCCATAAATAATGAAATTCATTTATTAGATAAATAAATCATCATCTTACATCATCTGAAATAAAAATACATCATAAATCCCAGGTTATACTTAACCTTAAATATCTGTTGCGGAAACGTAAATAAATAAGTCTTAAATCATCACACATAAATCTTAAACTTTAACATTATTCATGACAACACAAATCTTCATCACTTGTTAGCTTTTCCTTTGCCCTTGCTACTAGAAGGTACATCACTTCGTTCATTATTAGCTGCAATGTTATTATGCAAGAGTGAGCACGGATGCCCGCAAGTATAAAAATATGACAGAATAATAACATGCGAGTGAAAGAATTCTGAATAACAGAAATATCAACATTTGAATCAAGAATATTAGTCAAGAGTCAAATTACTTCTCAACTTTTGAATCAAGAATATTAATCAAGAGTCAAATTACTTCTGAGGGTCATTAAGACCTTGAACCGAATCTTAGGTTGTCAAGTATATCAACCTTTCCAACCTTTAACAGTCATAAGACTATAGACTTTACTTCTCGTACTTAGGGAGATCAGCCCTTCTTACTGATATTGTGCACATTATCTTAACGCTTAAAGCATCTTCATTAATCCCCTACATTAGGGTTGTTCATCTCAATTTGACATCAGAATCCGTACCAAATAAAGTTGGTTTGGATAATTCAATAAATGATATTCATATTGAATATTAACTTCTCAAGGTATACAATCGAATAAGTATTGTACACTTAAATGATACTTTTAAAAGAATCATGGAATCTCATGTGAAATTCTAAACTTGGATATTCAAGAGTAAGAATTTTCTCAACAATAGTAATTAAGCATAGCAATTGCTTAATTAAAAGAGTTTAGTTTAGGAAACTTGCCAAACAATAATAATAAGTTAGGGATAGAAAACTTGCCTCGTGCGCAAGCTACAGTTATTACTCACTTCTTTAATTACTCTTACCTATCACACATTTACAATATCAATTAATCACAGGTTCGATATGATTATTGATTTACAATAGTATTCTTCAAACTCATTATTAAGTTTTCAAATAATGGTTTACGTTGATTAATTAACTTGTTAATTAATCACGTAACTTAAGTTATTAACTTGTATTAATAACTCATTACGTATATAACATGTCTACATGTTAATTAGATTTAAAATAATGTCTTAATGTTTATAACACATTATTTAACCTTTACAAATAATAGTTTAAGTCACGTAATTAATTTATTAATTAATTACATAACATAAATTATTAAACTCATCTCAATATTTTATTATATTTATACAACATGTGTTCATGTTCATTAAACTCAAAACACATTTTAAAATTTTCCAACACTAAGCAAAAAAAAATTCAAAATTTTCGAACAGGCGCGGCCGCGCGCCATTTTGCCTTGCAGCCAGCGCGGCCGCGCGGCTGCGAAAATTTCAAAATCTGAAGTTCGCGAACGAACACAGATTTTCTCCCATTTTCTCCCAATTCACATCATTATACTGATTTATAATGTTACCCATGAAGTATAAACTTCACAGGAATATTATATATCACTTATAACATGTTCTTAACATTCCAAGTCATGTAATTACACAAATTAACATATTAATTTTCACTGTTCTTCAAAACTTTCAAGAGTTTAATGAAAAACATAAAAAAAATCTCCTTACGGATTCGTTACTACACCGAATTCATTTATTTCAATTCCATTTTCTTTGTTTTAACATATACAATCATATTCATGTATCAATTTAAATATAAACATATGATTTAATCATTAATTTAACCCATATGGGTTATTCACCCATATTCAATACTCTGTAATTTCATAAAACCCATTTATTAACAAAGTTATTTGGTGTGGTCAGTGTAAATCATGGATACATGATCTAACACATAATACCAACATATATGATTACATATATAAACATATCTTGGTTTAATTTTTCAAAATAATTCTTAACAGAGAGTTTTTATAAAGACGTATAAAAACTCTGTAAATATTTGAAAAACCCAATTAAGGCCAGATTATATAAAATTGATCCTTTAAAACATGATTATATGTTTGAAAAACACATTATGATTCCATACTCATATAGATAAAGCCATATCGTAACCCAATTGGGAAACCCAATTTTCACAGAAAACTCAAATACGTAAATGAAGACTTTGAAAAAAAATATAACTTTTAAAAACTTAAAAAGGAAGATTACCCTTTGTTAGTATGAAGATAAATCTAATACAATACTAAGGATTCCTCAAACCTCTTTCTCTCTTCTTCTTCTTCTCTCTGAAGATTTCTAAGTTTTTTTATTTCTTTCTCTGACTTTGAACAAAATGAAAACAATTCCGTTTAACAGGATAATATACGTATATATAATATATCCGTTGTATAACAAACGGACTAACTCCCCTTAAGGCCTTGTTTGGCTACACCCTTAATTCCTTTTTCATTTATTTTAATTAACTAGTTTAGTATATAGTTAATTGTAACACTTTAATTAATCAATCAATTTTATTTAAATTAATTAAATAAAATATAATAAATTTTACATTAAATTATATTGTCACATAATTAATATTTTTATTTATTAATTATGTTAATTCACTAATTTTTTAATTAATTATTAAATTAATTAAAGTAACATATGCTTATTTAATTAATTCAATTAATCAAATAAACTTAATTAATTAAATACTTTGAACTATTAAATCACTACACATTAATTTAATTAATGTAACACATATAATTAAATTAATCTACCACAAATTCATGAATTAATTATTTAACTCAATAATTAAATCATTAAAAATATTTATTTATTTCAATAAATATTCAAATATCTTTACAAAATTCTCGTTCGTCACAGATTTACTGTCAAGTCTTAATTTATTTAATCATATGTATTTCGATTAAAAAATGCACAACTCCAAATAATGCAAATTAGAAACCTCTTTCTAATTTCATTATACCTTGGCCAAGGATTCCTGGGTTGTCATTTAACGAATCACATAAGACATACCTCCTCTTTTACTAGAGGTGGTAGATTCTTTATTGATCATACATTATCTCCATATGCAACTCATTATACCCAAGCATACCCTATATATTCCTTAAAAGGCCTTAAGGAATAAGTCAAAGTATAATTTCTTACATACAAGATACTATGATGATCTCAAGTCCAAGAATCATTTGTACTACTATCACATTAGGAATTCCTATTGACAGGCGAGTAAAACTCCATTAGGTATTCCATAGCGAGTCACGTTCAGTGAACTTATTCTCGCACCTACATACTTGCTTTAGTGTCTCCACACAAATGACCATGAGATCAGTCATCCTCATCTAATGAGCAAGCAACATATGTACCAATCTATCCGGATTTACTAATCCCCATTTTAGTAATCCCACGATTGGGAACTATTTTTGTTTTTAAGCTTTCTAAGAATTTAATCTCATTAGCATGATCTCATCATGATTCTAAAAGCATTGCTTAAAACTATGGGTTATTTACATATTATAAAAACAGCACCATGTAGATAATTAAATGCCTTAAATGAATATTTTATTAATAAATAAATAAAATTATTTACAAAGTATGTGTTTTATCATCATACATGATTGGCTTGTATGCACACTACTATCATAATCCCGACATGAAAAAGGTAAAAATTTAACAATAAAATTCATACCAATATTTTGGTGAAAGAATATTAAAAAAAATAACATCATTTATGAAGAAAATAACATCCTTTACCTCAAAACAATAGTACTTCTGGCTGAAATATCAGATATAATACTGAAGGAAACATGCACTGAATAGCAACACTCAAAGTATCTAAATACTCACAAAATACGATCGATATTATAGAGAGAGAAAACTTCTGATTCTGGTGTGATTTTCAATTTTAACTTGAGCATCCTATTTATATGAAAATGCTTAAAACGCCCACAAATGGCTGCGCCGTCGTACGAATATTCTCCGACAACAAGAATATTCCATGACCAAACGAATATTATCCGACAACAATGAATATTTTATAACCACTTGCTTATTTTAAAATATTTGCGCATTTTACCAATAACTTACCACATTAATCAAACCAACCCCTTACTATTCAAAATAATATATAGAGGAAATTCAATTTTATTCATAAAAAGTTGGGGTCTTACAACATCCCCTCCTTATGAAATTTCGTCCTCGAAATTGACGTACGTACCTGGTGTTTCGAAAAAGTGAGGATACCTCGCTTTCATTTCCGATTCCAACTCCTAAGTCATTTCCTCAATAGCATGGTTCCTCCACAAAACCTTGACTTGTGGTATAACCTTTGTGCATAGGACATGCTCCTTCCTATCCAAGATCTTGACAGGTACCTCCTCGTACGTTAAATTTTAGGCTATCTCGTCTGGTTCTAACTCAATAATGTGTTTCGGGTCTTTCGCATATTTACGAAGCACGGATATGTGAAAAACGTTATGACCACGAGACATGCTTGGAGGTAAATCGAGTCTATAGGCCACCTTTTCTACTCGACCAAAAATTTTAAATGGACTAATGAATCGAGGATTGAGCTTTCCTCTCTTCCCGAATCTTGTAACTCCTTTCCATGAAGCAACACGTAACAACACATGGTCCCCAACATTAAATTCCACGTCCTTTCGATGAAGATCCGCATAACTCTTTTGTCGATCCTGCGCCATTTGTATACGTTATCGGATCATTTGGATCTCTTTCGTAGTCATACGTACTAACTCCGTTCCCAACAATGTTGCCTCACCCACCACGTCCCAACATACTGGAGAATGACACTTTCTCCCATACAATGCCTCGAATGGAGCCACACCTATACTTGCCTGATAACTGTTGTTGTAAGAGAATTCCACCAATAGAAGGTACTTATCCCAACTCCCTTTGAAGTCTAGAACACAGAGTCTCAATAGATCTTTAAGAGTTTGAATATTCCTTTCCGATTGCCCGTCCGTTTGAGGATGATATGCCAAACTGAATCTTAAATCCGTGCCCATAGGTTTCTACAAACTGATCCAAAATCGTGAAGTGAATCTTGGGTCACGATCTGAAACTATGGATACTGGCATGCCATGCAATCTCACAATCTCATTCACGTACATATGAGCAAGACGTTCAAGGGAATAAGTCTCCCGTATCGGCAAGAAATGAGCAGTCTTGGTTAATCTAACAACAATAACCCAAATCGCATCCATGCCTTGAGAAACCTTGGGAAGACCCGTAATGAAATCCATGGTAATGTGTTCCCACTTCCATTTTTGAATCTCAAGTGATTGCAATGGACCCTTTGGCACTTGATGCTCCACCTTAACACGTTGACACGTTAAACACCTCAAGATAAACTCCGCGATCTCTCTCTTCATATTGCTCCACCAAAATGTATGTCAAAGATCACGATACATTTTGGTACTCCCAGGATGTATTGCAAACGGTGTGTTGTGTGCCTCTATCATGATTCTATGCTTCAAATCAGAATCGTTAGGAACATAAAGTGTGGAGTTGACTCGAAGTATTCTTTCTTCATCGATTCTTGCTTCCGGAACCGCACATTCTTGCACCTTCTTCTTCACCTTCATTAACTCCGGGTCTATAGCTTGAGCAGCTTTAACTTTATTAATCAAAACTGGTTCTACGCGTATACTTGACATCATCATGTGGATCCCCAAGGTCTTGAACTCTATCTCCATCTTTTGTAAGTCACACAGAATAGGGCTTTGTGTTAACAACATCGCACTCGTTCCCGCATATGATCTTCTTCTCAACACGTCAGCTACCACGTTCGCTTTACCGGGATGGTATTGGATAGTATGGTCATAATCTTTTAACAACTCAAGCCAACGTCGTTGTCGCATGTTGAGTTCCGTTTGAGTGAAGAAATATTTAAGGCTCTTATGATCCGTATAGATCTCCACTTTCTCTCCAATAAGGTAGTGTCTCCAGATCTTCAACGAGAAAACGACTTCTGCCAACTCTAGATCATGAATAGGATAATTCCTCTCATATTCCTTAAGTTGTCACGAGGCATAGGCTATGACTTTCCCATGTTGTATGAGAACACATTCTAACACTTTGCCCGAAGCATCGCTATAGATAACAAATCCATCCGAACCAGATGGTATTGTCAGAACAGGTGCCGAAATAAGTCTCCTCTTGAGCTCATGGAAGCTCTTCTCGCATTCCTCGTTCCATATAAATTTTGTATCTTTCTGAGTTAGCTAAGTTAATGGAGTAGCGATTCGAGAAAATCTTTCCACGAATCTCTGATAATAACCAACTAAACCCAGAAAGCTACGTACCTCGGTCACTGACTTTGGTTGTTCCCAACTTTGTATTGCTTCAATCTTCACCGGGTCAACAGATACTCAATGTTTTGATACCACGTGCCCAAGGAATGCTACCTCCTCAAGCCAGAACTCGCATTTCTTCAGCTTGGCATATAGCTTATTTTCACGAAGCCTTTGAAGTACAAGCTTCAAATGGTGCTCATGATCTTCACGGCTTTTGGAATAGATGAGGATGTCATCAATAAAGACAACAACGAACTGATCCAAATATTCC
Organism: Panax stipuleanatus; assembly: GCA_020205555.1. Classification (NCBI taxonomy): domain Eukaryota; kingdom Viridiplantae; phylum Streptophyta; class Magnoliopsida; order Apiales; family Araliaceae; genus Panax; species Panax stipuleanatus. Next base: position 37,108,486 of record CM035117.1, read on the forward strand.
TTGAACACACGGTTCATCATATCCATGAAAGCAGCAGGAGCATTAGTCAATCCAAAAGACATGACCAAGAATTCATAATGCCCGTACCGAGTTCTGAAGGCAGTCTTCGGAATATCCTTAATTTTAATCTTCAGCTGATGATATCCAGAACGAAGATCGATCTTTGAAAAGAATTGTTCCCCTTGCAACTGGTCGAACAGGTCATCAATGCAAGGTAGCGGATACCTATTCTTGATGGTGACATAGTTCAATTCTTGATAGTCAATACAAAGTCGCATACTCCCGTCTTTCTTCTTTACGAATAAAATAGAAGCACCCCAAGGAGATGTACTAGGACGAATAAAACCGATGTCTAACAACTCCTGTAGTTGGACCTTTGAATCCTGATGTTTAATAGGAGCCATTCGATATGGAATTTTAGAAATGGATTTTGTACCGGGTTCAAGGTCAATAAAGAATTCAACTTCACGTTCTGGGGGTAGACCGGGAAGTTCTTTGGGAAATACATCATAAAACTCATTAACAACGGAAATATTATTCAAATCTGACGTATTCTAGTTTATATCAGTGGCATGGGCTAAGAAAGCTTGACATCCATTTTTCAATAAACGAATAGCTTTATGACTTGAAATGACATTGACTGATTTTAGTGGTTTGGTGGTTTGAATTCGCACAACAGGTTGGTTAGCAATATAAAAACTAACAACCTTACAAAAATAATTAATTTTAGCATGATAAGTGGTTAACCAATCAATTCCTAAAATCACGTCAAATGCAAGTATTTTTAAGGATATAAGATCAACAGGTAGGGTGAGGGTACCAATTTGAATCAAGCAAGATTTGTAAACTGTAGATGTAACGAAAGTTTCACCAACGGAGTTTCAACAGATAAGTCAAAGTCTAATTTCTCAGAAGTTAAGTTCAAACGTTGAGCACAAGCAGGTTAAATAAAAGAATGGGTAGCACCGGTATCTAATAAGGTGTAAACTTCGCAAGAGTTTATAATAAGCTTACCCATGATCACCTCGTTCGGGTTCCTCGCGTTCTGGGAAGTCACGACAAACGCTCTTCCAGGAACCTGATGAGTGGTATATTCGAGTTGCAACTGAGTTTATTGTTGTTAAGCGCACACACACACACAATAGAGGTGTTGACAGGTATAGATTAATTGATTGGTCTAAGATGCAGATATGTAAAGGGTTGGATTTGTTGGCTATCTATGATATCAATTTTTTGAGGCAATACTGATTATATTCTTGCTATCTGACAGTTGCATTTTCGTAGGCATTGTGTTAATATTATTTATGCATTATTTTGCTTGAGGGCAAGCAAAGTCTCAAGTTTGGGGGTATTTGATGAATTAGTTTTATACCGACGATTTGATATCCGTTATAGCGTGTTTCTTGCTTACCTTGAGTTATTTTAGTATTATTTTACCTGGTTTCTTGTTATGTTATGCAGGATTTGATTTGAGGAGAAACCAGGGAGAAAAAGGGAAAAAATGCAAGTGTACGGAAAATGACCCCACGCCGGGGCGGGTATCATCAAGCCAAAAACCCCGCTGGGGCGGGGGTGCGAATTTGTCACGCTCAGAAAATGACCCCCGCCGGGGCGGGCATACCGAAGGCTAAAATGCCGCCAGGGCGGGCATACGTCGGGGAAATTTTATCAGTTTCCTGTTTGTACTAGGATTGTGCAGGAAATAAGGGTTAAGGAGTGTTGCGGCTGGGAGGATACAAAAGATTGAATATACGGCTGTTATACAGAGAAGGGGACGGATCGTGAAGCCCTAATTGAAGGATTGAACATGTACGGAGAATTGAGGCATCAAATTGACACAACGGACACAAGATCGGAGCGGAGAGCGGTGATATTGTTCTAGTGTCTACCTTTTCTCTATCTTTTTATCTTGTATTCAGGATGTTTAGTTGGATGTGGATCATTGGATTTTACTTATCTATGATGAACTAAATTCATTTTAAGCCTACAACGGATCTTTGATTGTAATGGATGATTAAGTATCTTTAAAACTCAATTTATGGATGTTATTCCCAGGTTATTCACTATGTGTGTGATTCATTTATATAATTGCCTGATCAACGATTATTCTGTTATTTCTTATGAACTTGTGAAGGAATATAGGAGATTAGAACTGGCCATAGTGACATATGTTCTCGAATTCTGCATAGATGGAATTCGTGATTCGTGTTTAGGATAGATGTATGCCTTTATGCCATATGTAATCTGAAAGAGAACTTGGTAATAAATTCTTATTAATTGTAATTCACATAGAAATATAGTGAATTAGTTAATTAGGATGTCTCACTTGAATCTATCATATGTGGATATAAGTGAGTATGGATATTATGCATCGTGAGGTGGTTTTATCTACGTTAGTGTTTTCGATTAATAATCTGGGGGTAACTGAAATAAACTGGGGAAAAGGATAACTATCAGAAATGCAATCATAAGTGAAGTTGTGGGCTTAATTCTCTCAAACTTGTTAAAATCTCGATTTAGTGTTACAATTATTTTCGGTATTAATTTAGTTATAAAAGAAACCATCTTTTTACTGATAGTTTGATAAAGCTGAAATATTACAAAATTGGTAATTGTTTGATTAAACAATAATTATTGTCTTTGTGGGTACGATACTTGATTTATCACTTTATTACTTATGGACCACGTACACTTGCGTGTTGTGCGTAGAAAATACCCAACAAGTTTTTGGCGCCGTTGCCGGGGATAGTAATTGCGTTTATTACTTACAATATCGATTTAAGTAGATCAGTTTTAATTAAACATATATATATATATATATTCTTATTTTTGTTTGTTTGGCTATTTCAGGTACTTTCGAGTAGTGCATGCAAACTAGATCGAAGAAGCCAGTGTTGTTGCCCTTGGAGAACGACGTCGACAAACGGTTTCGGAGATTAACTAAGTGGATTGCAAAGAATCGAGAGGGATTTGAAACACCCAGAACAAACATGGCGGAACATCAACAGGAAGACAAACCAATGAAGGATTATGATATACCAAAAATCTCAGAAATCCATTCAAGTATAGCCAGGCCAGCAATCAATGCAAATAACTTCGAGATTAAGCCTGGGACAATACAGATGGTGCAGAACACTTGTCAGTTTGGGGGTCTTTCGAATGATGACCCAAATAGTCATATTTTCACCTTCATCAAAATCTGCGACACTTTCAAGGTTAATGGAGTGTCAGACGATGCACTCAAGTTGAGGTTGTTTCCTTTCTCGCTCAGAGATAAGGCGAAGGCTTGGTTATATTCTGAACCACCGGGGTCGATCACGACATGGAATGATCTAGCGCAAAAAATTTTGGCCAAGTTCTTCCCACCATCGAAGACATACAAGATAAGGTCGGAGATATATGCGTTTGCACAGTACCAAGGGGAGCCACTGTATGAAGCATGGGAAAGATACAAGGAGTTGTTGAGGAAGTGCCCACATCACGGATTTCCACCCTGGATGCAGTTGAGTAATTTTTACAATGGATTATCGAGTCAGATACGGTCTAGCATTGATGCAGCTTCATAGGGAGCTTTTTTGACGAAGAAATTTGAGGACGGATGGGCATTGATAGAAACGATGGCTTCAAATAGGTATTAATGGCCGACTGAAAGATTGACTCAACCCACAGTAGCAGGTGTTCTGCAAGTGGATAATTCGACAGCTATATTGGCACAACTGGCATCGTTACAAAAGAGTATTGAGACCATGACAAAGGGAAACATGCAGCAGGTAGCAGTCGTATGCGAACTTTGTGCAGGAGAACATCTAATTGAACAATGTGCAATTAACCCAGCAGCAGTTCATTATGTGGGTAACTATAACAGACCAGCCAACACCTACCAGAATACATACAATCAGGGGAATAGGAACCACCCAAACTTCTCATGGAGCAACACCCAGACTCAAAACCAGCAGCAGGCTCCACGACATGCATACCCTCCTAGTTTTCAGAATCAACAGCAACAGGCCGTACCACGGCAGGAGGAAATGTTAGGTTGGGAAGAAGCTCTAGCCAGACAGAAAATAGAACATGATGTGATGGCAAAATCTTTAATGATGGAAATGAAGAATCCAGCAATTCAAATGGGACAGATAGCGAGTGCAGTGAATAACCAGCCCCAAGGTTCTTTGCCAAGTGACACAAAGAAAAATCCAAAGGGAGGACATGAACAATGTCAAGCTGTGACACTCAGGAGTGGAAAACAGTTAGCTGAGCAAGAGTTGGAAAAACCGGTAACTGAGGAGCAAGTCGAGACTAATAGTGAACAGACAGTGGCAAGGGGATCAGGAGAAAAACTTGCGAAAGAAGAAAAGGTTAGTCCACCGATAGTCTACCCTCCATCGCCATATCCACAAAGGCTCCACAAACAGAAACTACAGCAACAGTTCACAAAATTCCTGGAAGTGTTCAAGAAGCTGCATATAAATATACCGTTTGCGGAGGCATTAGAGTACATGCCTATTTATGCCAAGTTTATGAAGGATATCCTTTCAAAGAAAAAAAAGACTAAAGGATTTCAAAACTGTGGCACTGACAGAAGAATGTAGTGCAATTCTTCAAAAGAAGCTTCCTCCGAAGTTAAAGGATCCGGGTAGTTTCACCATTCCATGCACTATAAGGAGTGTAACCTTTAACAAATGCCTTTGTGATTTGGGTGCAAGTATTAACCTTAAGCCATTATCAGTTTACACTCAGCTAGGGTTACTAGCACCTAAACCTACCAACATCTCCCTATAGTTGGCGGACAGATCAGTAACTTATCCTCGGGGAATTGTCGAAGACATTTTGGTGAAAGTGGACAAATTACTCTTTCCAGCAGACTTCATCATCCTCGACTACGAAGAAGATAAGGAAATTTCAATAATCCTTAGGCGACCATTCTTGGCTACTGGAAATACACTCATCGACGTGCAGAAAGGAGAGTTGACCATGAGAGTGCATGATCAATAAGTCACCTTCAATTTATTCAAGGTCATGAACTTTCCCAAGGAAGAGGAGTGTTACCGGGTGGATATAATAGACACAGTGGTGGATGAGGAACAACTTCGAATACTGAATACGGACCCACTAGAATTAGCATTGATGGAAGATTGTGATAAGGGGGATGCCGAAAGAATAGAGTATCTACAGCTGTTAGAGGCTCATCCGCGAGCGAATAGATTCACACTACCAGTTGAGCCCTTGGAGATGGAAGGAGCTTCATCAGAAAAGATGAAGCCATCTCTCCAGGAACCAGCTAAGCTTTAACTAAAGCCCTTACCTAATCACCTCAGGTATGCGTTTTTAGGAGATTCATCTACTTTACCTGTTATTATTGCATCTGCACTTAACCCAATGCAGGAAAGTAAGCTGTTGAGAGTGCTGAGGGAATATAAATCTGTTATTGGCTGGACAATCGCCGACATTAAAGGGATCAGTCCATCATTTTGTATGCACAAAATCCTAATGGAGGAGGATAGCAAGCCCACGATAGAACAACAGAGGCGGCTCAATCCTATAATGAAAGAAGTGGTGAAGAAAGAGATCCTGAAATGGCTAGATGCAGGAATCATCTACCCAATTTCAGATAGTGCTTGGGTAAGCCCAGTCCAATGTGTACCGAAAAAGGGCGATATGACAGTGGTGAAGAACAAAAATAATGAGTTGATACCAACCAGAACAGCAACCGATTGGATAGTCTGCATGGATTATAGAAGACTGAACAAGGCAACTCGAAAGGATCATTTCCCCTTGCCTTTCATTGATCAAATGTTGGACAGATTAGCGCGGACATGAATATTACTGCTTATTGGACGGGTATTCAGGATACAACCAGATCATCATTGCACCAGAGGATCAAGAGAAGACGACATTCACATGTCCCTATGGCACCTTTGCCTTTAGGAGGATGTCATTCGGACTGTGCAACGCACCGGTGACATTTCAGCGGTGCATGATGGCGATATTCTCAGATATGGTGGAGCAAAGTGTTGAGGTCTTTATGGACAATTTCTCAGTATTTGGGGGAATCATTTGATAGATGCCTCAAAAATCTGGTATTGATATTGAAAAGGTGTGTGGAAACGAACCTGGTGCTTAACTGGGAGAAGTGCCATTTATGGTCCAAGAGGGGATAATTCTTGGCCACAAAGTCTTAGGGAAAGGGTTGGAAGTCGACCGAGCAAAATTAGAAACAATTGAAAATCTGCCGCCGCCGACATCGGTAAAGGGTATTCGGAGTTTTCTCGGTCATGCTGAATTCTATCGACAATTTAACAAGGACTTCTCGAAAATCACTAAACCACTCTACAGTCTATTGGAAAAAGAAGTCCCATTCAAATTTGATGAAGAGTGTCGAGTGGCCTTTGAGCAGTTAAAGAAGAAGTTAACCACGGCCCCTGTAATTATAGCACCTAATTGGACCAAGCCATTTGAACTCATGTGTGACGCAAGTGATTTTGTAATTGGAGCAGTATTGGGACAAAGACAGGAGAAAATCTTTCATGCCATCTACTATGCAAGCAAGACTCTGACGGATGCACAGTTAAACTACACTACCACGGAAAAGGAACTACTTGCAGTTGTTTATGCCTTTGATAAGTTCCGTTCATACTTGGTGGGAACTAAGGTGGTGGTGTACACCGACCACTCAGCTATCATGTATTTAGTTGAGAAGAAAGACGCAGAGCCAAGGCTTATCCGTTGGGTGTTGCTACTACAGGAATTTGACCTGGAAATCAAGGATAAAAAGGGGACAGAGAAGCAGGCGGCCGATCATCTCTCACAGCTTGAAAACCCAAAGCAGGATGAAACAGACATGTTAGCAATCAATGAGTTTTTTCCTAACGAGCAGTTATTTTCAATAAACGGCGAGTTTCCGTGGTATGCGGACTTCGCTAATTACGTAGTAAGTAACATCATCCCACCAGACTTGTCCCGTCACCAAAAGAGAAAATTCTTACATGATGTAAAGTGGTACATGTGGGATGAACCATACTTGTTCCGCCAATGTGCTGATAAAATGATCCGGCGATGTATACCGGAAAGTGAAGTGGAGAGCATCCTACAGGCATGTCACGCATCACCATACGGGGGTCACTATGGGGTTGATCGCACAGCAGCGAAAGTTCTTCAATCAGGATTTTACTGGCCCACGTTGTTCAGAGACACGCATCAATGTGTGAAGAATTGTGATAGATGTCAGAGAGTGGAAAATATTTCAAAGCGGAATGAAATGCCTTTGAACATGATCTTGGAAGTCGAAGTGTTCGATGTATGGGGGATCGATTTTATGGGACCCTTTCCGTCTTCATTCAACAACTTGTATATCCTTTTGGCTGTAGATTACATCTCAAAATGGGTTGAAGCGGTGGCACTACCAACGAACGATGCAAAAGTGGTGTTAAGGTTCCTGCAAAAGATATTCACTCGGTTCGGAACCCCAAGAGCAATGATCAGCGACGAAGGGAGCCACTTCTGTAATAAATTTTTCACGGCTCTCGTGGCAAAGTATGGGGTCAAACATCGGATTGTTACAGCCTATCACCCGCAAATAAGTGGACAAGCAGAGGTGTCTACCCGGGATGTCAAAAATGGAAAAAGTTGTGAATCCAAATAGAAAGGACTGGTCAGTGAAGTTAGACGATGCTTTGTGGGCATATCGGACTGCCTACAAGACTCCGATAGGCATGTCTCCTTATCAACTCGTCTACGGGAAAGCATGCCACCTGCCTGTAGAACTAGAGCATAGAGCTTATTGGGCAATCAGGAAGTTGAATTTCGATCTATCAGCGGCAGGTGAAAAGCGGTTGTTACAACTTAACGAACTAGATAAATTTTTCTTGCAGGCATATGAGAATTCGAAGTTGTACAAGGAAAAGGTGAAGAAATGGCATGATCAAAAAATAATGCATCGCCAGTTTGAACCGGGTCAATCAGTACTGTTATTCAACTCGCGGTTGAAGTTATTCCCCAGAAAGCTGAAGTCTAGATGGTCAGGTCCATTCACAATAAAGACGGTATTCTCGCATGGCACCGTTAAATTATTCACCAAAGAGTCAACCGAAACATTTAAAGTCAATGGGCAACGATTAAAGCATTACTAGGGAGGAAAAGTCGATCGACAGGCAACCACGATCGACTTGGCCGAGCTAAACTAAAAAAAGGGAGTAGTCAGGCTGAAAGACTAAAAATCAAGCGCTCAATGGGAGGCAACCCATCTTTTATGATAATTTATATTATATCTGAGTCGATTAACTAGAGTCATTTAGGAGCTTAGTAGTTAGTGAATCTTATAAGTGCATGTCTAACAATTCAAAGTTTGGTGTGCAGAGATGGGGCAAACACACTAATATGCAAGCCAAAAAGTATAAAGGAAATCATTAAGGGAACAAGAAAAGGCTATTCCAGCACTTCCTTAGAAGAATTTTGCACCTCAGATCCCTGCCTACCCCCCGCCGCGACGGGGGTATCAGCTCAAAAATAGCCGCTCTGGCTGGCCCCCTGGACCAAATCCCTGGAATACCCCCACCCCAGCGTGCCCTCAATGCTAAAACAGTGCCGCCCCAGTGGGCCTCTCAAACCAAATCCCTGGAATACCCCGCCCCGGCGTGCCCCGGCGGGCTATCAAAAATTATATTTTTAAAAAAACCTTTTCGGCAGCAACTAGCCTCACTTCTAAACACTCCAACAAACCTTTGGCTGCTGAGCAATATCATCATCACGACCCGAACCTTCCTTCAGGCAAAGTCAATCTCTAAATCTCTCAAGATCAATCGCTAAATCTGAAGCAATCACCTTGGATCTGTGAGTATCATCATTCAACCTACATCTCACATCAACAATCAAAGGTATTCCCATTCCAATCCGTTTTTAGGTTAGAAATTTTGGGAGATTCAACTTGTGTATTGGTTGTGGGTCTCTAAAAGTAAATACAGAGATAGTGATTGAGCGTATAGTGGGTGTGTTGTCAATTTGGGGAAACTCTAAGGAACAAACATCACCAACCAAACCCTAGAAATTCCTTACCCACCACCTGTTTGACACAAAGCCTCAACCCCCAAAATTCAGACAACTTCATCTTGAACACTTGATCACTATGCCTCCGCGAGCACAAAAGCGCCAGAAGGGAGAATCTTCGTCTGCACTAACACGGTCCTATGACAAAGCAAAATTCAAAAGTGAGACTGTCGCTGATCGCTTTGACTATTTGGCGTCAAAGAAGCTCACGCCCGAGCATGGTCTTAAGCCCGCACCTACTGATGGGGAAATGGTGTTACAGATTGATGAGCAGGGTTGGGAGACACTCACGGATCAGCTCGACGCAGTGGTAGTGCCAGTCGTGCAAGAATTTTATGCAAACGCTGAGGATGTGCAGCCGTTTCAGGCGTTTGTTCGGGGCAAAATGGTGGACTTCAGTCGCACAGCCATCGCTGACTATTATAATTTGCATCGCCCGAATCCATGCCAATATCAGCAGATGCTCGATAGGGACCCAGACTATAAGGAGATACTAGATCGGATTTGCAAATCGGGCACTGTTTGGTTCAGAGGCAAGAAGGGGGGAACACTGATCATGAGCTCCAGCCTAAGCCAGTATGGGAAAGTTTGGTACTCCTTCTTGTGTGCAAAGCTCCTGCCATCCACACACACCAGTGAGATCACTAAGGAAAAAATTACGCTATTGTATGCTATCCTCAAGGACAAAGACATCGACATAGGCTTCATCATCAATTTTTTTAATCTGTCGGTGTCTGAGAGGGATGTTCTCGAACAGACTGCCCCACCCTTCTTTGATCGCGAGATTGTGTCACCGTGCCGATGTCAAGTGGACGGCCAAGAAACCAACTCAGCCACCTCTTCAGTTGTTGGACACTAGGATGATAGCCCGATTTGAAAAATAGCCAGTAGCACCACCACACCCTAGGGGACTGGGTTTCATTTTCGCATCGGCCGAGGAGAAACAATGAGCAGCGGCTATGGTTAGGCAAGAACCAATTGAGGAGGCGGACGAGGAGGACCCACCAATGCAAACCAAGGGCACCTCAGCTTCTCAAACTCCAGCCACTTAGCAGCAGATGGATGAGCATCATTGACTGCCTGACACGTTGGAGGCCTGACAGGATCATATGTTCACCACGCAGAATCACTTCAACGCCGCGGTCGCGGATGCGTTGGCTAGACTGAACACATATGCTGACCCATTCCACTTCCTGACTCCACAGCCACTGCCGCCATATCCACCACCTCCTTACTCAGACTTCGATGAGGATGCTTGATACCGCAGGGAAGTCCTCCATACTTTAAGTGCTTTATATTTTTGATCAATGAGGACATTGCTCTGTTGAAGTTTGGGGTTGTTAGTTTTTATTTTCATTAAATTGTTAAGACTTGCATGTAGTTAGTAGTTCAGTATAGTTGTTAAATTTTTATGCTTAGTAATTAGGATTGTTTAGTTAGTATATCAGTGTCTAGATATAGCGGTAGCCCATGATGAAACTGAATTGACATCAAAAAATAACCAGTAATGAGAAGTAGGACAGTGATGCACTTTTGGACTTTTATATGAGTCTGTGCCTGTCAAACACCTTTGTAATCGGTTAGCACGTTAAGCAACAATTTGGTCAGCTTAGTTCGAATAGCCACATAATTGTCGTTTGGACTAGAAATTGGAAGGTAATGACGGAAATTAGATAAACTGGTAGAGTGATGAAGATCGGACTAAAACCTAAGTTTGGGGGATGATATGGGATCTATCTAAACAGAAAAAGAAAAAAAAGATAAAGCAAAGAAAAAAAATTTGAAACGAAAAAAACATATAGAAATTCATGAATAAACACCATGGCTAGTTTAGTTTCGTGGCCTTTGATATTCGAGTAAGTACGCCCTAGGGGATGTCTTTACACCCAGCGCCCTAAAGCCATTCGATTTGGGAGTTGTTGGATGAAAGCTCGCTACATGGGTATCACTGAAGAGCCTAAGGTAACTAAACATTGCACAGTCATGAGTGAAATATAGATACGGGAAAATGAGCAAAATGCCTCCGTGAATAAATAACGATAGAAAGTCTCCCATGTTCACTTTCGGCTTGGTTTATATACGTTGAATTCACTTTATTTGGTATATGCGATTTCTTGAATTAGAACTGTGATTTCATTCTAAGATGCATATTATGTGGTATATTCGAGTTGCAGCTGAGTTTATTGTTGTTAAGCACACACACACAACAGAGGTGTTGACAGGTATAAATTAATTGATTGGTCTAAGATGCAGATATGTCTTTGGTTGGATTTGTTGGCTATCTATGATATCAATTTTCTGAGGCAATACTGATTATATTCTTGCTAGCTGACAGTTGCATTTTTGTAGGCATTGTGTTAATATTGTTTATGCATTGTTTTGCTTGAGGGCAAGCAAAGTCTCAAGTTTGGGGGTATTTGATGAGTTGGTTTTATACCGACGATTTGATATCCGTTATAGCTTGTTTCTTGCTTACCTTGAGTTATTTTAGTATTATTTTATCTGGTTTCTTGTTATGTTATGCAGGATTTGATTTGAGGAGAAACCAGGGAGAAAAAGGGAAAAAAATGCAAGTGTGCAGAAAATGACCCTCCGCCGGGGCGGGTATCATTAAGTCAAAACCCCCGCTGGGGCGGGGGTACGAATTTGTCACGCTTAGAAAATGACCCCCGCCGGGGCGGGCATACCGAAGGCTAAAATGCCACCGGGGCGGGCATACGACAGGGAAATTTTATCAGTTTCCTGTTTGTACTAGGATTGTGTAGGAAATAAGGTTTAAGGAGTGTTACGGTTGGGAGGATATAAAAGACTGAATATACTGCTGTTATACAGAGACGGGTGATAAGTGGTCTTTATGACCACTTATTCGGATAGTAACCGGCTTGTTATGTTGCTGAAACTCAAGTACTTTTGTGCTTTTCACGTGTTTTTCCTTTATTTTGTAGATTTTATGTTTAGGAACTCTCTTGGTGCTTTTGAGGCCAAAACGATGCAAAGAATGCTAAAAAGATTGATGGCATGACAATGGAAAGAAGGCAAGCGACCAAATAGGAAGGAAATGCAATCCGGACATCGTTTGGATGGTCCACGTTCATTTCATGTTATTGGATTGGAACTTGGTTCATATTATAGAGCATCTTATAAGCTTTCCGAAACATCTTGAATCATCCAAATCGGAGTTCGGAGGCGAGAGTTATGCCCCGTATACCAACGGGAGTCAAACTTCACGGTTTTGGGTGTTCATTGCACAGCTGTCACTTGGAGCTCAATTTCAGACTTAATCTATCCATTATTTCTCAATGCTCAAAAAATAAAAGTTGTAGAGCTCTTCGATAGCTTCAATTTGATAGGTGGCAGGCCTCGTAACTCCTCCCGGATAAAACGTTATGTCCGTTCTACAAGAGGACACTGCAGCAAAAAATCCTTGACGCGGGGATGCGGATTTCTAGTGCATTTTGGGCCCGGCCGCGCCAGTCCCCAGTAGACAAAACTTTGACTTTTCAATTGAACGGGCTTGTCTAGAGATTGGGATATAAGGGGGCTTGGTTTAGGCAAGAAAAAGCATCATTTATTGACCCTAAGCCCTAGTTCCTCTCTTCTCTTCCTTTACATCTTGTTTAGTGTAGATTAGGAGTAGTTTAGAGTTAGATTACGGTTAATTAGTTAGTGTAATTTCTCGGGTTAGATTAGTTAAAGAAGATTGAAGCAAGGAATATCATCAAAGATCCAACACTTGGAGAAGACACAAGATTTGCATTTCTCTATCTCTTACTATCCTTGTATTAAAATAATATTCGGATGATGTATATTGTACTTGTGGATAATATATTTGGGTTGTCTATGACTTAAATCTATTTTTGAGGTTCTAATGGAACCTTTTGAGTAGTCAATGTTGATTTTCCTTCCATGATGGTTCTATTTGATTGCTATGTGTTTGTCTATTGCGATATATGCTTTAATTGATTAATTAAGTTGCAACTAATTACTGTGATAACCTATGTGGGATTGAAAGACGAAGTGTAGGTTTAGATCTAATCGCGGTAGCGGGCGATTGTACGTTCATATGGCGTTGAATGTATGATTTGTGCTTAGGATAGACATATACCGAAGCGCCGCCCGTAGTCAATAGAGAACTTGAACTTAAACCCTATTTATTTGTAAACACCATAGACATATAGGGGTTTAGATAATGTGGGTGTCCACGTGCGTTCTATCATCGGTGGATTGCACGTGGTATAGAGTAGGTGCATTAAAAGATGGCCTTCTCTCACTTTAGTGTTCTTGGCTAACAACATTGCGATTAATTTGACCTAATTGGGAGTGTGTCGACTTAGACGAATCATTAGGGAAAATTGGGATCTCTTATCTTCATTATCTGATTCTACCTTAGATTTATTTATTACATGTTTTAATTCCTTGCCTAATTAACTTAGTTTTAATTCCAACTCTTTATCGCTCGTTTAAATAAGACTGAGGCGATTATATGCTAGTGGTTTGGCGACCTTTTATCTGTTAATTCTCCGTGGGAATGATCTTTACTTACTCTTTATTACTTGTTGGCCGCGTATACTTGCGTATTAATTGTGCCATATAAGTCGACCAACAATGGGGACGGATCGTGAAGCCCTAATTGAAGGATTGAACGTGTACGGAGAATTGAGGCATCAAATTGACACAACGGACACAAGATCGGAGCGGAGAGAAATGATATTGTTCTAGTGTCTACCTTTTCTCTATCTTTTTATCTTGTATTCAGGATGTTTAGTTGGATGTGGATCATTGGATTTTACTTATCTATGATGAACTAAATTCATTTAAGCCTACAACGGATCTTTGATTGTAATGGATGATTAAGTATCTTTAAAACTTAGTTTATGGATGTTATTCCCAGGTTATTCACTATGTGTGTGATTCGTTTATATAATTGCCTGATCAATGATTATTTTGTTATTTCTTATGAACTTGTGAAGGAACATAGGAGATTAGAACTGGCCATAGTGACATATGTTCGCGAATTCCGCATAGTTGGAATTAGTGATTCGTGTTTAGGATAGATGTATTCATTTACGCCAAATGTAATCTAAAAGAGAACTTGGTCATAAATTCTTATTAATTGTAATTCACATAGAAATATAGTGAATTAGTTAATTAGGATGTCTCGCTTGAATCTATCATATGTGGATATAAGTGAGTATGGATATTATGCATCGGTTTTATCTACGTTAGTGTTTTCGATTAATAATCTGGGGATAACTGAAATAAACTGGGGAAAAGGATAACTATCAGAAATGCAATCATAAGTGAAGTTGTGGGCTTAATTCTCTCAAACTTGTTAAAATCTCGATTTAGTGTTACAATTGTTTTCAATATTAATTTAGTTATAAAAGAAACCATCTTTTTACCGATAGTTTGATAAAGCTGAAATATTACAAAATTGGTAATTGTTTGATTGAACAGTAATTATTGTCTCTGTGGGTACGATACTTGATTTATCACTTTATTACTTGTGGACCACGTACACTTGCGTGTTGCACGTAGAAAATACCCAACAGAACCACTGACTTCGACTTGTCCGGGACAGCCTTTGGAATCACCACCCCCGCTGGACTTGGTTTCGCTACAGGACAATCTCTAGCTATATGACCTTCCTTTCCACAGTCATAGCATGCCTTGAATTGTTGTGGGCAGTTTGGGCTGATGTTTCCCTCTTTCCTGCATTTATAACATACGACCGGTGGTCGTTCTCCTCCCCTAAAAATAGTTGATGCTGGTGCTGACGTCTTCACGTTGTCACTGTTGTACCTTCTCTTTTTGAAATCTCCCCCCGACTCGCTTCTTCTACTATCATGGCCACGATTACCACCAGAGTGGTTACCGCTTCTGTCATGATACTTTCCTCCCCGCTGGTTGTCATTGCTCTGATGACTGTTGCTACCGGTACGACCTTGGTTGTGGTCCATCGGTTGAACAGACTCATTATCTCGCTCTAATAATTGAGCCTTGTTCACAACATCTGAATATAGAGAAAATTTGTGAGAAATGAGGTATTGACGAATTTCGGGTTTCAAACCTCTCAGAAACATCCGCGTCATACGTTCCTCATTCTCCACCAAATGAGGTGCAAACCTGGATAACTCCGCAAACTTAGCCTCGTACTGGGACACAGTTATGTTGTTCTGTTACAGTCTGATAAACTCTACCTCTTTCATATGACGAATACTTTCAGGAAAGTACTTATCATTGAATAATTTTTGGAACGCTTCCCAAGACATCTTGAGTGAGGCAGGCTGGGTACGCTTCACAGATTCCCACCAGTAATCTGCCTCTCCACGGAACATAAAGGTTGCGAATGGAACCTTCTGTTCCTCCGTGCATCCCAAGACATCAAATATCTTGGTAATTTGCTTAACCCACGTCTTCGCCTTGATCGGATCTGACTTTCCCAAAAACTCTGGTGGTCCCAACTCTTTGAACTGCTTGGTAGTGACAATCCACGTGTTGTTATTATTTTCACCTGTATTTTGCACACGAGTCTCCCTCGTTTGGTTTTGTATAAACTGTAAAAAGCTTCTAAACATCCCATCGTTCATCGTCTGATCATTAGTGTTGTTTACAAGAGAAATATTGCCTTCCTGTTGCACGTTCTCCTAGTTGGTAATCAAAGGTGTCTCCACGGTCTCATTCACTCCATTGTTAACATTTTCAGCTGCAATTCTCAAATACTGCCATAAAACAAGGGTTAATTTAACAAATTAACATATCACATATTAACCCTATATGCTCTGACCGACCAATTAAATATCAAATAAGCTTATGTAGGACACACTAGCGAAGGATTTACTCGTCTCTCCCCTCCTAGTACTATTCTCCGATCTCCGCCAGAGATCATATCCCTAAGCTCTGATACCAACTATGATGCCCCCAGAATAGGTCCAATCAACCCAACCCAATCTGAGTCGCCAAACACATGGTACAGAATCCAAATACAAACTTTTATATCACACGGTCGTGCAAAATACGACCACACAACTGTGAGTGTCAATACAAATATGTCGAAAATATAAACATTCAAACTAAGTCCTCATTACAATTATTATCACACTATTTTATAAAAATAGTGAGCACTACTGCTGCTCTAACTCGGACCATCACTCTGTTCCCCGACTAGTCCGTGCGACATTCTCATTTCCTGAAGAGGACAATAGATGAAAAGGGTGAGCTCAACTAGCCCAGTAAAGAATATTATGACTAAGATAATAAAGAACAATTTATCGTTAGTCTTCAACAAATCAAATAAAATATTATAGACAACAAGTTTTAGATCAACAACTGCAGCAGAAGTAACAATACATCAGAAGAGTTAAGTAGGAAATGATGTCTACTATCTTCTATGATTTGAAAGTCCATAATCAATATTTTATTCCTGTAACATCAATCAATATATATCTTGAATCAAATATTCATCTTTGCACTGCGGGCCAAAGATATTCATTTGTATCACCAGTTGGTCATGTTCATCTCAACATCTGTCCATCTTTGCACTACGGGCCAAAGATATTCATCAGGTAATCATTCATCTTTGCACTACAGGCCAAAGATATTCATCAAATAATCATTCATCTTTGCACTACAGGCCAAAGATATTCTTTTATATCACTGTTTAGGATTGAAGATGATTAAAAATATTTTAAAGAACGAATCCAGTGAGATAAAGGAAAAAAATTGGGATTCGTAGTTTAGTTTATCCAAGTTCAAAAATACTCCATAATAATCAATTGTGGAGCAAAATTCAAAAATGAAGTTCAAAACTTAGATCCAATCAAAGATAGAAACCATAATAGCCAACTTGGAAATATAAAAAAAAATTTAATTTTCCTGTTAATAGTGTCGTATTCGTGAATAGTACCGTATACGTGAATAGTAACCCCAACATAAAAGGTAAAAATTTCATAAAAAAATTCATACCAATATTTTGGTGAAAGGATATTGAAGAAAATAACATCATTTATGAAGAAAATAACATCCCTTACCTCAAAAGAATAGTACTTCTAGCTGAAATATCGGATATAATACTGAAGAAAACTTGCACTGAATTGCAACACTCAAAGTATCTAAATACTCACAAAAATACGCTCGATATTATAGAGAGAGAAAACTTCTGATTCTGGTGTGATTTTCAATTCTAACTTAAGCATCCTATTTATAGGAAAATGCTTAGAACACCAAAGCAGAAAATTTAATAAAATATTATTATTTTATAAAAATTTCACGCCCACCTCTTGACCAATTTCATCAGCACACCACAAGTGGGTCCCACCCAAAAAAAACATTTTTTATTAAAAAAATATTTATAACCCCAAAAATTAATTCAAACCCAATATTCCGGAACTTCAATAATTCATAATAAATAGCCCTATTATCAGAAAAATACGAATTTTATGTCCATTCCATAGAAAATTTAATTCTCTACAACTTTGTAAAAAAAAATTCTAAATTCCAAACGAAAAATGACCGAAATCTACATACGGATGATTTTCCACACCTCCATTCTAACAAAATAATGATAAAAAAAATATCAACACTAATTCCTTCATTTATATCCACATTAAATAAATATTTTCTTATCATTTTTATTAATAATTAATTATTCACAAATAATATTAAAGAACCACAATATTGACAACTAGGTCGTTCCTAGGAAAGAGGGGGCCTTCCGATAAGAATTTCTCCTTATTGGCGCCAATTAAAAAGCCCCTCCTAGACAGAACTTCTTAGACATTGCCAATAATGCTATCTAATAATATCATTCAAATAATATGAATTATTGATCTGATAATAAAAAGTACTGTGCAGTGACAATTATTGAAACAACAATAATAAAAAATACTGCGCAATACTGTATGCTACTGTGCAACGACGCATATTACCTCATTTTTATCCACCTGGTATTTCAACAGTGTTAACGGTAACCGTTACGCCGTTATTTATAGAAAATTCATTCTTGTCGTTTTCTTCATCCGACAGTTTTCCATTATGGGGCCCACAAATGGCTGCGCCGTTTTACGAATATTCCCCGACAGCAAGAATATTCCACGACCAAATGAATATTCCCCGACAAAAATAAATATTTTATAACCACTTACTTATTTTAAAATATTTACGCATTTTACCCATAACTTACCACATTAATTCAAGGCATGCTATAACTGTAGAAAGGAAGGTCATATAGCTAGAGACTGTCCTGTAACGAAACCAAGTCTAGCGGGGGTGGTGATTTCAAAGGCTGTCCCGAGCAAGTTGAAGTCAGTGGTTCCTGGAAGAGCGTTTGTCGTGACTGCCCAGAACGCGAGGAACCCGAACGAGATGATCATAGGTAAGCTTATCATAAACTCTTGCGAAGTTTACACCTTGTTAGATACCGGTGCTACCCATTCTTTTATTTCACCTGCTTGTGCTCAACGCTTGAACTTGACTTCTGAGAAATTAGACTTTGACTTATCTGTTGAAACTCCGTTGGGTGAAACTTTCGTTACATCTACAGTTTACAAATCTTGCTTGATTCTAATTGGTACCCTCACCCTACATGTTGATCTTATATCCTTGAAAATACTTGTATTTGACGTGATTTTAGGAATTGATTGGTTAACCACTTATCATGCCAAAATTGATTATTTTCGTAAGGTTGTTAGTTTTTATATTCCTAACCAACCTATTGTGCGAATTCAAACCACCAAACCACTAAAATCAGTCAATGTCATTTCAAGTTATAAAGCTATTCATTTATTGAAAAACGGATGTCAAGCTTTCTTAGCCCATGTCACTGATCTAAACCAGAATATGTCAGATTTGAATAATATTTATGTTGTTAATGAGTTTCCTGATATATTTCCTGAAGAACTTCTCGGTCTACCCCCAGAACATGAAGTTGAATTCTTTATTGACCTTGAATCCGGTACAAAACCCATTTCTAAAATCCCATATCGAATGGCTCCTATTGAACTTCAGGATTTAAAGGTCCAACTACAGAAGTTGTTAGACATCGGTTATATTCGTCCTAGTACATCTCCTTGGGGTGCTTCTGTTTTATTCGTAAAGAAGAAAGACGGGAGTATGTGACTTTGTATTGACTATCGGGAATTGAACCATGTCACCATCAAGAATAGGTATCCGCTACCTCGTATTGATGACCTGTTCGACCAGTTGCAAGGAGCACAATTCTTTTCAAAGATCGATCTTCGTTCTGGATATCATCAACTGAAGATTAAAACTGAGGATATTCTGAAGACTGCCTTCAGAACTCGGTACGGGCATTATGAATTCTTGGTCATGTCTTTTGGATTGATTAATGCTCCTGCTGCTTTCATGGATATGATGAACCGTGTGTTCAAGGAATATTTGGATCAGCTCATTGTTCTCTTTATTGATGACATCCTCATCTATTCCAAAAGTCGTGAAGATCATGAGCACCATTTGAAGCTTGTACTTCAAAGGCTTCGTGAAAATAAGCTATATACCAAGCTGAAGAAATGTGAGTTCTTGCTTAAGGAGGTAGCATTCCTTGGGCACGTGGTATCAAAATATGGAGTATCTGTTGACCCGACAAAGATTGAAGTAATACAAAGTTGGGAACAACCAAAGTCGGTGACCGAGGTACGTAGCTTTCTGGATTTAGCTGGTTATTATTAGAGATTCGTGGAAGGATTTTCTCAAATCGCTACTCCATTAACTTAGCTAACTCGAAAAGATACAAAGTTTATATGGAACGAGGAATGCAAAAAGAACTTCCAAGAGTTCAAGAGGAGACTTATTTCGGCACCTGTTCTGACAATACCATCTGGTTTGGATGGATTTGTTATCTACAGCGATGCTTCGGGCAAAGGGTTAGGATGTGTTCTCATACAACATGGGAAAGTTATAGCCTATGCCTCGCGACAACTTACGAAATATGAGAGGAATTATCCTACTCATGATCTAGAGTTGGCAGCAGTCGTTTTTGAGTTGAAGATCTGGAGACACTACCTGTATGGAGAGAAAGTGGAGATCTATACAGATCATAAGAGCCTTAAATATTTCTTCACTCAAAAAGAACTCAACATGCGGCAACGACGTTGGCTTGAGTTGTTGAAAGATTATGACCATACTATCCAATACCATCCTGGTAAAGCAAACATGGTAGCTGACTCGTTGAGTAGAAGATCATATGCGAGAACGAGTGCGATGTTGTCAACGTAAAGGCCTATTCTGTGTGACTTACAAAAAATGGAGGTAGAGTTCAAGACCCCGAGGACCCACATGATGATGTCAAGTATACGCGTAGAACCATCTTTGATTGATAAAGTTAAAGCTGCTCAAGCTACAGACCCGAAGTTGATGAAGATGAAGAAGAAGGTGCAAGAAGGTGCGATTCCAGAAGCAAGAATCGATGAAGAAGGAATACTTCGAGTCAACTCCAGACTTTGTGTTCCTAACGATTCTTATTTGAAGCATAGAATCATGATGGAGGCACACAACACACCGTTTGCAATCCATCTTGGGAGTACCAAAATGTATCGTGATCTTCGACATACATTTTGGTGGAGCAATATGAAGAGAGAGATCGCGGAGTTTATCTCGAGGTGTTTAACGTGTCAACGTGTTAAGGCGGAGCATCAAGTGCCAAAGGGTCCATTGCAACCACTTGAGATTCCAAAATGGAAGTGGGAACACATTACCATGGATTTCTTTACGGGTCTTCCCAAGGTTTCTCAAGGCATAGATGCGATTTGGGTTATTGTTGATAGATTAACCAAGTCTGCTCATTTCTTGCCGATACGGGAGACTTATTCCCTTGAACGTCTTGCTCGTATGTACGTGAATGAGATTGTGAGATTGCATGGCATTCCAATATCCATAGTTTCTGATCGTGACCCAAGATTCATTTCACAATTTTGGGTCACTTTGCAAAAAGCTATGGGCGAGGATTTACAATTCAGTTCGGCATATCATCCTCAAACGGACGGGTAATCGGAAAGGACTATTCAAACTCTTGAAGATCTATTGAGACTCTGTGTTCTAGACTTCAAAGGGAGTTGGGATAAGTACCTACCATTGGTGAAATTCTCTTACAACAACAGTTATCAGGCAAGTATAGGTGTGGCTCCATTCGAGGCGTTGTACGGGAGAAAGTGTCGTTCTCAGTATGTTAGGACGAGGTGGGCGAGGCAACATTGTTGGGACCGGAGTTAGTACGTATGACTACGAAAAAGATCCAAATGATCTGACAACGTACACAAACGGCATAGGATCGACAAAAGAGTTATGTGGATCTTCATCGAAAGAACGTGGAATTTAATGTTGGGGACCATGAGTTGTTACGTGTTGCTCCATGGAAGGGAGTTACAAGATTCGGGAAGAGAGGAAAGCCCAATCCTTGATTCATTGGTCCATTTGAAATTCTTGACCGAGTAGGAAAGGTGGCCTATAGACTCGCTTTACCTCCAAGCAAGTCTCGTGTTCATAACGTTTTTCACATATCCGTGCTTTGTAAATATGTGAAAGACCCGAACCACATTATTGAGTTAAAACCAGACGACATAGCCGAAGATTTAACGTACGAGGAGGTATCTGTCAAGATCTTGGATAGGAAGGAGCATGTCCAACGCACAAAGGTTATACCACAAGTCAAGGTTTTGTGGAGGAACCATGCTATTGAGGAAATGACCTAGGAGCTGGAATCGAAAATGAAAGCGAGGTATCCTCACCTTTTCAAAACACCAGGTACGTACGTCAATTTCGAGGATGAAATTTCATAAGGAGAGGAGGTTGTAAGACCCCAACTTTTTATGAATAAAATGTAATTTCCTCTATATATTATTTTGAATAAGTAAGGGGTTGGTTTGATTAATGTGGTAAGTTATGGGTAAAATGCGCAAATATTTTAAAATAAGCAAGTGGTTATAAAATATTCATTATTGTCGGGGAATATTTGTTTGGTCGTGGAATATTCTTGCCGTCGGGTAATATTCGTACGACGGCGCGGCCATTTGTGGGCCCCATAACTGAAAACTGTCGTATGAAGAAAACGACAAGAATGAATTTTCTATAAATAACGGCGTAACGATTACCGTTAATACTGTTGAAATACCCGGTGGTTAAAAATTGGGTAATATGCGTCGTTGCACAGTAGCACACGGTATTGCACAGTATTTTATATTATTGTTGTTTCAATAATTGTCACTGCACAGTAATTTTCATTATCAGATCAATAATTCATATTATTTTAATGATATTATTAGATAGTATTATTGGAAATGTCTAGAAAGTTCTGTCTAGGATGGGTTATTTAATTGCGCGCAGTAAGGAGAAATCCTTATCGGAAGGTCCCCTCTTTCCTAGGAATGACCTGGTTGTTAATATTGTGATTCTGTAATATTATTTGTGAATAATTAATTATTAATAAAAATGATAAGAAAATATATATTTAATGTTGATATAAATACAGAAATTACTGTTGATATTTTTTATCAATATTTTGTTGGAATGGAGGTGTGAAAAATCATCCGTATGTAGATTTCGGTCATTTTTCGTTTGGAATTTGAAAAAACTTTCTTCTATAAAGTTGTAAAGAATTAAATTTTCTATGACATGGACATAAAATTAGTATTTTTCTGATAATAAGGCTATTTATTATGAATTATTGAAGTTCTGAAATATTGGGTCTAAATTGATTTTTGGGGTTATAAATATTTTTTTAATAAAAAACATTTTTTTGTGGGTGGGACCCACTTGTGGTGTGCTGATGAAATTGGTCAAGAGGTGGGCGTGAAATTTTTATAACATAATAATATTTTATTAAATTTTCTGCTTCGGCGTTCTAAGCATTTTTCTATAGATAGGATACTTAAGTTAAAATTGAAAATCACACTAGAATCAGAAGTTTTCTCTCTCTATAATATCGAGCGTATTTTTGTGAGTATTTAGATACTTTGAGTGTTGCTATTCAGTGCAAGTTTTTTTCAGTATTATATCCGATATTCCAGCCAGAAGTGCTATTATTTTGAGATAAAGGATGTTATTTTCTTCATAAATGATGATATTTTTTTCAATATTCTTTCACCAAAATATTGGTATGAATTTGATTGTTAAATTTTTACCTTTTCATATCGGGATTACTATTCACGTATACGACACTATTCACGAATACGACACTATTCACAAAAAAATTAAATTTTCTTTTATTTGTCCAAGTTGGCTATTATAGTTCCTATCTTTGATTGGATCCAAATTTTGAACTACATTCTTGAATTTTGCTCCACAATTGATTATTATGGAGTATTTTTGAATTTGGATAAACTAAACTACGAATCCCAAATTTTGTCCTTTACTCACTGGATTCATTCTTTAAAATATTTTTCATCTTCAGTTCTAAACGGTGATATAAAAGAATATCTTTGGCCTGTAGTGCAAAGATGAATGATTATTTGATGAATATCTTTGGTCTGTAGTGCAAAGATGAATGATTACCTGATGAATATCTTTAGCCCGTAGTGCAAAGATGGACAGGAATTGAGATGAACATGACCAACTGGTGACACAAATGAATATCTTTGACCCGTAGTGCAAAGATGAATATTTGATTCAAGATATATATTGATTGATGTTACAGGGATAAAATATTGATTATGGACTTTCAAATCATAGAAGATAGTAGACATTATTTCCTACTTAACTCTTCTGATGCATTGTTACTTCCGCTGCAGTTGTTGATCTAAAACTTGTTGTCCATAATATTTTATTTAATTTATTGAAGACTAACGATTAATTATTTTTTATTATCTTAGTCATAATATCTTTAGTGGGTTAGTTGAACTCATTCTTTTCATCTTTTGTCCTCTTCAGGAAATGAGAATGTCGCAGGACTAGTCGGGGAACAGAGTGATGGTCCGAGTTAGAGCAGTAGTAGTCCTCACTATTTTTTATAAAATAGTGTGATAATAATTGTAATGAGGACTTAGTTTGAATTTTATATTTTCTACATATTTGTATTGACACTCACAGTTGTGTGGTCGTATTTTGCACGACCGTGTGATATAAAAGTTTGTATTTGAATTCTGTACCATGTGTTTCGCGACTCAGAATTCGTTGGGTTGATTGGACCTATTCTGGGGGCTTCACAGTTGGGTTATAGTGGGTCCGGTTGGTCCATGTTGGGGGACACTCCTGATTATATGGAGATTATACTTATGGAAGGAAGAATTATGCATTGATTAGACTTCCTATATCTTGGAAGATTTGGTGCTATCCTATTATGAGGAGGATACGTGGGGGAACCATAATCCTATGTGGAAGTGGATTCTAGTATGGATCTGAGAACCTATAAATACATGGCTTGATCCTCATAAGGTACACACACCTTATATTTTTCAGCAATAGAGTATTCTATACCTCCATTGTTAAACCTTGTCAGCCTGTACTTACTCTCACACCAGAGCTATCCCCTGACGGCCCTTTGGTGTTTACCCGTTTTGTGCAGGATTGAACGTGCTTAGTGATTAAAACGCGTGGACGAATCTTAGCGTTAACATCACTATAACTAAATTCTTAATTTATATTAAAGTTATATCTAAGAATATAAAATTATTTTTAAAAATCGTTATTTTATAAATGTGTTTTTAATTTTGGGAAAAAAGGTATCATTTTGTGCTTTAATAAATATTAGCCGCCTTATTTTACCTTCAACAATCAACTCCATGTAGCTTCCACGAGCCACAATTATTCTATCTCCAGCCATGGTCAGCTTTAATTAAGGAACCACCCCAAAAGGTCTATTCTTTCTCCTTCTGAATTAGATCTCTCTTTCTCACTCTACTATGGCCTTGGTCACAACCGCTGAGGTTTGCGATGCAAACCCCCAACTCATCGGCAGCGGCGAACTCCGGGCACTCCAACCCATTTTCCAGATCTACGGCCGACGCCAAGTCTTCTCCGGCCCGGTAGTCACCCTCAAAGTATTTGAAGACAACGTTTTAGTCCGCGAATTCCTCGAAGAAAAGGGCAACGGCCGAGTCCTTGTCGTCGACGGCGGCGGCAGCTTGCGATGCGCTATTTTGGGAGGCAATCCGGTGGTTCAGGCGCAGAATAACGGGTGGGCGGGGATAGTTGTTAATGGGTGTATTAGAGATGTTGATGAAATCAACGGCTGTGATATTGGGGTCAGAGCGCTGGCTTCGCATCCGATGAAGGCGAATAAGAAGGGGATCGGGGAGAAACATGTTCCTATTATGATGGGTGGGACCAGGATTTTTGATGGGGAGTGGCTTTATGCGGATACTGATGGGATTTTGGTTTCCAAATCGGAGTTGTCTGTTTGAGTATTTCTAGTATTGGGTATGTTTTGATTTGTTGAGTTGTAATCTTATGCTGATGCTCACTTTTTATTTTATCTGAAAATTGGGTGATCTTATATTTAATGTGCTAGTTTTTCTGGTGTTTATTATACGTCTGCTTTTGATCATACATGACTGGGTATGTTTTGATTTTTGTTGGTATGGTTTCTAGAATTGTAATCTTATGCTCTTGATGCTGCTCACTTGTTATTCTATATGATCTGAAAATTGGGTGATTTTATTTTTACTGTATTAGTTTTTCTGCTGTTCATTAAAGTGATCTGCTTTTGAAGTTTGTTCTTTTGTTTATGAGGTATGATTTATTTGAGACAAAGTGATCAAAAGGAAACATTTTGATAGAAAATAGAATATTAATGTAGTCTTTCTGTTTCTTTTTTTGGTACATATTATTAATGTAGTCTTTCATTTTATGTAGTTGATGAATCTGTTGATATTTAGGTTTTTTGCTTTTATGTAGGACTTTGTTATCTCAGTTGTTCGAAAACAAGATTTCACTTTGAAAATGCAAAATTTTAAAGGAAAGTTTTTACTTCAACATAGACTGGATCACCATGTTTTGCGACGGGGGTGGGCGTGGGGGTGGGGGTGGGGGGTATGTTTGTGGAGGTCATTCGGTGACCAATTAGCCAGTCACATACATGTTTTGTGTGAATGGTCAGTATGTCACCTACAGGATTACTGTGTTAAATGCTTTTCGCAGTGGAACACTGATGAATTGTTTACACTCATAACCTCGTAACTGCATTTCATTTCTAATTTTTTTTTCCCAAAACCTATGCTTGGTTTTCTCCATCTATGTCTCTCGGTATTGACTCATACTTTTGTGAGTTCGACTAATGGTCACTACAACAGGTAGTAAGGAGTTTATCAAATGGAAGCATTTGTTTCGACAATCTTATAATCTTATGAGCTTTTGGGTCAGGGATATGAAGACATGGAAGCGATTTAGGTTTAAGCTTGATTTTTTATATTGCTTTAGTCTCATCTTCTGAATGATTTGTCAGAAACCATCTTCTAATTTTTTTATTTTTCTTAGATTCAAACAAATCTTTCAGATTTTGTTTATTAGAAACATAAATTTTATCTCCTAATACCAATACGCTTTCTAACTTAAAATATCCCATATCTGATGGAGTTGGTTATAGACTCCACGACACGCTTGCGTGAGGTGGTTGCCGCCCGAATCGTTGCTAGCAAAGTCGTAAGGTGAAACGCTCACATCTCAACCCTTCGTCTATATGGAGACGAGAACATTGGTACAATCGCTTGCGCAAGAAAATCTATGCTGAATGAAACACTAATGACACCTAAACCTCGTACTTATAAGAAGCAGAAATTTCGGTATAATTGACGATTGATGCGGAAGAAGACGTCATACACAACTATGAATTGTTGTATGATAATCAAAGATTGAATATCAAAGAAAAACTAAAAATTACTTGGGAATTCTTCATAGAACCAAAAGAAGAATAATCTCACAATTGTATTAATAAATCTGAATGTTATTATGAATTACATTTATCCATGCTTATTTATACTAATAAGAAAACCTTAAAATCCTAAAAGGAATTAACAATTTAATTTAGAATCAAAATCCTATCTAAAAGAATTCTAGATCATTAGAACTATGAAAGATAATGCAAAATTCATAAATATATGGAAACATATTGAAGAAATTTGCTGAAAACGAGTAAAGAAAATGCGTCTCAAAATACGTACACGACGCGGTCGTGCTAGGACTTGGCTTGGCTTGGGCGCGGTAGCGCTACAAGTCCAGAGAGGGTGTTTTTGTGTCTGCAGCAAGGCGCGGCAACGCCGGGGTCTAGAGTTGTCTTTTTCGTTGTTTTTAAATTCAAAACTTGAATCTGTGCTCCTCTTTTGCTTTCTCCACCAAATGTGAATCTTTGATTGAAACAAGCTAATCAACTTAGACCAAGTTAATGAACTTAGAAACAAATCTCATAACGTATGTCTTGTTGTGTAGCTCGAACCCCTTTCCTTTGTTTTGTGCATTGCAACCCTGTGTTGTCACGTGATAGAATGTCAACTCTTTGTCATGTATGTTTGGACATCCACATTGTCGCGTGAACGCTAATCCCTCCATGAATTGAAGCATATCTTTGTCAAGGAATAGATGACATGAACGAACACAAGTTTGATGACTCGGCTTTCATTGATTTGATCTTCCTAAATATGTTGTATTTGAAAATCCCAAATCATATAATTTATCCATGAGCTCCATGTCAAGCAGTCTCCAACCAATTTCAGTCCGATTAATCGAAATAATTTGATGAACCACTGGAACTTGAATTGAAGTATTAATGCGTGATGCGAATCTGGTCAAGATTGTATTAGTTGGGCTTTGAGCTCTAGGGATTTCAGGTGCAGTTTTAACTTTTATAAATTGGTCTACTGAGTTGATCAGTACTCCCTCCGTCCCTTAATATAGGACGTTTTAGAGTTTTTTATTTGTCCCTTATTATTTGACGTTTGTACAAATCTATATGAGAATTAATGACAATTTTTTTAAAAATTATCCCTCATTACTCTGTCTATTTTTTTGATACTTTTAACTCTTTCTCTCTCCTTATCCCAATAAAACTCTTTCGCTTTTTTACTTTCCCCTCTCTTGTTTATCGCGTTTTTCAGCCGTCTCTTCCTCTCCTTAGATTAATTATGATGCTAAGAAATTTTATGTTTTCAAAGAATTTTTTCCTCCATATATATGAATTCTTCAATGGAGATCTTCTAATCTTCTCGCATAGAATTTATTTAGTCACAAACACCATGGATTGCAAAGAAAATCCTCAATATGACAAAGGAATGACTTTTTCTTCTGCTGATTTAAAGGGTAAATCCACAGGTGAAACTCCTAAAGTTGCATGGGACTTCGATTTGAATTTGTCGACAGATACGGGCATCGATTTGAACAAGATCCCAAATGATGAAGGTGAACTTTCTATGGAGGAAGAAAAGCAAAAGATTTTCTTGGAGATTTTTAGGATTTTTTACCCCAACTTTTTTTAACTTATTGTCGTTATTTTTGGTGGGTTATTTGCTCTGAATTTTGGAAATGATGTTGTTCCTATCTATTATTTTAGATCAATTGTAATGGATTACTGATATTTGGGTATGGAATGACGATAAATTTTGTAAGACCCAAATTTTTATGAATAAGATTTAATTTTCTCCATATATTATTTTAAATAGTAAGGTGTTGATTTGATAAATGTGATAAGTTATGGGTGATATATGCAAATTTTACAAAGTAAGTAAGTGGTCATAAAATATTCATTGTGTAAGTGAATATTCGTTTGGTCGGAAAATATTCTTTTTATCGGAGAATATTCGTACGACGGTGTAATCATTGGTGGGCCCCATAACGGAAAACTGTCGGATGAAGAAAACGACAAAAATAAATTTTCTAAAATATAACGGCAAAACTTTTACCGTTAAACTGTTGAAATACCTAGTGATAAAAGAACAGTAATACATGTTGTTGCACAGTAGCACACGGTATTGCACAGTAATTCTAATTATTGATTCTTGCGTAAGAAGTCACTCATTCAATAATTGTTACAGTAATTACTGTTCAATATTTTATATTATT
Organism: Panax stipuleanatus; assembly: GCA_020205555.1. Taxonomy (NCBI): domain Eukaryota; kingdom Viridiplantae; phylum Streptophyta; class Magnoliopsida; order Apiales; family Araliaceae; genus Panax; species Panax stipuleanatus. Next base: position 37,137,520 of record CM035117.1, read on the forward strand.
TGTTTAATAATTGCTACATTGATAATTGCATAATATTTTATATTATTGATTCAATAATTGTCACAGTAACCACTGCACAGTATTTCACATTATTAAATCAATAACTCATATTATTTGAATAATATTATTAGATAACATTATTGGCAATGTCTAGAAAGTTATGTCGAGGAAAGAGGTTAGGTTATATAATTACGCACTAATAAGGAGAAATCCTTATCTGAAAGTCTCCTCTTTCGTGGGAACGACCTTGTTGTCAATATTGTGATTCTGAAATATTAATTGTGAATAATAATTGATTGTTGATAAATAAGATAATTAAATATCGGTTCAATTTTGATATAAATGAAAGAATTTTTAGCATGAGGCGTTTGTTGAAAGTTGTCATTTTATCTTCTCCAATAAAATTAATTAATTCAAATATATTATTATAATATTACATTATAATAGTATAATGTAATAATATAATAGCATAATTTTATAATTTGAATGATAACATTATTATAATAATTTCATGGTGTAAAATAAAATGAGGTGGAAGAGAGAAAAATGGAATTGAAATTCTTTTTAATAATTATAAATGTTTTAATATATATATATATATATATATATATATATATATATATATATTAACATTTGGGCAACTTGAATTATCAAGTGTGGTGTGCTGGAGATTTTCAAAGGTGATGTGCTGAAGAAAATCCTCCTCAAGTGCAATTTGTCAGAAGTGGTGTGCTACAATTTTTCTATAAATAGGATGCTTAGTTAAAAAATAAAAATCACACCAGAATCAAAAAATGCTCTTTCTATAATATTGAGCGTATTTCTTGTGAGTATAAGGATAATTTGAGCGTGGATAACAGTGCAAGATTTCCTCAAACATAATATCTGATATTCCAGTCAGATCTAGTATTCTACTAAGGTAAAGGATATTATTTTTCTCGTAAATGTTGTTATTTTCTTTTAATATTCGTAAAGGATATTATTTTCTTTCATATTCCATATTATGAAAATGATAATATTTCATTTCATATTACCAAATTTAAACTTACTACAGTAAGTATTGCTTCTATAATTCCTAAAATGATTAGAACTTCTTTGAATTTTGCGCTTCATCTAATCATTTCACCGGAATATTGGTCAAAACTTTCTTATGAAATTTTTATCTTTAATGTCGGGGTACTATTCATTCGGGTACTATTCACGAAAAAAAATAAATTATTATTGTTTTTAAAATTATCTTTGATTGGATTCATGTTTTGATCTTCGTTCTTGAACTCTGGATAAATTGAATTATAAATATCTAATATTTATTCTTTATCTCACTAGATTCGTTATTCATATCATTTTTCATCATCCTCGGTCTTATATTGTGGTGAAAGTTATCTTTGGCCTGTAGTGCAAAGATGAACTGTTGATTGATGAATATCTTTGGCCCGTAGTGCAAAGATGAGCTGTTGATTTATGAATATCTTTGGCCTGTAGTGCAAAGATGGACATGTGCTTGGCGTGATCATGACCACTGGTGATACAAATGAATATCCTTGGCCCGTAATGCATGGATAATTCGTTGATTGAAAATATTATTGATTGGTGTTACAAGGATAAAATATTGATGACTGATTTTTATATCATAGAAGATAGTAGACATCATTCTCTACTTAACTTTTCTAACGGATTGTTATTTTCGCTGCAGTTGTTGATCTAAAATTTGTTGTTCATAATATTTTATCTGATTTATTGAAGGCTAACGATAATTTATTCTTCATTATTTTAGTCATAATATTCTTTACTGTGTTAGTTGAGCTCACCCTTTTCTTTCATTGTTCTCTTCAAAAAATGAGAATATCGCGGGGACTAGTCAGGAAATGGAGTGATGGTCCGAGATAGAGCTGTAGTAGTCCTCACTATTTTGTAAAATAGTGTGTTAATAATTGTATTTAATGAGGACTTAATTTGAGCGTTTATATTTTCGTATTATATACGATCTATATTGTAGCTCACAGTTGTGTGGTCGTATTTTGCACAACAATATAATAGTTGAATTTGAAGATTTGTATTTGGATTCTGTACCATGTATTTGGCAACTCAGAATGGGTTGTGTGAACCTATTTTGGGGTCGACAGTTGGTATCAGAGCTTAGGGATATGATATCTGACGGAGACCTGAAAATAGAACTAGGAGGAGAGAGACGAGTAAAACATTCGCTAGTGTGTTCTACCTAAGATTACTTGTTATTTAATTGGTCGGTCATAACATAGGGATAATATGTGACATGTCAATTTCTTTAATTAACCCTTGTTTTGTGGCAGTATTTAAGAATGACATCTGAAAATTAAGAGATGAACTCATATAGAGTTTTAAGTGATGAATTGAGGAGATTTATTTAAAGAATAAATATTGGAGTATCATATCTTGTTATAACAAAGATGTTTATTGGGGAGTACTAATTAAGTTATTGAACTTGATTGTAGGATGTTAGGCGAAAAAGAAATTAGAGATATCTATGTGGTGAGTGAAGAATTAATAGTTGCACCCGAGCTAGTCGCAGAGGTAGCAGCTTAGAGTGAGGAAGAAGAGGAACCTGAGGAGGATTTATTAGGAGAATTTTATGATCGAAATGTAGAACTTCAAGATCGTACTCGTGAGTTAGAAGAGCAAGGTGAAAACAACAGGCGATCGTGGAACAAAGGGATGCAACAATTCAAGATTTTACTACCCGATATGCGAAGCTTGAACAGAAGCTCTCTCTGACAGAGTATATGATGATAGTGCTGGAATATGAAAATGCAAATGTCAAATATCAGCTGAAAGATGAAATAACTGAACAAATGAGAATGGAGGATGCATGGGAAAAAGTCGCACGACACGTTGATATTGTAGAAAGAGACGTTCAATCCAAGAAGGCCAAAATAGATGATATGGATTTTGCTTTTTGGACAGCAATAGGGAGAATCCAACATCGAATTTGGAATTACCCTGTGCAGAGAGGTCAATCCCAATTCGATATGGATAGAAGATTAATGATTCTGATCATGGATCAGGAGTACGGCGAAGCAGTTGAGGGTGAAATATGCTCTATAGCGAAGTCAAGTGCAGCTGGGATGGTGACACCAAAGGCTGTCCCAGACAAGTCAAAGTCGGCGGTTCAAAAAAGAGCGTTTGTCGTGACTTTCCAAAAAGCGAGGAACCCGAACAAAGTTATCAAGGGTAAACTAATCATAAAGTCTTGCGAAGTCTATACCTTATTAGATACCGGTTTTACCCATTCTTTTATTTCACCTGTTTGTGCTCAACGTTTGAACTTGACCCTTGAGAAACTAGACTTTGATTTATCTGTTGAAACTCTGTTGGGAGAAACCTTCGTTACATCCACAGTTTACAAATCTTGTTTGATTCAAATTGGCACCCTCACATTACCTGTTAATCTCATCTCTTTGAAAATACTTGCATTTGATGTGATTTTAGGAATCAACTGGTTAACCACTCATCATGCTAAAATTGATTGTTTTCGTAAGGTTGTTAGTTTTCATATTCTTAACCAACCTGTTATGCAAATTCAAACAACCAAACCACTAAAATCAATTAATGTCATTTCAAGTCATAAAGCTATTCGTTTATTGAAAAATGGATGTCAAGCTTTCATAGCCCATGTCACCGATTTAAACAAGAATACGTCAGATTTGAATGATATTTCTGTTGTTAATAAATTCCCTAATGTATTTCCCGAAGAACTTCCTGGTTTACCCCCAGAACGTGAAGTTGAATTTTTTATTGACCTTGAACCCGGTACAAAACCCATTTCCAAAACCCTATATCGAATGGCTCCTATTGAACTACAGGAGTTAAAGGTCCAACTACAGGAGTTGTTAGTCATCGGCTTTATACGTCCTAGTACATCGCCTTAGGGTGCTCCTGTTTTATTCGTAAAGAAGAAAGACGGGAGTATGCGACTTTGTATTGACTATCGGGAGTTAAACCATGTCACCATCAAAAAGAGGTGTCCGTTACCTCGCATTTGATGACTTGTTCGACCAGTTGCAAGGTGTGCAATTCTTTTCAAAGATCGATCTCCGTTCTGGATATCATCAGTTAAAGATTAAAACTGATGATATTCCAAAGACTACCCCTAGAACTCGATACGGGCATTACAAATTTCTAGTTATGTCTTTCGAATTGACCAATGTCCATGCTGCGTTCATGGACATTATGAACCGGATATTCAAGGAATATTTGGATCATTTTGTGGTTGTCTTTATTGATGACACCCTAATATACTCCAAAAGCCTTAAAAAAAATTTCTCCCAGAACGAACTTAACATGCGACAACGACGTTGACTTGAGCTGCTGAAAGATTACGATCATACTATCCAATACCATCCTGGAAAAATGAACGTGATAGCTGACGCGTTGAGTAGAAGATCATATGCAGGAACGAGTGCGATGCTGTCAACACAAAGACCCATTTTGTATGACTTACAAAGGATGAAGATAGAGTTAAAGACTCCAAGGACCCACGTGATGATATCAAATATACTAGTAAAACTGACTCATGGCTCCATTCGAGGCATTGTATGGACGAGAGTGTCGTTTTCCAGTATGTTGGGACAAGGTGGGTGAAGCAACATTGTTGGGACCGGAGTTAGTACGTATGACTACGGAAAAGATTCAAATAATCTGGCAACGTATATAAACAACACAAGATCGACAAAAGAGTTATGCTGATCTTCATCGAAGAGACGTGGAATTCAATGTCGGAGACCATGTATTGTTACGTGTTGCTCCATGGAAAGGAGTTACGAGATTCAGAAAGAGAGGAAAGCTCAACCCACGATTTATTGGTCCATTTGAAATCCTCAATCGAGTAGGAACTGTGGCCTATAGACTCGCCTTACCTCCAAGAATGTCTCGTGTTCATAACGTTTTTCACATATCCATGCTTCGTAAATATGTGAAAGACCCAAACCACATTATTGAATTAGAACTAGACGAGATAGCCGAAGATTTAACGTATGAGGAGGTACCTGTCAAAATCTTTGATAAGAAGGATCATGTTCTACGCTCAAAGATTATACCTCAAGTCAAAGTTTTGTGGAAAAACCATGGTATCGAGGAAATGACATGGGAGTTAGAATCTGAAATGAAAGCAGTCATCCTTACCTTTTCGAAATACCAAGTACGTACGTCAATTTCGAGGACGAAATTTCATAAAGAGGAGAGGTTGTAAGACACCAACTTTTTATGAATAAGATTTAATTTCCTTTATATATTATTTTAAATAGTAAGGTGTTGATTTGATAAATGTGATAAGTTATGGGTGATATGTGCAAATTTTACAAAGTAAGCAAGTGGTCATAAAATATTCATTGTGTCGGAGAATATTCGTTTGGTCGGAGAATATTCTTTTTTTCGGGGAATATTCGTACGACGGCGTAATCATTGGTGGACCCATAACGAAAAATTATCGGATGAAGAAAACGACAAAAATAAATTTTCTAAAATATAACGGCAAAACTTTTACCGTTAAATTGTTGAAATACCCGGTGATAAAAGAACAGTAATACGCGTTGTTGCACAGTAGCACACGATATTGCACATTAATTCTAATTATTGATTCTTACATAAGAAGTCACTCATTCAATAAGTGTTACAGTAATTACTGTTCAGTATTTTATATTATTGGTTCAATAATTACTACATTGATAATTGCATAATATTTTATATTATTGATTCAATAATTGTCACAGTAACCACTTCACATTATTTCACATTATTAAATCAATAACTCATATTATTTGAATAATATTATTAGATAGCATTATTGACAATGTCTAGAATGTTCTGTTGAGGAAAGGGGTTAGGTCATATAATTGCGCGCCAATAAGGAGAAATCCTTGTTGGAAAGCCCCTCTTTTCTGGGAACGACCTAGTTGTCAATATTGTGATTCTGTAATATTAATTTTGAATAATAATTGATTGTTGATAAATAAGATAAGTAAATATCTATTCAATTTTGATATAAATGAAGGAATTTTTAGCATGAGACGTTTGTTGAAAGTTGACATTTTATCTTCTCCGATAAAATTAATTCATTCAAATATATTATTATAATATTACATTATAATAGTATAATGTGATAATATAATAGCATAATTTTATAATTTGAATGGTAACATTATTATAATAAATTCATGGTATAAAATAAAATGAGGTGGAAGAGAGAAAAATAGAATTAGAATTTTTTTTAATAATTATAAATATTTTAATATATATATATATATATATATATATATATATATATATATATATAAACATGTGGGCAACTTGAATTGTCAAATGTGGTGTGATGGAGATTTTCAAAGGTGATGTGCTGAAGAAAATCCTCCGCAAGTGCAATTTGTCAGAAGTGGTGTGCTACCACTTTCCTATAAAGAGGCTGCTTAGTTAAGAAATGAAAATCACACCTGAATCAGAAAATTCTCTCTCTATAATATTGAGCGTATTTTTTGTGAGTATAAGGATAGTTTGAGTGTGGATAACAGTGCAAGATTTCTTCAAACATAATATCCGATATTCCAGTCAGATCTAGTATTCTACTAAGGTAAAGGATATTATTTTTCTCGTAAATGTTGTTATTTTCTTTCAATATTCGTAAAAGATATTATTTTCTTTCATATTCCATATTATGAAAATGATAATATTTCATTTCATATTACCAAATTTAAACTTACTACGGTAAGTATTGCTTCTATAATTTCTGAAATAATTAGAACTTCTTTGAAATTTGCGCTTCATTTAATATCATTTCATCGGAATATTGGTTTGAACTTTCTTATGAAACTTTTATCTTTCATGTCGGGGTACTATTCATTCAGGTACTATTCACGAAAAAAAATTATTATTATTATTTTTAAAATTATCTTTGATTGGATTCATGTTTTGATCTTCGTTCTTGAACTCTGGATAAATTGAATTATAAATCTCTAATATTTATCCTTTATCTCACTGGATTCGTTATTCCAATCATTTTTCATCATCCTCAGTCTTATATTGTGGTGAAAGTTATTTTTGGCCTGTAGTGCAAAGATGAACTGTTGATTGATGAATATTTTTGGCTCGTAGTGCAAAGATGAGCTGTTGATTTATGAATATCTTTGGCCTGTAGTGCAAAGATGGACAAGTGTTTGGCATGATCATGACCATTGGTGATACAAATGAATATCCTTAGCCCGTAGTGCATGGATAATTCGTTGATTGAAAATATTATTGATTGGTGTTACATGGATAAAATATTGATGATGGACTTTTATATCATAAAAGATAGTAGACATCATTCTGTACTTAACTTTTCTAATGCATTGTTATTTCCGCTGCAATTATTGATCTAAAACTTGTTGTCCATAATATTTTATCTGATTTATTAAAGGCTAACGATAATTTATTCTTCATTATCTTAGTCATAATATTCTTTACTGGGCTAGTTGAGCTCACCTTTTTCTTCCATTGTTCTCTTCAGGAAATGACAATATCGCGGGGTCTTGTCGGAGAATGGAGTGATAGTTCGAGATAGAGCTGTAGTAGTCCTCACTATTTTGTAAAATAGTGTGTTAATAATTATAATTAATGAGGACTTAATTTGAGCGTTTATATTTTCGTATTATATATGATCTATATTGTAGTTCACAGTTGTGTGGTCGTATTTTGCACGACAGTATAATAGTTGAATTTGAAGATTTGTATTTGGATTCTGTACCATGTATTTGGCGACTCAGAATGGGTTGTGTGAACCTATTTTGGGGGTGTCACAGATTTTATTTCTGATCAATTGTAATAGGTTTTTGAAATTTGGATATGGAATGATGATGAGTTTATTTCTGATCAATTGTACTGAATTTCTGATTTTTTTGTATGAAGTTTATTTCTGATTTCCAACCTAAAGATTTTACCTATGGTGTTATTCTTCCCTCTCCCCATTCTTGCCATTAATGTGGCCTTAGAGAGGTATTATTTGGTTGTGGAGGTAATCATGTAATTGCCCAGAATTGAGAATTCACCCCTTTTATTCCTTTGCTCATCTTGTTACAGTCGTTCCCTGTAATGAAAGTTTGATTTTTTTTAATATACAAATTATTGTTTATGATTAAAAAAAACATACAAATTATTGGTGCAAGAACACTTTTCTTAATAACCTCTTTCACTGATCCTTTGATTGGGGAACTGATGTTCAAGGACTTTGGTTTTAGTTTCTGAGTAGCAGGGGGATACAATATTAGAATTTGTATGTTATGCTCTGCAAGGAATACAATATTAAGATTCCCTGTAATATACAAACAAATTCTTCTCTTTTATAAACTAGATTCATCAGACATATAGAACTTTTAGAACACATCAGAACTTGTAGTTTACCAGAGTATTTACAGTAGCTTCGCTTAGTATTCTTCTTGGAGTGTATGACAGTGATTCGGGTTATTTAGAGCTAAAGCAAATTAATAGTTATATTGTTAGAAACATGTTTGATGGCGATCCTTTTGTTGCAAACCAAACATCAAGACTGCATTCATAGTTCAGTACATTTTTTTTGAGATTTGACGAATTAAAAATGTTAAAAACAAGTTATCTCTTCAAATTCACAAATTACACTCCATTCATACAAAATTTTAATTGAATTGACTGAGCACATTTTGTACAAGCGCGGGATCACACTTCATTTGAATAGAAAGACGACCTTCTCTTTCTAGTGTTTCTTTTTTTGAATGTGGAAGTTTATATTTGTTGGAGCCTTGCACTTTCATAGTCTCGATATGCATTGTTGTAAACTCAAAAATATATAATTTGACTTTGTAGTCGAGAAAGTTTCAAATGATCTCTCAACAGCGCCAATTAGTTCATCTATAGTTTTTGAAGGAATTTAATATTGCAATGATTGAATGGCACGAAAAAAATCCAAAATCCAAGACATTCATATCTGGAGAGTTGGCAGTTTATACATCAAACGAATATCAAAACCATCTTACGATGCAGCTATACGAAATTCTTCATCATCAGGACTAACATGTGTTTTTGCATTATCTTGCTAAATAATAATTAGATTTTTTAAATCATCAATTGGCCACTTAGCTCAAATGGTAGGAAGTATTTTTTCAATCAAGAATGTGTGTACCATGTTTTTCCCAACAGAGCTAATTGGCTTTGTCTCTAATGTTCCAGCAACTGGATTTACGCTACTTCTTTTAGCAGGCTCCATAGTAACGAACGGAAATATACCAATTTTTCCCGAGAACAGTTCATTTCCTTGTGAATCAAACCTTGGTCGAACTGCAGCTAAAAACATAACTTTTGCAATAAAATTTTTGCTCTTAGACGTGCGCAAAGGCTCTTCTTCATCTGGGAGGACTATGTACCTTTCTGAATTTTTTGTCATAAAAACCACTTCTCATCAATGTGAATAATATTGTACATGTCAATAAACATCGGATAATGTGGTAAAGTACTTGTGTCAAGCATCGATAAGCAAAATTGTAACCTGGCTTTTTTATTACCCTCCTTCAAATATGGTTTGATGGAATTTGAGTGACGCCTAACACCTCCAGCCTTGAAAGGTCTGTGTAAGCATGACTTATTATATTGCGTGGCACAAGCCATGGATCAAAAAGTCGTTCGCTCATGTAATAAAGTTCCACGAATGCGCTCCACATCAATCTGAATTATTTTACGACCACAATTTTTTATTTTTTTGTGGGATTCATCAACCACGCCTTCCTCAAATTTATATTTTCTCACTTCCAAATGCGTTGAACAGTCCGAATCTTTACGTTAAATAATGAAGCAACTGTTTTTGTCGTGTCTCGTCTTAATTTCCCTTCAACACTTCTCTCTAATAAAGCATCATATATAGCTCGACGTTGCGCGTTGGATTCTTTCTAGGTTGAATTTCTTCTTCCGATATATTTTCTTGAACTTCTTCGTCACCTAACAAAGAATTACGGAGTACAAAATAAATTAATATTCAAAAGGAGAATTCGATTAAATAAATTAGTATTTTTCCAACAAAGTTACATGTCATAGAAAGAAAAATTCTCCAATAGTAAAAAAATATAGTTACATTACCAAATGAAACTTGCTGATTAGTACTGTGGTATCTATGACATTGTTGATTGCACTTGTGTAAGCATGCCAAAAGGTAATAGTAGTAGGTTCATAGTAGGAGTGGACCAATTTGGAACAGTGAAATGAGATTTGCTAGCTGATCTTAGTGTTAACGCCAAGATTCGTCCACGCGCTCCAATCACCAAGCGCGTCCAATCCTGCACAAAACGGGTAAACACCGAAAAGCTTGACGGCTTGGGCCGCCGGGGGATAGCTCCGGTGTGAGAGTAAGTACAGGCTGACAAGGTTAACAATGGAGGTAAAATACTCTATTGCTGGAAATAATAATATTGTGTAAGTGTACCTTGTGAATAGTCAAGCCATATATTTATTATACCTCACATCCATGCTAGAATCCATCTTCATATAGGATTAAGGTTCCCCCGAGTATCCTTTTCATAATAGGACAGTATCAAATCTCTCAAGATATAGGAAGTCTAATCAATGACTGATTCCTCCTTCCATAAATAGAATCTCCACA